>MNCI01007355.1:137332-204252 GCA_015680685.1 Gnetum montanum
ATGAATTTCTTATCATTCCATGCCAATCAATAAATGAAGTTGAATAAGTCTTTGCATGGTATGGTTATCATAAAAAAAATGATGAGAATTCAAAGCACACCCCTTGGACAAAATAAATGCATACGTCCTTGCATGGTGTGATCCTCACATGGCCTTGGTCTGACATCGCATGTTCGCCATCAAGCTATATTCCCCAAGTCTATAAATATTGTGCTTAGGCTCCTGTTTTGAGTTAGTTTTGAATAGTTTAGTTTTTAGTTTTCAAGAAAAGTAGCAACGCTTTTGCAAAGTTAGAATATTTTTTGAGTGCCTACAGAAGGAGTCTAAAGTGTGTACAGTTCTTTGTTTGAGCACTGATGTACCTGAGCACAGTAGTGTGATAGGAATAAAATGAACTCTTTTGATAATCCTTGCAGCACTAAGAATAGCTTAATATTTTCTTTAATGCATTTTACTTTCTTATTCTTTGCTTTAATACATTTGATTAAGTAATTTATTTTCAGCAATTAATGAACACAAGCACAACCACTTCAAGCATTCATATAGTGCTTGGTAACCTAGCAACACTTAACATTTGGTAGCCCAATAGTGTTGTATGTGTTTAGGATGTGTTCAGGAAAGTGGGATGATTACTTGTGTTAGGTTAGCTAGGAAATAGACATTAGTTTTCAATCTACTCTACCCTTATTCTTGTTGTAGGTGATTACATCCATAAAATATAAAACAACAAAAATTCATATACCTCAATTACACTTATACCATACCCTTGAGCCTCACAAGTGTAGTTGGGAAGACAATGAACATTCTCAACGTTGTTTCACTTCCTAGAGAAACTAGTGTACAAGATAACTATAGGTCCACAGAATTCGATCGAATTACACGTAATGCCTTAGTGATTTGTATGGTTGGGTGTAGGGGTACCTAGCCGCTCATCACAAATGAATCCATGCATACCATATTGTGATCAAGTGTGCAATCGTGGGCCAGACACCCGTAATGTTAACACAACTCATACCCTAACCCACCATATGTTTAACAACCAAGTGTATGAATAATAGCTTATCTACACAACTACCACTAAACCAAGAGACACCCAATGGCCCAAAAATGAAAGGTTAACAATGTTTTATACATGTATGAAGCTTGCCTATCAGCTTATTAATTCTTGTCATGGCCAAACACTTAGTCATGGGGAAAACCCCCCATTCTAACCTTTAGAATTAATAAGTGTTTTTCATCTTTTTGCTTCACAATTTTTTGTCATTTTCTTATTTCTTAATATAATGTTTTCTACCCTTTTCAAATTTTTCCATTTTTTGTTTTTATTTCTTGTGTTAAGTAATCTCCCTTATGAATAAAATGATCATGTAGCCCATTGAGGTGAGGTTTTCTCTATGTTGTCGAGTCATGAGGAATTGATTATTTGGACAATGAGACCACATCATCCATCCACTCATTCCATTAATAAGAGGTTCTTACCATGGTTATAATGATATTCTTTTTTCCTCATCAAACTAAGAATAAACTCATAATCATGGTGCTTAGATAGGAAAGTGAAGAACCAAGTGGAAATGTGAAGGATGTTACATCAAAGCTATTTGTGGATTCTCTTTAGCCACTTCTATTTGTTCTATCATGTTGCTAAAGTTGTAATTATATCCTTGTAGATCTAACGAAAAATGGAAGTAAGAGTAACATAAAAGGGCACTGAATAAACTTTTGGGGGTTCCACTGGAAAGACATGTACCCATGCCTAAAGGTTGGCAACTTCTTAGACTTTCAAAAAAGAAGAAGAAGAAGAAGAAGAAAAAGTTCCATGAATAACCTCCTCCCTTGGACAAAATGCGTAGTGATGCTACTCCTTGCAACTATGGTATTCTTATGGTTATTAGCCAAAGTGATAAGAAATGTGATGTCATTAAAATGTGGTTTGGACTTGGTTTGACTCTTGGAAAGAAGGGCTTTTGATTACCTTAACCATTAATAACACATTAAGGATTCATTATGCCTCTAGTAAGATTCCTCGCATCCTACTTACTACAATTCTTTCTATAGTCCATCTCATCTTGCTATATGTATGATTCTAACTTGTGGTTTTGTGTAACATAAAGTTATTTCCTCAAATTAGTGGTTTTAACATGTCTGTTTTGTTTCACAGGTATGCGTTGCATTCAACCCCTTTGGTGCCTATGGACATTTTTAGGTGTGGTTACATAAGGGCATTATGGGTTGGAGCTTGCTTTGGGGAGGACCCACTTGTGTAACTATTACAACTTGTACTTGTTTGACACCACCACATCATTCTTAACCTTCCATGTGCGTAAATGTTTAATTTGATGCTTTCCCTTATCATATCATTGATCTGTCCTACACCATAGGTCTAATACCCTTTTTCTTACATCTCCCAAAGCTTTTAATGTCAATGACTCCATCTTATACCACTTATAGTGCCTAAATATGATTTCCTACTTACCCCAGAACTATGGACCTAACCTAAAACCTTCCAACAAATCCTAGAGCTTCATTTTTTATGCTAAGTACCCTCATTAAATGAAAATTGATGAACCTTGATATCAACTACTTGATATCGGGTCAGCCTCAATGTTAAATACCCAATATCGAGTTTGACAAAACTATATATATGACCCTCGTAGTGCTTCACAAATCCATTTTCATCCTTTGTAGCTAGGATTTTTTCAAATTTTCTTTCATGACTCAGAGCTCTGCACAATCAACTTCCACTTGCGATATCTTGCTCAATACCACTCCAATTCTTGTATCATTTGGACCTATTTAAACCCAGAGTGTTTAATTTAGTTGTGAGGGGTGCTTGTTTGGAAAAATTGTGCCAATTTTTCAAAATCTGCTATCACCCAGAAGGTATTATACAGGTAAGAGTGTTAAAAACCTTAAGCGTTATAATGAAAAATCAATTGTATTAATGCTAGAAACTTTAATTTTTTTTTGCCCAAGGGACCATAACCCTCATAATAAGCCATACATAAGGAAAAATGAGCCAATTACAAAGGATCATAACAAAGATTAACACTTTTTGGGCATTTTTCTGAAAAAATTTCCAACTCTACAATCATCTGAGCTAAATAACTTAACAAAACTAAGGTCATGAATAAGGTATAAACCTGCTAATAATATAGAACAATGCCTTAGTAACATCTAACCCTTAATTGATTGTAGATGGCCCCAAAAAATAGAGGATAAGACGAACCTTCACAGGGAGCAACCAAACACCTAAGAGGTGGTAGAGGCCAAGAAGGCAAACAAGCCAAGCATGAAGAGTAGGAGGCCCAATCATTTAGCATCCATCAAGAGGGTCTTGTTACATGATAGTTGGTCTAAGGAGAGGATGCAAAACCACAAGCTCCCATGCAGGGAAAATGCCTCACATTGTCTCCAGAATGCCTTGAGGCTATTCAAGAGAAATCCATGTTGATCACAGTCATCGTGGAAATGAATTTTGGCCTATTTATGGTGTTTGCTCTTGAGGCAATTTAGATGCAACTCTAGGCATCACCTCTATGGCCCATCTTTTTAGATAGTGGCAAATGGTACCTTGGCGAAACCTACCAATACTGGCACAACAAGGAAGAAGGTACCATGGTTAACATTAGCAAAGTCACTATTTCCTTCTCAGTTAAAGTAATCGTAGAGGCTCTAAATCTACCAAATGAGGGGCCTACGTTAGCACATTTGTCCACGAGGTTTGATTCCGACACTAGAAAGTTGTGGATGAAGTGGGCATACAACAAAGATAATAAAACATATAATGAGTTAACTCTAGAAGAGAGGACCTATTTCAAGATAGACACATATCACCTCTTTCCAACCAAAGGGCTCAATAGAATTTCAACATACACAACTAGGCAAAATGCCATACTAATGGGCAAATACATGGCCAACCTTCCCTAGTTATATTGCATGGAAATTTAAAGGTAGTTCGAAGAGAAGAAGGTAGGGAAGCCAACACTTCCATTCCCTTGCCTGATCCAAAAGTTGTGTAAATGTGCTAGAATCCTAGGATACACAAACGATGTTCCTAGGAAGGCTTAGAATGCTTCCTTCACTAAATTGCTCAAACCTGTAGAACCAAGGAAAGACCTTGATGAGGAACAAAAACCAAAGAAGGAAGCAAAACTAGAAAAAGACATAGAGCAAGAGCCTGAACAAAATCGTGAGACACAAGTTTTGCCACCACCACCATAAGACTATAGGCTTGCAATGAGCCATTTACAAAAAATTGCTGAAGCTATTAGTTGGGAAAGCAAAGATGAATCAAACCTTTTTAGAGTCATCAACGACATTGTACAGCCCATTGTTTCTATTGATCCAATAAGGAGGCAAATTTTACTACAATCAGGAGGAGAATCCCAATGGTTGAGACAAATCTCTGGTAATGTTGCCATCCTTTTAGGTAATGCTTGAAATAGGTGAAGGTGCCACAATAGTGATCATGTAGCATCAGGATGTAGTAGGTGTAGAAGAGGTGATAATAAATCACATTAAAGAATCTTTCAATGTGTCTATTGTGCCCCTAGTGGATTTGACTAGGACCAAAGATGCACAAATGCTTGCTGGGACTTTGATGACTCTTACAGCCCATGAGAATGTATTAGATCAATTGCTGCAAACAAGATAAGTAATGAACATCCTATTTGACATCCCTAGTGGTGTCACTACAACATAATCAAATCTCATCATCACTAAAGGGAAGTTGGTCATGGCTGAGACTAGGGTGAAACATGCAAAAGCAGAAGTGTAATGCTTGCAATAAGAGCTAGCCACCCTAAGAGCCAAAAGATGGGACCCTACCTAGTTTATCACACTTGACCAACTAGATCAATTCAAAATAGAGTAGTTAAACAAATTGATCGAAGAGAAAAAAGTTGTCAAGCAAGAAAAGGAGAAGGTGATATAATATGCCTCTATTACTGAAGCACAATCCTATGCCCATAAGAAGGCACTAATCATCGTCCAAGATGAAAATAAATAGCTTGCTACTGAAAACTCAAGGTTGATCACCATAGAAAAACAAAAGAACATTTTCGAGAAAAGTGTCCACTAGTTGATAGAACAACTAGTGAGGGTCAACTAAGATATTAGCAGATTGGCTAGAGAAAACAAAACCCTCTTGATGGAGGAGGTCCGCGTCACTCAACAAAAGTCTACAATTGAAATAAGTGCATGGTAGAATGAGGCCAAAAAGCATAAAAGTTGAAATAACACTTTTAGGACCAGGTTGGCATGTATAAGCATATCAACAAAAAAGAAACCCAAATGAAAAAAGCTCACATTGAAGCCATGTCAACGCAAAATCTTGATTGGCAACCCATCCTGAATAGTTATGCACTGGTCCATCAAGTGGAAGTGATGAATAAAGACCTGCAGATTGAGAACTTAAAGAAATACATGGCATTGGCTAACCTTTGATATGCCAACCTTGCCATGTCAACAACAGGTTGATTGAGAAATGAATTAGAGCAGCAAGTAGCAACCACCTATGCATTATATGAAAAAGAGTTTGCAGATAGAAAAGATGCTTTACAAAAACTTCATGTAGCAAACTTAGAATTGGAGGTGATCAAGGATCACTACCATGGACAGAAAGATGTTGCCTTAGACTTGATAAGGAGACTAATAGATCATCATGAGTTAAAAGAAAAAGTCAGGGCCTTGGAGAAGGAATAACAACAATTTGTGGCCTAGTACGTGAATCCCAATAAAATATTTTTGTAGCTACCATGTCCTTGGGATGTACCAATTTCAGCACATATCAGTTTAGCAGCTTTGATGGTACATGATCCTAGGATGGAGAAAGAAAAGTTGCAGGCACTACTCAATTGCTACAAATTTTAGAACCCTTGTGACAAAGGAAAGTGATCGATGGAGGAGCCACCACCTTTGGAAACTACATGAGCTTCACCTAGTTTTGTGTCTTGTAATATTGTGTCCAAATTTTTGTAAAACACCACTATGGCATGTAATAGTCTATTTGTTTGTTTATTTGAGTTAGTTAATAATCCCATACCTTTCCAATATTTTGTAAAGAACTTGTTTCTCATTTTTTAACTCAAGGATGAATTTTCATTCGATCATGGGGGTACGATGAGTCATGATTTGTCAGCTTCAATATCGAGTACCCGATATCAAAGCCTTGATATCGGGTCCCAAGAAACGATGTCGAATATTTGATATCATCTCTTCCGTGATAGCTTATAAATACAACACTTGGATGCACGATTAAAAGATAGTTTTGTTGTTGGATTTTAGATACCTTTTTCATAGCTTTGTAATTTCAAGTTTTATTGTTCCTAGTGCATGCCTGCAATGTGATGTTTGTGATTGTATGAAATTCTTATTCGAGTGTGACATACTTGGATGTGTTACATGACCGAAAATAAAGATTGAGATTGCTTCCATCATTGTAGCATCCACTTAGATTTATTATTGCTTTTAATTGTTTAATTGTTTCATATTTTCCTTAGTTAATGTTTCCATTTATTACTTTTTACAATTCTTGTCATTAAGCGGAGTGAGTATGACTAATCACAAGCGCTTAAGTGTAATTACTTGGTAACCTAGCAATGTATCGTTTGGTGAGCCTAGTGACGTATGCTTGGTAATCCCAGCGGTAGTCACATGAAGTCTAAGGTGTGTGCGGACAATTAGGAATGGATACTCATCACACATAGGATAGTTTAGATTTTACTTTTCACCATCAATTAGCTTAATTAATTTATCTCTTATTGTCATTAGGAACAACATAGGGCTAGACAACATCAATCGTATGCCTCACTTTGGACTAAACCATATGTGACAAAGCTACCACTAGCCCAAGTGGGAAGATAACGAACTATGATCAAAGCATAACGATTTAGATGCACAACTAGTCCCATTTGTGGAATTTGACTGGATCATGCATAAATGCTTGTGATTCGTATGGTTGGGCATAGGGGTACATTGCCGCTCATCACAATTGTATGATATCTTTATTTGAGTTAAGTGTACATATATATGCTTGATGAATGAAAATAAAGATTGAGATTGTTTACAATCATTGTAGTACATCACTTCCAATAGATTTACTTCTTATTGTAATTTATTTTACAATGTCATTTACTTTTCTTGTGCAATTTACATTTCCATTGCACATTAGTATTTTGGCGAAATAAGTAACTAGTTTTGAGCATTAAGTACAATAATTTGGTAACTTGGTAGTAACATCTCTTGGTCTACCTAGCAACAAGTTGCTTGGTAATCTCAATAATAGTTGTATAAGTCCAAGATGTGCACAAGCTAAGACCAAATACTTATGACCTTAGGTTGGATTAACATTTATTTATATTGTCTTTTAATCAATTAGATTTAATATTCAATTAAATATTTACCATATTTAATTAGATTTAATGTTCACTCATCTAACAATGAATTGTTGACCCTAAGAAGATTAGAGCAAATCATGATCTGAATGAAAACCAGCAAGTAGCATGGTGCATATCCAATAAACAGTATACATTCCACATGGTACGAATGGACAAACAAGATCAAAGATTAGAAATGGACATCGTCCAGAAGATTACCCAAAAACTTGCATGAAGAAAGGCAGCAAATTAATCACACTTTAAAGAAATCACAAGCATATTCTTACGAGCTTAGCGAAAGAGGCCGTACCGTATGTAAAAGCCAGCACAAGGCAAGCCAGGCCAGTAGAAAGGGTTTTGCCTGAGCTCTGTTCGTTGATCAAATCAAATCGCGTAGATCTGCTGCAGTGAACAAAACAATGGTTCGATCTGCATTTTCTCTGGCTTCTCGAGCTTTGCGTCATCAGCTTTACAATGCCTGCCGTCAAATTTCGGTTGCTTCTCTGAGGCAGCCGTATTCCATTTCGACGGCGTTGCCGGTATCGTTTCTGTTTCGAATGTTATGTTTCCGTTTTGAATATCTGTGTTTCCGTCGCATTTTGAAGCGGTTTCATTCATATCCGTTTTGTTCGGATTTCATGAATCCTTCTTTATTTTTTCTTCATTTATGTTATTCTGCTTTCATATGTTCGTTTCTGTGATTTTTTTTTCGGTTCTTATTGATGCCTGTGTTGTTGTCTGGGAAATAGAGCCTGCAAATCGTCGCAAGGAGCTATTCATCGGCAGGGCCTCCACCATCGCAGCCTGCAACACCGCCCGAGATCGCCGTATGATTATGCCTTTGTTGTTTCGTACATGCATATTTGTTTGGATTAATTTCGGCATATTTCCGCGGATTTTATATCTGGATTATGTTTTGTTAAGTTCTGTTCAGTAAAGCATCCTATTTTGTGTTAGGATGGGAGTGGAAATAGAATTCGGTTGTATTCATAATATGCGAATCTTTCGATACGTTTTTCCTATGGTAAATAGTGCTGCGTGTCACATGTTTTGTCCATAGAAATCTTTAAAAAATTGAATGAATGTTCAGTCAATGCCATAATCACCGCCTCTGAAATATACTCTTAATGCCCTCGATGTTGGCAGTTGATGAATTTCGATGTTTTATGTCTATTTAACATGGGCAACAAAATGCCTTACGGATCTACATGAAAGCTTCAAGGGACATCATCTGGGTTTGCGTCACTTTTTCAAGAAAGTTTCCCAATTTTACATAAGAAAGCAGGGCAAGTTCAACCAGATGAGTAGCTGTAATATTCCAGTGTTTCGTTAACGCCTTTAATATATACGAGAGTGCAAGAATTCATTATCTTTATTTCAATTGCTTTTGACAGATTCACTGTGCACGTTATTTCTTCGATTGAATCCCAAACCATCTTCCAATATCAACCCTTTGGTAAGTAGATTCCCTTAAAATATGGACTGATTGGGCTTCCTAATCTTAATGGCATAGCTACTGTTAGCTACCTGACATTAAGGCATATTCACTTCGCCCGATCCGCTCAAGATGGAATTTCTCTATCTTATTGCCTTTTCTATTATGTTAAGACTCGAAAAGGATCTCGCTGCTCACCAGCTGTCAAACAAGTATGGAAATCATCATATAACAAATAATGGGCCTGCATGGCCCATTCTTGCTGCTAAAAGTTATACTGGAAATGCCATCTTTCACCTTGATTTGGTTGCAATATCTGTTTTGAAAACTTGATATCTTTATAAAATTTATGCTTTTTACAATATGAAACCATCTTGGTGTCATTAGCTTTTTATGTTGTCTTACAATATGCAAATCATCAACAATGTGCTAAAGCTTCCAAACAGTATCCAAGCTTCCTTTAGTAACATTATTTCATATCATGTTTGCAAGTTAACCATGCATTTATCAAGCAGCTTCTGCACTCTTCCCACATTACTCAACATTTTTCTGTTGAGTAAAGCCTTTAGGTGTTATTGTTCATGTATGATTGTAGAGGTAACATTTTGTATCATTAAATACCGGGGATTTTATTAACAGGTTCCTATACGGTTGCATGGACTTCATGGAAAATATGCAACTGCACTTTTTAGAGATGCTGTTCGGTCTAAAAAGCTAGAACAAGTTGAAGCAGAAATAAAGGTCATCATTGAGGCAGCAAAGCAAAACAAAGCTTTTCGCATGTACTTGATAGACCCTCTGAGAGCACGAGATGAATCTGTGAAAGCAGTTATAGAGCTTTCTGATGCAGCAGGATTCAGTGATGTAACTAAGCTATTTTTGGGTAAGCCACTTGATTCTGTTGTGGATGTGCGTTACTATTTGACACAAATCATAAAATTTATATAGCTTTAATGTAGCTTTTTTTTTTTTTGGGAAAAATCATGCATGGTTATAGGTTGACACATTGCAAGATGTAAACTTTCTTACTATATCTTGTTTGAAGAGACATTGTAATGAATGCTTGAAATTTGATAGCAAGATACAGTTTTTGGTTGCCTCATACATTTTATGGCTGATATTAAAATCATGTTGTCTATTAAGTAATAATTTTAGCTATACTTAGGGTCCTTATGAATTGTTAATAGTGCAAAATGATGTTCAAATTTCTTTGTTGTGGGGGTGACGGGGTAGGGTGGGGGAGTAAATTTTCTTACAAGGTGTTGGAGGCCAAGATTGGTCTTGATTGGAATTGTATGCAGCTTATAGATGGAAATTCTAGGCATCTACTAAATGTTTCGTATTTGTTTTTCCCCATGATGATCATGTATGAACGTAATACTTTTATTGAATGTAATATGTGCATTATACAGGGTTGTTTATGTTGAAGTTGAAGCTCATATTTTGGTTCCTTTGTATTTTGAAGCTTTATGCAGAAGCCCTTTGTGCTATAAAGCTCTTAGATCATTTAAACACTAGCTAGGATGAATTGTGTGCTAGCAATAATATCTTCATTTGCTTACAAATCAAACGGTCAATCTACAATTGTTTGTCGTTGGTGTTTGTTTGGGTGTATCTGGTGGCAATTGTAGATGAGTGTTCTTCCATTTCCTTGTCGTTTACTTTGCATCTTGCTTCATTTCTGAGGCATATGAATTTCATGTTAAATGTTTTGCAACGGTTAGGATATCTATGTATCTGAATAATTTCATATGAAAGCCAAAGCGACAATTCGATGGAATAGTTAAAGAGATGTCTCGTGTTTTATTAGGACTCTCCATGTCACTTGGTTTACTGCCATCTTCAACTTTGAAGCAGAAGGTAATATGATAATTTCAAGTTGAGATTATCAATTCAACTGTCTACCCTAACAGGTGATGCCACATTGATGGAATAAAGGCAATGATTATGATGATTTAAAGTCAGGGTTATGTAGAGTTGAGCACGTGGATGAATACCTTAACTACACATCCATTATCTTAGCAATGATTCAACAATTGATTGTTTTCTCTCTTTCTTTTCCTTGATTATTTATTTATCTTGTTTGAAGTTTCATCTGAAAGGATCATCCCCAACCAGCCTTTTAATTTTTGAATTGTTTGTTTTAAGTCATTTTTCATCAAAGATATTGTTCTTTGCTTTTTTAATAAATATATTTGTTGGTTTTTGTACAAATGAATACATGTTAGATGTCTAAAAAAAGGATTGTCACCCAGAGCCTCAATGCTTATCCTACTAAGCAAGGTCCTGAGAGGGTTACAGATGAGTGAAAGCCTAACCTCTTTGAGTGGTTGGCCCAGGCTTGAATCCATGTCTTCCAACTTGAGAAATAAGCAACTTACCATCATTCCAAATGATGTTCCTTTTGTTAGATGTCTGATACCATGATTAATTAAAAAAAAATTGTGCATTCCCTCATGGACTTTTCTGTAGGGCATTGCAACTTGGATATTTTTTATGCAGAAAATAATATTTTGTTGCACTATTGTTGCATTGAATAGGTTGTTCTTTTTGTCTTGGTGATTCTATGGCTTATTTGATGGGTTTCTTTGCTGTCTCTATGCAGGTAATTTTTATTTTTGGTTGTTTTTATCATGTACAATATTGCATTGATAACAATATATTTGGCATTTTTCAGCTGTAGTTGCTGAAGCAGGAAAAATGCAACAGTATGAAAAGATTGCAGCTCAGTTTTTGAGATTGACAAAGGCACACAAAGGAGAAGTGGATGTTGTGGTGACTAGTGTGATTGTGAGTATCTATAACCTGTTCATTCAAAGTTGGTTTTGGCTTCATTCGAACTTACAGAATTTATTCATGCATGCTATGGCTTATTCTTAGAAGATTTTCTTTCTAGATTTGGGCATATTTCCTGTATAGGAATTCTTTTATGATTATCTTCTCCAGTTGTAAATTTTATAAAGCACCTTGCATTTGAGGAATGCTTCAATGATGGAAAGAAATAGATAAACTGAACAATCGAAGAAAATAGTAAAATACTGTTTCCTATCTCTAGTATTTCCATTATTATTTCTCTACTTTCTTTCATCTGAATAGTTTTCCAACATCATGCTTCATGACTTTCCACGTGATTAGTTGTTTAATTGTTATTTTTCAATATGAGAAACAAATTCTGCTTAGCTTTGTCATTCAAATCCTCAAGCGGTATCATTGTGCAATAGCTTCATAGCCTTATAATTAGCTACCTTGCGTGATGGAGAATTTAACTAATATATGGAGTAGCCTAACTTAAAATAAACCTTGTGACCCGTACAGTCTACTAACCATCATGTGTATCGTGCGTGAGCTTTAACTTGTAAATGTGCTTAACTATGAGCTTATAAAAAATTAATTCTCTATTGATTTATGGTTTTGTAATCGTTCTTTACTGATTTATGCTTTGGATTAGCAAGTAGCATCATCGTTAATCATTTTATATTTTTAAATAGTTTTCTTTATTTGACTATAACTTCACTCAAGACATTTAACCAATATAATACTTTAGAAGCATTTTAGAGGAATATAACAATACCTCCATTGTGATTTGGACTGGCAACTTTGAGCTTGCAAATCCTTATAAGATAATGAGCTAACGACTTGAGTCACATCATTAGGAATGAAAGTTTCATTGCCTGCTCTGTTTTAGGTTATTTTCACTCTTAAAATTTCTAATTTGCATATTTTTTAATTGATATGTTATTTTTTTAAATTGGTTGTAGCCTCTTCCTAAAGAGGAGGAGAAGGAACTGATTGCAGTGTTGAATAATATTGCTGGTCCTGGAAAGTCTGTAAACGTTCAACAGAAGGTACAATTTTTGTGATATTTATATTTTATGGTTTCTATTTCCGAGAATTACTTTCACCAAGATTTTGATCCTCGATTTTTAAATAAAACTTGCAGGTAGATCCCCGTATTCTTGGAGGTCTAGTCATTGAATTTGAAGACAAAATCTTTGATGTCTCCATAAAGAGAAGTGTAGATGAGATGACAAGGATTCTTAATGCTCCACTGGATTTGCATAATCTTTAATTTTACTTCGCATGCCCTGCTACATTGTTGATGAACACAAAATCTTCTCAAATAATGCCATATTGATTTCTTTGAATGGAGAACAAACTTTCAAATATTAAATAACATTTTCATTTTTATCAGGTTTACTTTTAATCTTTCACCAAAGAATTCAATTTGAACTGTCAAATTTTGAATAATGTAGGAGTGCAGCTTCTCTGCGATGTTTCTAATGTCTTTCATTCCATGTTAATTTGTTAGAATTTCATGGTCCCTCAAAATTGGTTTATTGTAATATTATGCACGAAAATGCTCTGTACCTTCGTGCTGATTTTTTTCCCCGTAGTTTGCCGTTAGCTTTTATAATCATCTCTTTATCTTCAAAATTTGTTATTGTTTTAAAAGTTCAAATTTGTTATGTTTATGCTATACTAAGTGTACCGCTAGAAATTGGTACATAAATAATAGTGTTCCATTAAGGGTCTAGGAGGATTTGAAAATGTGGTGAATATTATGAACTTAAAAAATTACTATGAAGAAAGGCATTTGTAAAAGGTTTTAATTTTGTGTGACCATATCAAACATTTCAAGTACGAGGAGTTGAATCATATTCTCTTTACAGAAAATTCTAGAAAACAGGCATTGAAGCTTTGCTACTTTTCTTTAACCTTATGAAATATTCAACGAATTGACAAATATTAGTTTCAAGAAATTTATTGCGTTCGTCGAAGGCTGACGTCTTTTCATGCACGTGGCATCAGTTAACATCAATAAACTCGTTACAAAATAACTAAGAAATTGAAATTGGATAAATTGGAAATTAACACGCCTCACGGTTCTTGTGGCGACTAGCTGTGGCTGAACACGATAAACTATCAATTATGGTTAATATACTATATCATTTTTTATAATTAATTATATTTTTAAGTAAATTATGGTGCATTGTTGCCGTCAACTTGATCGGGTTGATATATGATTTGATGATGTATTAGTTATCTATCAGTTGGGACAAGAGGAGGATAATGATTAGTTATTTATTAAATGTGCTTGAATGCATAGTTTGTAAATGAGGTATATAGTTCAATTGAGGGATTACCACTTGGAGTGATGCCAAGGTGCTTGTTTCTCAAGTTGTAAGACCTAGGTTTGAGCTTGGTTGTAGCCACTTGAAAAAGTTAGATTTTTGAACATCTATTGACCTTGTTAGGACCCTACCCTTGTAGGATGAGCATTGAGCCTTTGGGTGGTGATCTATTTTTTCTTAGGTATACTTCAATTGGTTTGAGTATGTTACTTGTGGTTGTGCAAGTTGGAAGTTTAACCCTTGGAAATTTGGTTTAATGTTATGCTTTTGATCTACCAAAATACAATGTTGGCTTTATGAGAGGGGATAGTTACCTTAGAACTTTATAAGAACATTATGTTTTTGATCTACCAAAATACAATGTTGGCTTTATGGGAGGGGATAGTTAAGTTAGAACTTTATAAGTCAACTATTCCCTATTGTTATTGCTTGAATTTTCTAAATCAAGAGTCTTAAGATTAGGCTAACAACTCATTGTTATCTTTATTTATTTATTTTTGGCTTTGAGCAAGGGTGTAGAGCTGCAGCAGCCCACAAAGAAACAATAGCTTAAGCAATGGGTGGTGGGGGGTCAAGGGGATGGGGTGGGGTTGAGGTGTGGGTGGGTGGGGTGGCTAGACGGGCAAGGGGTAGGTAAGGGTTTGATTCGTATTCTTTTAATTACTCTAAAATTCCTTCTTGTATTGAATTAGAAAATCTTCCTCTTATCTTTCAAAGTGTTGAAAGTGAAATTGTTGGCAACATTGACACAATCCTAATGATAGAGCCAAAAACATTACTAGATGGTGTGCAGGACAAATGCTATTTTGTAGATACAGAGGAAGACAAAATTAAAACTCAAGGCCAATAATCAATGTTTTTCCTAAAAAATTGCATACTATAATTTGTGAGAAAAAAAAACATCATTATTATTATCCTAGCCTTGTCCCAATAAAATGGGGTTAGCTACATAAGTTCTTTTTCACCATTGGCCTCTATGAAGAGCTAAATCTTTGTTTATCTGTAGTTTCTTCAAATCATCTTCAATTTTTTTTGCATGTCTTCTTTGGTCTTCCTTTTGGTGGCTTTCTTGAAACAAATGATGTAGCAACCTTTGTTTATAGGCTCAATGTTTGATTTTTTTACACGTCCAAACCATCTAAGTCACCATTCTTGTAGCTTATTTGTAATAGAAGCCACTCTAAGTCTTTCTTTAATGTTTGTATTATGTAGTTTATCTTTTCTAGGAACATTCAATATTCATCAAAGCATTCACATTTTTGCTACATTGATTTGTTGTTCATGCCTCTTTTGTACTACCCAACATTCAACATCATACAAGATACTAGACTTAATTATTGGGTGGGGCGGTGAGGGGGGGTGTGTTGCGGGGGGGGGGGGGGGTGGGGAAGGTTGTGTGGTTTTTAGGTATGTTTTTTTTGTACAAGACCCATCAAATAATATCTCTAGGTACTTTGTCACATACTTTTTCTAAGTCAATGAAGATCATATGTAGATTTTTTCTATGTTTTCTAAATTTCTCAATCAATTATTGTATCAAAAAAATAGCCTCTATAGTATATCTCCCTAGTATAAATCCAAATTGATTTTTTGATATTGTTGATTTAAGTTTGAGACATTGCTCTATGACTCTCTCTTAAAGCTTGGTATTATCACTCATTAGCTTGATTTCTTTATAGTTTACACAAGTTTGTATGTTTCCTTTATTTTTAGAAATAGGAACAACATAGCTTTTCCTTCATATGTTAAGCATTTCTCCATCTTTCAAAATTTTGTTAAATAATTGTGTGAGCCAAGAAACTCTTATATCTCCCAACTTTCTAAGCTTTTATAGAAATGTTATTTCATCCAATAGCTTTTTCATTTTTTATCTTTGATAAGCCTATATTCACCTTAGAGAAGGAAAGTTCATTAACCAAACCAAAAGTTGGAAATTCTTCACTTAATAATTCTTGAAAATAAATTTTCACCTATCCAAAATTTCATTATCTTTTATCAAAATTCTTTCATCTACTTCCTTGATGCATTTGACACGATCAATGTCCTTTCATTTCTTGTTTATAATTTTTGACAATTTATAAATAGATTTTTCTCCTTTGTTCCTAATTTCTCATGAAAGCTATGCAAGGCCCTATGTTTGGCTTTGGCTATGCTACGGTTGCCTCCTTCTTTACCATTTTGTATATCAACCTATTTTATTGACCCTATGTTTGGCTTTGGCTATGCTATTTCTTAAAGCATTTTTTCTTATTTTGGATAACATGTTACACTTCATCATTCCACCACCATGTCTCTATTAAAATGTATTTTTTCTTTTTGTTTCACCCAAAATGTTCTTTCCAATTCTTTGAATGCAACTCTCCATCTGGTCCCAAATTAAATTTACAAAGCAATCTTAATTTCAAGTGCCTTCATGAAGTAATTGTTCTCTAAATAAGGGCAATGTTATCTTCTTTCAAATTCTACCATTTTATGCATTTAGTTCCTTTTCTTGTGCTCCCTTTAAAGTTTTATATAGGTAAATCCATGACCATTAGTTGATATTAAGTTGTAAGGCACTCTCCAAGTATGACCTTGCAGTCTTTGCGTATGGCCTAGTCTCTTTTGTGTAGCAAGAAATAATCAATTTCTGTTCTATCCATACTATTGTAGGTAATTAAGTGTTTTGTCCTCTTCTTGAAATAAGTATTTATAATTAGAAGGTCATAGGTACTTACAAATTGTATTAGTAAATCTCCCATATCATTGTGCTCCCCAAATCCTAGTCCTCTACGAATCCTATCATATTCCATTTTCCTCGATCCAACATGATCACTAAAATCCCCTCTAATAAATATTCTTTTTTTGTTGGGAACTTTCTTGAAGTATTTGATCCATGGAATCCCAAAAATCTTGCTTGATCAGATTTTCTAGGCTAATTTGTGAAGCATATATATTGATGACATTAATGATCTCATTCCTAAACACAAGTTTATTGCCCATAATTTGATTGTCATGTCGATATACTTGTATTACTTTATCTTTGATAGATTTATCAACAATGATGTCAACTTCATTTTGGTAATTTTCTTTTCATGATAGAAGAGTTTATAACACTAGCCTAAATTTTTATCTTTATTCCCTTTCCATCTTTCTTTTTGGAGGCAAGCAAAGAAAATTTTGTTGACCTGTAAGTATGTTAAAACTTTGAGAAAAGGAGCATTAGCTAGTGTGCTTGCGAGATATTGTAGGTCTAATAAAGGTTAATAAAGAATATTAAGGAGACTACGACAAGAGCATGAATTGAGAAATTGAAATAAGAAAGTCCAAAAAGAAAATGCAAGGATTTGAAGAAAATCATAAGGATGTAAGACATCTCAAATTACAAAGAACACATCATAGAGACTGACAAGACATCTCATTCGGTTGCAAGACATATTTGCTGAAAAGCTCTAGTCTCAGGCAAGATATCTCCACAAAACAAGAGATGTCTCAAGTTTAGACAATATGTCTTAGCCAAGACATCTTGGATCAGGTCAAGATGTCTAAACCAAGACATCTCAAGATAAATGAGATGTTTCACTTGCAAGATAGAGAACATAGTAAGATGTCTTGGGCTTGTAGAAGATGTCTCAAGTAGCCATTTCTAGTCATTGTATAAATTCAAATGGACAAAATGATGCTGACAAGGCTATAAAAGAAAGTGATACCTTTTTAGAAATAGAAAACATTGTTCATGTGATCAAGTAATCATTGTATATGTCTTTGGATAATTTTTTTACTTCATCTCAATATCATTTGTTGAGTTATTTGATGTTTTGTTAAGCCAAAAAGCAAGGAATTAGAAGCTTAGTTCATTTTCTTTTTTGATATTTCTATCTCTCATTGTAAGCCCTGAGGGATTAGATGTGCTTCTTGAGGAAAGGTATTCTTTAAGCTTATTGGGACCTTAAGGGGTTGGATGTATTTCTAAGAGAAAACATTCCTAGTGAAGCTCAAGACTTTCTAAAGGCTATGGTATCCTTGAAATCACATTTTTTAAGGAACAAAGTTTAGAGCTGTGTATGGATTCTACCCTCTAAGTGTGGATGTACTTATGTTGGGGAACTATGTACATTTATTATGCAAGAATTGGGTCTTATTAGTCAGAACCTATTCAACCCATATTCTAACTTCTTGATCCTTAAGTGGTATTAAAGTGAGGTACTCCTAGATTGAGTGCAATAACTCAGGAGTGGACTATGAAGGGAACATCTTACAACAAGCCACCAATATTCAATGGGATTGACTTTGCATATTGGAAAGCATGGATGCAAGAATTCTTTGAATTCATGAGATTTAAAGAATGGCAATCCAACATGGAAGGATACAGTCATCCCATCAACATCTCAACAAACACTACACTACCAAGAGGTAAGTGGTTTGATGTTGATAAAAATAAGTTTATGTTTAATTTAAAGGCTAGGAACTATCTCTACTATGCTCTTAGCAAACCTGAATTTAATAGAATAGATGGATGTAAAACTATCAAAGAAATTTGGTAAGTTTTAGAAGCCACTTATGAGGGAATCTTAGTGGTGAAACAATCCAAACTTCTAGTCTTATAATTTGAATATGATAAGTTGAAAATGAAAGAAGGTAAACGAATCAAAGATTATTTCTCTAGGGCCAATGATCTTGTAGTAGCCATTAGAGGTACAGAAAAAGAGTTACTTGAGAGTGAAGTTATCATTAAAATTATTAGAACTCTACTTTGTAAATTTAGACCTAAAATCACTATCATGAAAAAAATTAGAGATTTCTCTATACTCAAATTCAAATAATTATAAAGTGCACTTGTAGCATATGAAATGAATCTCATTAGTGAAGTTGTTATCAAGGAAAAACCCATTACACTTAAGAGTTTTTCAAAAGAAAAGGAAATGTTTGATTGTGATGAAAATAGTGATGATGAACTAGCTATCCTAACAAGAAGAGTAAAAAGGCTTCTGACAAGGAAAGGAAAAAGTTTTAATTAATTGGACAACAAAGGTAAAGCAAAAGGTAAGCAGCCTAGAAATTCTAATATTAATATTTCTTCTATAGAATGTTGGATATGTGATGGAAGAGGCCATGTGGCAGGTTATTGAAGAAGGAATTAATTCAAGAGGAAAAAAAGACTAAAAATCTCTACACTAGCTAGGATGATGAGTATAGTGAAGAAGAAATTGATGATCCATCAACCAACTCTCATCTTATTTGCATGGCTCTTACAAGTGAATATTCCATGAAGGATTTAAAGAATTTGAAGGTGAGATTGAGGAAAGGTATAACATGTTGCATGATGAAATTTATTCTGTTTAAGATTTATGTATCAAAATGAAAAGAACTTTACATAGCAAGAAAGTTGAAATAACTAAACTCAATATTGAATGCTCCACTCTAAAAAGGAAAAAATTAGACATAAAAGTTGAGGTTCAAAAGCTAACCCTATCTTATGAGCAGATAAGCAAAGAACTAGTAGGTATAAGGCCTACTGATGATAAGCTTATTGAAGATAAGGAGATGCTTCAAGTTATGCATAGACTAAAAGAAGATGATAATAACAAAAGAGAAATGGAAAATGATTTTTATGGTGATACATCTATAAGTATTTCACCTAAATGGAGGTACACACCCAGGTTTGAGAAATCATCATGAAAAAGAAAAACTATTTGCCATTACTATGGAAAATTTGGACATATACAATCACATTGTTACATATGATTAAGATATTATAATTTAACCACTTTGTCTTATCAAAATAAGAGAAAAAAGAAAGTATTACAGGCTAAATAGGTTTGAAGACCTAAAAAGCATGAGAAGGAAATGATTGAACATATTTTACTTCACTACAACAATGGAGATATAGAAATTAATCATAGAAAAACTATTATCAATGAGGAAGAAGATATAAATAAGCACCTTGGTATCAAGAAACATAGACATCTAATAACAACAAGGGAGGGACTCTACAAAGAAGGACCTCATTATAAACTTACTTAAGCAAGCAACTTCCTAGAATAAGCAAGATAGATATTGGTGAGTATGACTCCTTGACTTGCATCACTTGTTGTATGTATTTTATCATTTATAACATAAACAAAGTATAAGTAAGGTATGTCTCATATGTTTGGATTTTTTTTTTGTTATAATAACTTAATAATCCTTGGAAGCATCCTTCAAGATCTTCTAGTATTACACATTTTTTTTCCATACTCTATGTCTAAAATGCCATGATAAATCATTCATATCTAGATAAGACGTCTCCTATTTTAAAGAGACATCTCTATCAAGATGTATTAGATGAAATTGAGGATCAAGAACTTAGCAGGAGGGTTCAATAAGTTCTCCAATTAAAATTTCACCAGCCATACGAACACACCAAATTTTATGGTGTTCCCCAACTTGGGTATTTCTGCACTTGGAGGGTGGAATCTGTGCACATATCTAGACCTTTTTTATGTAAAAAAATGTGGTTTGAAGGGCACCACACCCTATACAAGCTTTGAGATCCACTCTAGAGTGTTTCATCACTGTAAAACCACTTAATACCACAAGGTCCCAACAAGCTTAGAATGTGGTTTTTAGGATCCCACAACCTTTACAAAATTGAGCTCTACCCCAAAGTGTTTTGACGTTGCAAAACCACTCAATCCCATAGGATCCCGACAAACTCAATATGGATGCCTTCTTGCAAGAAGCACATCAACCCCATAGGGATACAAGAAAGAGAGAAAAGAATAATGAAAGAATGTAACTAAATTTACAAGTCTTTCTACTTGAAGCTTAGTACAAATTACAATCAAGCAAATGATGTTACAATGAGGAGCAAGAATATAATGGCATAGAATAAACAATGATGAGCTTGAATGTAAATTGTTCTTGCAAAATTTCCAAGATTTTGACACCATCTTATAGCCTCAAAGTTTCCAAAAACTTCTTAGAATTCATACAATGGATACCAAATGACTAGTGTAGACATCAACTTCGAAGTTGGAATGTCTAATTGAGATTGGCCTCAATTCAGGAGAGATGTGTTGTTGGCAGATGGGACATCTACAAGAAGACATCTACTATTGAACATAGATGTCTACTATTTTTTAAAGACATTTTTCTCAACTTTTGAGCTCTAACTTCTGAGGCTTTCTCTTGTCAATTTTCCTTCTTGCTAGTCCTTAGAGCATCTTCATTTGATTTGTAGCCTTCATTTTCATTCATGCTTTCATCTTGCCCATGTAGTCTTCATTTCGACATCGCGTCGTAGATCTCATTTCCTTGAGTTCTTAGATCTCATTGTGGAGTTCTTGTTCATATCTTACAAAAATATTATCCATCAAAAACATTCTATTTTCTCCATTTTTCTTAAGGTTTTGATATACCAAAGGTCAACAATCTCCCTATTTTTGGTGATGTCCAGAACTTAAGAAAATGGATTAGTAGGATTCATAAAAAATGTTATTTTTATCTTCCCTTTTTTGGACAAAAACAAAAAGAGTTAGAAGAACTCCCCATAAATATATGCAAGAGAAAAAGAAAAAGAATATAGAAATAAGTATCTTTTTTGTGTTTTGAGAGCCTAGAATAGCTATGCTTTATTGAAAATTAAAAGGAAAAACTTACTTGATAGGACAAGGTTCTATTCTTTACAAAGAGCAACGAATCGCCATTCATCAATGGATTTAGTAAAAACATTTGCAAGTTGATTTTCTATTCAAATGAATTCTAGCTTTATATGCCCAAGTTGAGTATGTTCTCATATAAACTTATGTTGAATTTCAATGTGTTTTGTATGAGAACATTGAATTGGATTCTTTTTCATATTGATGCTACTACTGTTGTCGCAATAAATTAGTGTAGAGTGGGGTTTTACCTGTAAGTCCTTGAGTGTTTCTTTCATCCATAAAATTTGGGCACAATAACTTCCAACTGAAATGTATTCGGCATTTGTTGTAGAGAGTGCTATGGAAGTTTGCTTTTTGGTTATCCAAGAGACAAGACTCTTTCCTAGGAAAAAGCAATTTCCACTTGTGCTTCAATGATCATCTGAACAACCTACCCAACTTGCATCATAATATCCAATAAGATCAAGTGGGGAATCCTTTGGATACCAAAGTGCCCAGTTAGTAGTACCTTTTAGATAATGAAAAATATGTTTAACAACCTCTAAATGGGATTCTTTTGGATTTGCCTAATATCTAGAATAAATTCTTACACTTAGTGATATGTCTAGTCTACTAGAAGCTAAATAAAGTAGGCTACCTATCATACCTCTGTAAAGCTTGTGATGAATAGGTTTTCCTTGGATCATCTTTGATGAGTTTGAAATTTTCTACCATAGGAGTGTTCTTTACCTTAAATTCTACCAAGTTGAATTTGAGTAGTAAATCTTTGATATATATGATTTGACAAATAAAGGTTCCATCTTTTGCTTGATTAATTTGAAATCCAAGAAATTTTTTGAGCTCTTCCACCATGCTCTTTTCAAATTCTAATTACATAAGAATTGAAAATTTCTTGCATAGAATTTCATTAGTGGCACCAAAAATAATATCGTCAACATAGATTTGAATAATAAGTAAATCATTTCCTTCTCTTTTCAGAAATAAAGTGACATAAGCCCTACCTCTTTCAAAGCCATTGGATGTAAGGTGTTGGGAAAGTCTTTCATACCAAGCTCTAGAAGCTTATTTAAGCCTATAGAGAGCCTTCTCGAGCCTAAAAACATGATCAAGATTAATGGTATCTACAAATCTTGCAGGTTGTTCAACATGGATCTCTTCTTGTATGGTCCCATTTAGAAAGGTACTTTTTACATCCATTTGGTATAGCTTGATATTTTTAATGCTAGCATATGCCAAAAGAAGTCTAATAGATTCAAGTTTAGCAATGAGAGAAAAAGTTTCATCAAAATCAATTCCTTCTTGTTGATTATAGCCTTTTGCAACTAGCTTAGCTTTATTTTTAATGATATTTCAATTTCATTAGTTTTATTCCTAAAGACTCATTTTGTCCCAATAATTGGTTTATGGTTTGGTTTAGGTGTCAATTCCCATACATCATTCCTAGTGAATTGATTTAGTCCATCTTGCATAGTGGTAATCCATCCTTCTTCTCCTTCTGCTTCTTTGAAGTTTGCGGGTTCCAGTTGTGAAAGATATGTTGCATAGGCATAAATTTCCTGAGTTTGGTTCCTAGTGCGAATTCCATCTTGTACTTGTTCAATTACATCATTGAGAGAGTGTGTTTTACTAAGTCTAGGTATTTTAGGTTGAATTAGTGATATCTCCTCATGTTCATGTTCATGCTCTTCCTCATGTTCACTATCTACTTCTAAATTTTTGTTAATTTGAATTTGTGAGGTACTAGATAAATTTTGAATGAGAACTACTGCATTATCAGGTTGTGGAGAAGTAACGTCACTATCATCAATTTTAACATTAATAGTTTCCTCTACAACATTTGTTCTTTTGTTGAAGACTCGATATGCTATACTAATAGAAAAATATTCTAAGAAAATGCCTTCATCAATTTTAGGATCAAATTTTCTTAAGATATCTTTATCATTAAGAATATATCATTTAGAACCAAAGACATGAAAATAACCTACCAAAGGTTTTCTACCAATCCATAATTCATAGGGGGTTTTAGAGCTGAAACTTCTTACCAGAAATTTGTTGGAGACATAGCAAGCAGTGTTAATTGCTTCAACCCAAAAGTGATAAGGAAGATTTTTTTCATTCAATATAGTACTCCCCATTTCATTCAAGATCCTATGCATTCTTTTAGCTATACCATTTTGTTAAGGAGTTCTTGTAGCAGAGAATTGATGAAGTATGTTGTTCATTTGAAAAAATTGCTCAAACTTGACATTCTTGAATTCCCCTTCATTTTCACTCCTGATGACTTTGACACCATAGCCTTTTTCTTTTTGAATCTGATTGCAAATTCTTAAGAAATGATCAAATACCCATAAAAAATGGTTAGAAAATATCTTTTCTTTTCCAAACTAAGTGTTTGAGAAGGACCAACTAGATCCATATGAAGTAAATCTAAGGAATGAGAGGTAGAGATGTAATTTTTTTTTTACTAAACCTTACCCTTGTTTGCTTTCCATTTTGGCATGCTTCACAAGTGTTCAAATTGAAGTCTTTAAGTTTGGACAATCCACAAACCATTTTATTTATCACAAAATTCTAAAGAATTTCTTTATTTATGTGGCCAAACTTTCTATGCCACATACAAGCATCATATCTATTATTGATCAAGCACTTAGATTCAAGGTTACGATTGTCTCCAAATATAGTGGTATAAACATTTGCCTTTCTAGTTCTTTCTACTACAGTGTTTCCAATATTTAAGTCTTTTATTCTACAAGTTTATTTTGAATAATTAACATCAAAATTTGAATAAAAAAGTTGACTAACACTAAGAAGAATATGCTTTAACCCTTTGACAAAGAAAATTTTATTTACAATAGGTTGTCCCTTACCTTTTCCTTTTATGGTACCAATACCTATTATAGGAGCCTCCATATCATCGTCAAAAGTGACGATTCCACAAGCTTGTTCTGAGAAGTGTATGAATTGGGTTTTATCTCTCATCATATATCTTGAATAGCCACTATCAATATACCATGTGCTTGTTTTGACTATAGAGAGAGAAACTTGAACCATCATGTTCTATTTAGGCTTCATCTCTTTTTGCTTCTAAACTTTGTTTCCCTATAAAGAACCTTGTCTAAGATTTTTTTGAAAAGACCAAGTGTAAGGCTTCATCCAAAGATAGAAATATTCCTAAACATGTCCAAATTTTCTGCAATAGAAATAATTCAAAGTCCTAAATTTTGTTATGTTACCAAACCTAGAACAACTTTCTTCTAAAGAATCCTTGATGTATACATCCTTTTGCTCTTGATCTTTGGGATTTTCTAAACATTTCTTATTTTCCTACTCAATGACATTGGTTAGTCTTTGAATCTTAGTTGTTAGGTCTAAGTTTTCTTTCTTAAGATAAGAACATTTATCATTAAGGGTTGCAATCTTTATCTCTTTATCATGTAAGATATCTTTTATTTTAAATCATAGACTTTGAAAAGAAATAATTTCATTACAAAGCAATCCATACCTTTCTTCGAAGGAGTTTTCATCTTCTTTATGATGAGTTATATGATTATTTGGACTTCCTTCCTTGTCCAAATTATCATAGATATTACTAGATCTACAATTATAATCTCTTCTAGAGGCTATATGGCCTCCTCTATTACATATCGAACTAAATGTAGAAGAGGGAATAAGAAGCTTACCTTTACTAATGTAGCAGAGGGATTGAATACAACACTTTAATAAGAAATTGATGAATCATATCAGTCTATTTTTCTAATTGAATTTGACAGTTACTAATGATCTAATGTTCATTGCCCCTTCCATGTTCATGTTGAGTTATCTACATGAGATTACCAGGCTCCGATACCACTTTAGGATCAAGAACTTAGAAGGGGGATTGAATAAGTTCCTCAATTAAAATTGCACCAGCCACAAAAACACACCAAATTTTATGTGGTTCCCCAACTTGGGTACACCCACACTTATACAATAGAATACGTGCACATCTCCAAACTTTGTTTCTTTAAAAAATGTGATTTGAAGGGCACCACACCTTGTATAAGCTCTAAGCTCTTCTCTAGAGTGTTTCATCACTATGAAACCAATCAACCTTGTAAGATCCCAACAAGCTTAGAATGTGATATCAAGGATCCCACAACCTTTACAAAATTGAGCTCCAAACTAGAGTATTTTGATGCTGCAAAACCACTCATTCCAATAGGATCTCGACAAGCTTAAAATGGATGCTTTCTCATAAGAAGCACATCAACTTTCTAGGGCTACAAGAAAGAGAGAAAAGAGCAAGAAAAGAACGTAACTAAATTTACAAGTCCTTGTACTTGAAGCTTAGTACAAAATACAATCAAGAAAATGATGCTACAATGAGGAGCAAGAATAGAATTTCCTAGAATATACAATGAGCAGCTCGAATGTGAATAGTGCTTGAAAAAGTTCCAAGATTTCAACATCATCTTATAGCCTTGGAGTTTCCAAAAACTCCTTGGAATTCATGCAATGGCTACCAAAAGACTATTGTAGATTTCTACTTTGAAGTTGGGACATTTAATTGAGATTGACCTTAAGTCATAAGAGAGGTCTCATTGGCAGATGGGATGTCTATAGTAAGATGTCTATAGAGAGATGTCTACTATTGAACATAGATGTCTAATATTTTTCAAAGACATCTTCTCAACTTTTGAGCTTTGAATTTTGTGGCTTTCTCCTATCAATTTATCCTCTTACTAGTCCTTGGAGCATCTTCATTTGNATCCTATCAATTTATCCTCTTACTAGTCCTTGGAGCATCTTCATTTGATTTGTAGTCTTCATTTTCATTCATGCTCTTATCTTGCCCATGTAGTCTTCATTTCGACATCTCATCGTAGATCTTGTTTCCTTGAGTTCTCAAATCTCATTATGGAGTTCTTATTCATGTCTTGCAAAAAAATTATCAACCATAAAAATTCTATTTTCTCCATTTCACTTAAAAATAGTTAAAGGTCAACAAAAATGTCCCAACCAAGGATAAGTTGTCTTAACTATTTTTAACTCAGCTTAGGTAAGATGTCTCACCTTCATTGAAGACATCTCATGTGCACCGTAAACCCTCCCAAAGATGTCTTCTTATATAAAGCTATCATTAATTTTTCCTTTCCCCATCTCATTTTAAGCTAAAGATGTCCTACCTTAGTTGACTAGGGCTTCCTTTCTACTACAGTTGCATTATATTTGTCTTGGTTTCCATGGCTCACAAGAAGATAGAAACTTCAAGGCTATCTCCATGTAAATACAAGGGCACTAAAAGAGCATCAACAAGAAAATCTCACTCATATAATCCTTACTATCATTCCACAAATTCTCAAAATAGGTTTGAGAATAATCTCTATGTTTTCATTATATTTTAACAAAATCTCAACTTTTGTTAGCATTGTCAGCAGGCATTACTATCATATTTTAAGATTCTAGGATGGAAAATGATCATTTCTATGATTGTGTGTATGCTTGAAGTTTTATTTAATGAGTTTTTCAATAACACTAATGTTACAAATGCTTCCATTGGGGCTTTCACTTCCATTATTAGGGAAGTAATTATCAAAATATCTCTCCAAGTTATCAATAATTTACTTGAGATTTCTAGTGCTGATGCTCACAAGGTTGTTGTTCACACTTTGGATGATATTTTCACTAATGGTATCATTCCTGTCACATACAATGAATTTTGTGATGCAATTTTTGGTAGCTCAGCTTCTCTCAGAGATGGCAAAGTATATAGAGATCCAATGTCTTAAGATGCCTCCACTCTTTCCATTATTTTGATGTATAACATCATAGTCAAAGGAGGAAGTTACAATTATTTGATACCTCCACATGTATTTGTGTTATATTTCTTGCTAATAGGACAATCATTAGATTTGGGGCATACTATATGTAGGGATATTTTTGGTATGTATACCTAAGAATGCATCTACGGATACCTTCTTCTCATTAGTCTACTTAGACACCAAGTGGACATTCCCATTGTAAAAGGTAAAAGGAGTCTTGCTGAGTACTATAAGAAGAGGAGTACAACTCATGTAGAATGCATAGCTCCTTCCTCACCTTAGGCATGCATGAGATAGGCATCAAAGAAATCTTCACCACCACAAGTAATAGCTTAGCTTAGATGGTCCAAGACTGTTAGTACTTGGGTAGGATCTTCCTTAATGAAGATCTTCCACTCCATTTCCAAGATAATGGGAAAGATTGGAAGAAATATTTCTTGCCTTCATCAAAGAATGAATTTAGTAGGTCCTCCTCCTCCTACAAGTGCTCTTTAGTTTGAGGAAATTGAGACTCCACATTGGATGAAATGTGAGGAAGAGCTAGAATTTGCTAAACACTCTATTGCAGGAGTGCCATCTCAAGCATATGATTTAGGAAATGCATCAAATTCAAAAGAATTAGCAGAATACCAGAACATGCCCAGGGGAAGCCCATTCCTCACACTGAGAAGCTAGCACCAAATGTATTCATACAAGGGAAGTCTTTTGAAAGACTCTTGAAATGATTTAGGAGTGATGATGCACCACAGTCTTTTGAGTAGTAAGCCATGGATAGCATTTTTGGTGTAGTAGCATATTGGAAACAAGTTGTTTCGAAAACTTATCATGCAAAGCTACTCCATCATCTTATAGGTAGGCTCTATCTCATGATAGTCCTCCTCCATCCTCTCACTTTTGAGTGAAGCTTTGTTCTAGATGAGGATCACTTATAGTAACCTTTGATGATGATGATGATGATGATGACATTTAGCAGATCTCCTACTCCAGTACCAGTAGTGATGATGATGAGAAATAGACTTATAGGCCTCTTCATGATGCATTTAATTTTGATGATGACACTAAAGTTAGTGGTTAATAGGCTAGAGATGACTCCCTTTTGGGGTTTGTCCAAAAAGGAGGAGATTTTAATCATAATGTTGGATGATTAGAAGCTTTAGCATCTATGTTATATGACTTAGTATTCAACATTTGGATTGTGTGGAGACATCATGAATTTTGTTACATGGCTATGATTATATATTATCAATGGTTTTATAGTTATTTTTCATATTATAGCATCTATTATGAGGATACAAACTGTATGGAATGCATGTTGTTAATAGACATGGGTAGACTTTTGATGTGACTTATTCTTGTTAGTTTTAAAGATCATTGCTAATGGATGAGTAACTATTAACCTTTAATCTATCCTCCTTTCCCATCCTTACTACCATAGGATGTTTTTAAATTCATCTAAGCTTCAATTATTATATATATATATATATATATTTGTTTATATAGTAAGCCATTTTCTCAAGTTTTGAACATCACTAAAAAGGGGGTGATTGTTGACCTTTTGGTATCTCAAAACCTCGAAAAAATGGAGAATTTGCTAGTGTGCTTAAGAGATCTTGCAAGTATAAAAAAGGTGAATAAAGAATATTAAGGAGACCAAGACAAGAGGATGAATTGACAAATTAGAATACTAAAGTCCAATAAGAAAATGCAAGGATTTGAAGAAAATCACAAGAATGCAAGTTGTCTCAAATTTCAAAGAAGATGCCCTGGAGATTGACAAGATGTCTCGTTCTGCTGCAAGACATCTTTGCTAAAATGCTTTGGTCTCAGGCAAGATGCCTCCATAAAATAGGAGACATTTCAAGTATAGATAACATGTCTTAGCCAATACATCTTAACCAAGACGTCTTAGATCAGGTAAAGATGTCTCAACCAAGATGGTTAGCATAAATGAGACATCTCACCTGCAAGATAGAGAACATAGTAAGATGTCTCAAGCTAATGAAAGATGTTTTAGCTAGACATTGTACAAATTCCAATGGAAAAATGATGTTGATAAGGTTATAAAAGAAAGTGATACATTTTTGGGAATAGCAAGCACTATTCATGTGGTCAAGAAATCATTATATACACCTTTTGAGAAATTTTGTACTTCATCTCTATACCATTTGGTAAGATGTTTGATGTTTTGTTAAGCCAAAAAGTAAGAAATTACAAGGTTAGTTCATTTTCTTCCATAATCTTTCTATCTCTGATTATAAGTCCTGATGGGTTGGATGTGTTTTTTAAGGGAAGGCATCCTTTAAGCATGTTGGGACCTTGAGGGGTTAGGTGTGTTTCTAAGAGAAAACAACCTTAGAGAAGCTTAAGACTTTGTAAAGGTTGCGGTGTCCTTGCAACCACATTTTTGTAAAGGTTGATTCTACCCCCTGAGTATGGACATACCCAAGTTGGATAACCATGTACATTTGTTGTGCAAGAATTGGGTCTCACTGGCTAGAACTTATTCAACCCCACTTTCTAAGTTCTTGATCCTCAAGTGGTATTAGAATGAGATACTCATAGATTGAGTGTAACAACTCAGTAGTGGACTATGGAGAAAACATCTTACATCAAGTTACTAATGTTTGATGAGATCAATTTTGCATATTGGAAAGCATGGATGCAAGGATTCTTTGAATACATGGAATTTCTAATATGACAATCCATCATGGAAGGATACACTCATCCCATCAATAGCTCAATAGGCACTACACTAGCAAGAGGTAAGTGGTCTAATGATGACAAAAATAAGTTTATATTTAATTGAAAGACTAGAAACTGTCTCTATTGTGCTCTTAGCAAATTTGAATTCAATAGACTAGCTAGATGTAAAACTATCAAAGAAATTTGGGAAGTTTTAGAAGCTACTTATGAGAGAACCTCAGTGGTGAAACAATCCAAACTGCTAGTCTTGCAACTTAAATATAATAAGTTGAAAATAAAATAAGGTGAAAGAATCAAAGATTATTTCTCTAGGATCAATGATCTTAAAGTAGCCATTAGAGGTATAGGGAAAGAGTTACCTAAGAGTGAAGTCATCATTAAAATGATTAGAACTCTACTTCCTGAATTTAGACCCAAAATCACTACAAATTTGAAGAATTGTAAAGTGCACTTGTAGCATGTGAAATGAATCTCATCAATAAAGGTCCTATCAAGGAGAAATTCATTTCTTTAAAGAGTTCTTCAAACTTTAGTAAAATTTTTTAGGTAAAAATGTGGTTTGGCTATCAATTTTTTTCAATTCAAGCTTTCAAGATAAATTCTTACATTCAAGATTTCAATATACAAAATATGTTGTCAAGACAACATCTATATACTTTATATAATCTTTAGTGGAGTTTGAGAGTGGAAAGTAAAGGGCATTTAACCATTACAAATAATCTTTTTTTATATTTTTATTTTCAAGAAAATACATAAATATTTAAACTAAAATTGAAATTTTTACTTACATGCTCTAAATTTTTTTTACTTACATCCATTAAAATTTGAACATATTTTATATAATAAACAATCAATCATTGATATGAAACTATCTACCTTGTACCATGGCTTAAACTTTGAACCTCATCCATCACCATTATCCTGGTCTTTCCTAACAATATGTCGTTTGACTATGTGAATTTTTTTTCACCACTCATCTTTAAAGTGTTAACATTAGAAGGCTCAATGCTCATCCCACTAAGTAATGTTTTGGAAAAGTTGGTAGATAAATAAAAGTAAAACCTTTTTTAAGTGGTTGTACCTAAGTAAAAACCCAAGCCTTATAACTTAAGAAATAAGCATCTATATGTATTTTCTTTAATTTTTATTTTTAATCACTACTCTTTTTAAAATATACAAGATTTTAATATATATGTTTTATTTTATTAAAAAATCCATTATTATACTACTACCCAACTACTTGAATTTGAATCTCATGCCTACTATTACCCAAATAGTAGCAAGACTTGAAAAGTAAATATCACACTTAGAAAAACAAAAAATATATTTTTGAGAGTCTCATATTAGACCATATTTTCTAATGAACAAGTTAGAAAGGTAGATCTAAGAATTTTTATTGAGAAAAATTAATGATAATAAAGCTATATTATACAAGAAAAAATTAACTCAAAGACATTACATTCAAAAAACCCTTAAGAGGCCAAAAGAAGTTTGTCCATGGGACCAAGAAATCTTCACAGGTTAGCTATTTCAAAGAACATAGATAATGCTAAGCATAACAGTAGGGAGCCACATAATCCAAATACAAGAAAAAAAGGAATGAAGATTAAGCCTCTGCCATAGTTCAACAAACACTTGTGGACTACCAGGAAAACTTGAGACCATGCAACATGTGACAACTCTACCAAGAATGAGAGTAGAAAAAATAGTTCCCCACATCACTAGGAAGAAACCTACAAAGCAAGAAAAAGTGAAAAATAGATAAAATAGTAAGACCCTTGGGTCAATGTAAAATACCTCGTTATTTGCTAGTAGTTGATTTGATGTTTTTTTTAGTGGATCTAGTTTTCCTCCAATAGATTTGATCTTACTTTCTTTGATTTTTCTCTAGCACATTTGGCTTTTCTAGAATTCCTCTATGGGGGATTCTAAATTACTTCTAACTTCTTTAATCGATGTTGAAATTTTAATTGATTATCTAAATGAAAATTTAGAGGCAAGTTAGCAAAAATTTATGATATCTTTTTCCAGTTATGTTCATGGAATCAAAACACCTAATTTTGTTCTTGCTGATAATATATATGAGTCACTAATTGCTCGTCTTATATCATGATATGTGTTCATATAAATTTTGGGTTGCTTACCTTGTAATTGAAGTTGCACTTTGCAATTAAATGATATCTTACAAAAATATGATATTTAAGTCCTTCATGTTAGATATTATTCTCATATTTTTCTTTATGTGAATCTAGGTAATGCTTCAATGGTGCAGCATGCCCTAGATATTGGGTCATATATATATAAGCATGCAGTATTGATAATTCTTAAGTGGACTCTAGAGTTTGATGTCTACTTTAAAGAAAATTCTAAAGTTTCATATTTTCTTGAGCTATTTAATCTTCTGTTAATTTTTTAGAAAACTATGTAGTAAATTATTAGTCTTCATAGACCTATTAAACACATGGAATCTATTTCTACAACAATTGATTTTTATAATTAATTTTTCTTGGAATTAATTCTTTTAGTTCTAAAAAGGAATTAGTTTTATAAGTAGGCAAGAAAGTTTATATTTAGCCAATTACATATTATAATATTTATAATTCTTACAACTTTTTTCATTATAAAAGATATATTTTTAATGCATGTCATTTTCTACTCAAGAAAAAGGAAAAATGATTAAAGTTGATTATATGAGAAATAATATGAATTTGAAAATATGAAAAAGCAAGTTAAGGTCAATGATAGGAATGATCAAATGGCAAAAGAAAAAAAAAAAGATAAAGGCTTTTGTAAATGTTTTTACTTGTACTACAAGAAGTATTGATCAATCCAAACAAATACCTCATAACAAAAATCTATCCTTATCTAAGAAAACCAATTTTAACTCTAAGATCAAAACTAATGTTGAGAAGTTAGTTATAACTAATGATTGTTAGCACAAGGTTAATATTAAGTGATGAAGTAATGGTAACAAATATTATATATGATTAATTTCTTATATTCTTTCAATTGTTAATATGTTGTCACAATTTTACATTGCTATCTCAAATCCTTTTGCTATTTTAAGTTCAAACATAGATGTTAAAAGTGATGTAAATGTTAACAATTAGGTGTTAACCTAGTGGTAACACTCTTGATTTGAAAGCTCCTAGTCATGGATTTGATTTTGGTGGGCAATGTTGAATTAAAATTTTAATTAAACTATATATCTTGGGGGTGTACTATATTACAATTAATTCAGGGCTCCAACACCCCCCTAAAAGTGGTGTAAATGTTGTTAGGGTAGGAGGTATCATCAACTAATAATTAATTTTCTTCTCTTCGATTTTTAAAAAATATTAGCTATAAGACTGTACACTTGAGGGGTCATCTCTATAATTCAAAATATTTTTATTTTCATGTTAATTTTGATCTTCTCCCTTGTCTCCATATAATTTGCTAATAGGATTATATAATTATTATATTAGCATTATGTTTAATTGGGGTGTTAGAATTCAAAATATTGAAATATAGGTATAGTCTAAGATATATGATCAAATTAGAAGTTTATAACTTGGCATTTCCTACTAGAATGGAATCCATATCTTGATGCTTTCAAAAAAATATTTATATGATTAATGTTTAGAAGATTGGTGATAACATGTGTTTAGCTTTATTTTATGTTCTATGTTAAGAAGAAATTTTAAATAGAGCACAACCTAACTATCTCATAGCAACAATTGATGACTTATCATGATTAGATCATGATTTTTGTGTCCATTTTGTGAATTACAAAAGGATATTTTGCCTTGTGTGTGATGAACTCTCAATGATTATTACAATATAACTATAACTTGTAGTAATTATTGTGACTTACGTAATATTTTTTTTCAATTAAAGTTCCACTTCATAGATGATGGAATAAAGAAATCAACATTTTTTTTTGTTTGAACCATAAAAGTAAATAGAAAAGCATCCCTAATAAATATATTAAAGTGATTCAAGCTAGTATGAAGGAGCTACCACTAAAATTTAAATAGTTTGTGGAAAATATCTAATTTTCCAATCATAATAGGTCTACATGAAGGATCTATACTTAGCCCATAATTATTTTCCATTAATATGGTTGAATTAATAAAATAAATACAATATAGCATCTCTTTGTGTATGATATTTGTAGATGATATTGTGTTGGTGGATATAGTTTGAGAAAATATTACTTATAAAATGAAAAAGTGAAGACATGATCTAGAATCAAAAAGACTTAAAAATTAGAAGAATTAAGGCAAAATGTATAGAATGTAATTTTAATAATAGCATAAATAGTGATGAAATAGAAATGAGAATTTAAGGCCAAAAAGTACATCACTATAAATAATTTTGCTACTAAGAATCAATCCTTCAATCAGATAATGAAATTGATAAAGATATAAGAAATAAAATTGAGGTAGGATAATCAAAATTAAAATAAGTTAGTGGTGTTCAATGTGAAAAAAGAAGCAATAAAATTGAAGGGGAATTTTTACAAGAAAAAAATCATGCATACCATCTTATATAGTGTTGAATGTTGGACATTACAAAAGAGGCATGAATAACAAATTAGTGTGTTAAAAATGGAAATTCTTAGAGAAATGTTGAATGTTATCAGAAGAAATAAAATGCATAATATAGATATTGAGGACTTAGTAACTTCTATTTCAAATAAGTTATAAAAATAGAGGCTTAGATGATTTGAACATGTACAAAGAAGATCAGACAATGCACCTACAAAGAAAGGTTGATATATTACTGTTCCAAGAAAGCTACCAAAAGGAAGAACAAAAATAAATATTGGGAAAAAATAATTAAAGATAATTTAAAGAAAATATAAATAAATAAAGATCTAGCTCTTCAAGTAGATGAATGGTAAAAAAGAACTCATATAGCTAACCCCATTTTTTTGGGATAAGACTAATATGATGATGATTATTTTATTTAATTTTTTGGATTTATATTTAGAAATTACTAATTACTTGGTGTTTCTTGCTAAGAACAAGTTGGTAAGATAGCACCACATGTTGTGAATTGGTAGTTTAACAGTATTAATATTATTATCTTTTTCTAAAACTTTGGTAAGCCTTAGTCTAGTTCATTTGCAAGTGGACATGGACTTTCTAATTAATTTTAGACTCTAAGTAAGCTTGTTTAATTTTTGTAGAATTTATTAATTAGATTTACTATTTTCAACTATTTTTCAAATATTGACTTGGATATCCTAGAAGTATATATAAAGTTAGGATTATTTGATATTCTTTTATGCTTTTTAGTTCATTAATATCTACCTTGTTGGTGAACCTTGGTATTGCATTGGTACTTCAACATATCTTAATCTTGTGTATTACTAGTCTTTCAAGTTAGTGAAGGTAAAGCAACTAATTCTAAGCTCTCAGATCTTGTTGGACTCTTGATTTATTCTACCTTATCAATTATAATTCTATATTTTATACTAAACTATGATGATGAAATTTCAACTATGTTTATATTTGTAATTTTAATTTTGGCTCTATGATAATCCCTACATCCCTTATGTGTTTCCAACACATCTCTAGTAGTCATTTGCATTACCATGATTCATGGTATATTTACCATAACTCATAGTGAGGGTGTTGGCCAAGCCCACATGTCATGGTCCCCAACCACAATAGAATCATAAGTCATGGTTTTTGTCCAAACTTAAAACTCAACTTGAGGTACACATTTTTGGGAATGTGGTACTCATTACAACTCATGATGAGGTCATGATTTTTATCATAACCTGATCATGAGTCATGGTCTAGTAGATTTTCATAATGGCGAGTATCATAATTTGTGGTGGCATCATGAGTTTCATTATGGCCTAATCACAATCCATAGTTCACCTACTACTGGCAACTATGATCAACTTATGGTTAACTCATGGTCCTTAAATTTTGACTGTTTCATATCATTTTCATATCTTTTGAATCACCTATGATCCCTAGTATCCTAACTCATATGTTCTATAGTGTCTCAAATTCTTCATCAATTGGTTTTCTAAACACTTCAATCTCTTATGTTTGGATTTATCAAGATCAACGTGTAGGCATTATGAAAAGTATAGGTTAGCCTCTTGTACTTGATCCACATTGCCTATGATTGTAATCTAGGATGCATATTCTATGTGTTAATGGGTAGGCATTATCGAGGGTAGGGTTGGCTTCTATACTTAACCCACATTGCTTATGATTATGCATGAGTTGTGACAATGAATAAACATTTTTAGGGAACTAGTTCATCACTAAGGCCTACTCATGTTGATTTCTTACATGGAAAATTCTTTTCTTTTATGTGAGGATCATTGAACTTAGAGGGGGAATGGGGGGATGAATAAGTTCCCCTAATAAAAAATTAATCAGCCAAAGCACACACCAAATTTAATGTGGTTCTCCAACTTGGGTAGTCGACAATCAGAGGGTAGTTTGATAGCACACCTCTAGAATTTGTTGCTCTCAAAATGTGGTTTGAAGGGTACCACACCCTATACAAAATCTAAGCTCCACTTTAGAGTGATTCAATGCCATGAGTCCACTCAACCTCATAAAGTTCCAACAAGCTTAGAATGTGGTTTCTAGGATCCCACAACCTTTACAACTTGAGCTTTACTTCGAAGTGTTGTGGTGCTACACCAACACTCAATCTTGTAGGATCCTGACAAGCTTAAGGATGATGCCTACCCACAAGAAGCACATCAATCCTGTAGGGCAACAAAAGAGAAACAAAAATTACAAGGAAAGGATGCAACAAATTTGCAAGTCCTTGAACTTTGAGGTACAACATAACATATCTCTTATAATAGTACAAAAGATAGCACAATGAGGCACACAAATACAATAGAATAATTTGCACAATGATTGGTTAATGTTGACACTTGCTTATTTCCCAAGAGAATGAAGTCTTCTTATAGCCTAGATGTTTCTAAAATCACCTTGGAGTTCATGAAATAGCTATCTAATGGTTACTAGAGACATCTTCTTCAAGATAGAGATGTATTTCTGTATCAGATTTCCATTTGGGAGAGACGTCTTCTCCACAAGGAAGATGTCTACTATTTCTGAAAGATGTCTTCTTCTTAACAACCTTCAACTTAGCCAAGACATCTTCATCATCAAGGAGACATCTTTGCTTGATGGAAGACATCTCTTTTTTCTTGGATACATCTTTCTACAATAAGTTCTTCAATACTAAGGCTTTCCTTTGATCACCAGAGTTGAGCTTTGAGGTCTTTGTTCTTATCCATCCACTTTGAACTCCCACATGCTTTCTTGAGATCTTGTAGATGTCCTTGAGCTCTCCTTTTGTCCAAATCCAAGTTCTTTCCCTATAAACACAACAGCCACACAAGCATCCATATTCTTCATTTTTCTTAAGGTTTTGACATACCAAAAGGTCAACAATCTCTCCCTTTTTGGTGATGTCCAAAACTTAAGAAAATGGATGAGATAAATCAATAAAGAAAAATATTAAGACATATAAATTCCTATGGTAGCCAGAAATAAGGATAAAAGTGTTGAGGTTCAAGGCAGTTTGGTATGTGGAAGACAATGAAACAAAGTAAAAAATAAGAAGCATAGAGATAATTAAAGAAAAACCATCAATATATACCATAAATCATCTACAACTGTCCATAAAACCAACTATCCATAAAATGGCCCCATCATACATAGTCAACGACATATGTGCAAGTTCATCACATATGTGAAACACCAAAAAATTCTTTGCCTTTCTGGACATCAACAAAAAGGAGAGAGAAAATGATCACATGAGGTGTCTAATCACTAACCTCAGTTGCATCATTAGATCCTTCTATTACTTTAGATGGAAAATAAGTCTTCTCCTCATCATCATCACTGATGATGAAGTTTCATTAGTTGATGCATCGACTAGGCCGTGTATACGCGGCCGCGTCGACACAGCCTCGTCGACGTAGCCTTCCATGCATCGACGTGGCCCCGTTTACGCGGAGCCTATTTCAGCCTATAAATAAGAGGGCCTTTTGCCTCATTTAGGTATCTTTTAGTCAGCTGTAGCAAAGCTCTTGCAGTTTTTTCCTGTATGAGATAGAATATTTTCCAAATTCCCACAATAGGTGTAAAGAAGGTGTCCGGCTCTTTATTCGAGCGTTGATGTATTTGAGCCCATTGGCGTGAACGGCAATAAAGATGAGCTTTCAAGCATTCCTTGGAGCATTTGGACTTAGTCATTTATTGCATTCATTAGTTTAATATGTGTATGCTTTGATAGTTACTTAATTTTCTATTATTGTTATTTTAATCGCTTTCTCTCTCTTACAAGTTTGTAAAAGCCATAAGTACGATCATCTCGAACGTAAACCCAACGCTTGGTAACCCAGTGACGCTTAACGTCTAGTAACCCAGTAGTGTTAGGGGATGCTTAGAACATGCCTGGAAGATGAGATCGGATACTTATGCTAGGAGTAGTTAAGATTTAGATTAAGATAGTCTTAGATTACTTAATACTCAAGCCTTACTTTCCAAGATAATTAGATGCCAAAAGATAAGTAAAAAGCTATAAAAATAATTAGCCTTAATCTCACTTCACCATCGCAAACAGAACATCACAAGTGAGATTAGGAAGAAAATGACCGTTCTGACCCAAGGTTTTGCTGGTTAGAGTCTGGTGTATGTTAAGTGCTTATAGTCTATGGAATTCAACCGAGTCGCATGTGAACGCCCATGATTCGTATGGTTGGGCGTAGGGGTACCTAGCTGCTCATCATTGGCACCGTTGCTGGGGGTTGTTAGTCTTACATGCATCATATAACCTTAGTGAAATTATCATTCAAGTCGTTGGAACGGACCCAGGATAGAAACATTTATGCACACTAGGTGGATTAAAGTAAATAATAAGGTACACTGATTACATGGACCATCTAACATCCAACATGTCTTCTCATAGGAGAGAGGTATCCAACCCACCAGTGCCACAAGAATGTCGGGTGGTGTACAAGCATTCCGATGATTATGTCCCTGACTTCACTTTCGTCCTACATTAGGATGAGCATCAACGATGGTGGGACATGGAGGGCAACATCGTACTACCACTCGATCGATCAGCTCTTATGATGCTATTTCAAAATCTTGGAAGACTAGGCATCCAGGACCGTGGAGTGGAGTATGTCATGGAGGACCATGACTACCAGGACTATTGTCCCACTGAGGCTCAATGAGCACGAGACTAGCAGTAGGTAGAAAGATATGAACACCTGAAGGGGAAAAAATTCAGCAACCCCTTATTCTTGCAAAGGCTGTAGGACGATGGGGAACCCATCTTTCATAACACCCATTCAACCAAACTTCCCCTTGGGCAGTAGATCCTTCAGTCCATCATTCAGAACAAGCCTCTAAGTGATCAAGATCCTCAAAGGGATGGAGGATCACGTAATAGGAATGGGCGGGATGATCGAGGTCGTCATCAGGGTAGAGGGGGAGATCGACATCGGAGCGGTGGCGATACCTCTCCTTCTTCTTCATCCTCTCGCTCTCCTATACCTTCATCCATATCAAGCTCTGATTGTAATGAGATAGAAAAGAGCGAAAGGACGGTGGTAAAAAGGTACAGAAGGGACAACGTGAGGAAATGCACGACCAATCGCACGATGCTCACCGACATGAAAGAACGGGTAATTGGAATGGTCATAGACATCATGGTCCTTAGCAAGACTATGATTCAGATGAGCCATTATTGGCTACTCAAAGCATGCTCTATATCACCGAGGTAGTTCAGGTTCCTAGTAGGCATGTGAAGGATAGCCGAATCAAGTGCATTGATATGAACAACATCCCCAGATTTAAAGGGGGACATAATTGTGATCCACAAACTCACCTGCAAGCATTCCATGATGCTTGCACCCTGCAGAACATTGACAATGATTGGAAGAAACTGAAGCTATTCCCTTGCACACTCATCAAGGAAGCAAAAACCTGGTAATGGTCTTTGGAGTTGGAATCAATCCGAAGATGGAGTACAATGCTTGAGATTTTCAATGACAAGTATTAAACGTACTCTAGAGTGGCAAACCTGAGATGTTAGATCCAAGGGTGGAAGCAAGGTAATCATGAACCCTTGGATGTAGCCATGAGCAAATATTATTCATTACTACATCGGTGCCCTGGTCATAGCTACTCTCAATGGGCATAGCTTCGTCACACCATTGATGGGCTCCATTTTGAAATGCAAAAGACCCTTGGCGTGTATGCCCAAGGATGATTGTCAGAGCTAAGGGCCCATCAATTGCAGCACCTCATTGAATAGGTGGCCAAGGAGGAAGGAGAACTTAGAAAGAAGGAGAGTGCAGAAGAATTTAATCGGGATTCCTCCATCAGAAAGAGGGAGGCCCAATTTCGTGAAGAGGAGGAAGAATCACCATTGGAAGCAGTGGTGAACCGAAAGACCTTGCCTTTACAAATGTTTGCATCTAAAATATCGGCAAAGGTTGATAAGATGTGGGAGTATTTGGATGAAAAATTCCAAAGTGTGCTAAAAATTCCAAAGAGTCCAAAGAACAAGGTAATGATCGCGATCGGTGCAGGAAGAAGAAATCTGAACATGCCCAATATAAGGGTAAGGGCAAAGTTACTGTAGTAGCACAGGTTGCATACTCTGACATGGAGGAGAACGATGAATGTGGCATATGCCAATATGAACATCCTAAGGGGTGTTGTCCAGTGGTGTCACATCTCCAAGAGTTTGGGGTGTATGCATTGAATCCTCGCTTGGCAAGGCAGCAAACACCCCACCAGCAGTAGCATGGGTATTATCCAAGTGGAACGCCACCGTAGCCTTATGAATACTTCCAGCAGTGGCAGCACCCCCAAGCATGGGGGATGCCACCTTCAAGGCAGTAGTACCCTTACAAATAGCCAGATCCCTAGGGGTACTACGTTCAGCAACTAGTCTCTCCACGAGACTCTTCGAGCTATGCAGCCTTTCAAAATTATTACCACCCCCCGGAATATTTCTGACCACAATCTTCATCACCCAGGGGGGAAAGCCCACATCTCTATTATCCTCCATCACCTTATCCTACCACTTCCCCACAACATCCCACCCAGCTACCACCTCCTCCACCTATGCAAGGAGAAATACTGCCATAGCCACAGCAATGCAACACTGCAAGGGCTATCAACATACAACCGGCTCCTCAGCCGAGTGGACAGGAAGCCAAGCCACAAAAATGTCCCTTCTTCTAGCCCAATCATGTATGCACACCCTTGCACCCACTAGTGGCTAGTGCCTCTAAACCTCAAATTGTCTCTACTGTTCCACTGCTCGAGCAGTCTTCAAGCCCACCACACTCCAACTTCCAAACGATCATGCTCACACATGCCGTGACCGATTGGATAAAGCCAGGTCACCTTTCCTGGAAATTGACTAATCCAGGAAGTCTCCTCATCCATCTTTAGGTGGTAGGAAATGAGCCCTGTAAAGCTCTTCTGGACTTTGGGTCAGGAGTCAATTTTATCTCTCATGACATATACAAGAATTGGAACTTGCCCCCATTAAAGAAGAGCAACATTAGGCTTGAACTGGTAGACCAGTCCATCATTGTTCCCTTGGGAGGGGGGGAGGACATGGTAACCACCATTTGTGGGTGGTCCTACCTACTAATTTCCTTATCATTAGTGTTAAAAATTGCAAAGGGAGCTTCCCAATCATAATGGGAAGGGCCTGGTTGAGCACGGTGGATGCAAAACTAGGACTTCGAGATCTTTCCCTTGAAATTTCAAAGGATAATCGTTCTGGAAAGATCGAGATGAAGTGCATTCCATGCATCGCGTACAGTGACTCAGGGTGCTACTATGTGTAGCAGTTATGGTCCGCTAAGCTGACATCCATTCAAGCATGTTGTCGGTGTATTGAAGAATCACCAGTTCAACAGTGCTTGTATGCAACAGCCAAAAAACAAGAGGGCATCCAGTGGCTGAAAACTAATCCTGCTAGTAGCACATTGTGCATGGAACCACCTGAGGGGCTTGTACGAGCCTACATAGATAGCCTAGATGATTTGGAAGAGGTTCATCAGCAAGTGTCCATTGTTGATGGCCATGGTGAATGGGGAAATTTGCACATCCTTGAGAGCTTCAAACATGAGCCCTTGGAACTCAAACCTTTCCATGGGCTCCACCTAACCATGAATACCACCTCGTCATCACCAAGATAGCCTCGCTCCATTTTTTACATCTCCTCCTTTCCACCCAATCGTGGGGGAGACCGTCATCCTTGCTAACCCATTCCACTACACCCCTCCTCGTTTTGTAATATTTTTTGTAATTTTTTGTTTTACACTTTTTTTTTACACTTTTTGTTTTTCAACATCATTCATAAGTTTGCCAATTCTTATTAATTTTTTCCTTCTTTACTTATTTTCCATTTCTTGATGTGTGTCATTTTTCACGTAATCGCTAATGCATCATCTTATTATCATCAGGTGTTAGGCACAAATGGTTTTTGTTGCGATGGGTAATGTACAATAGTCCACCTAGTTATCTGGCTCCTGCCCTCACATGGTTATCCTTGGAATTTATGTCGATTTTTAGCTCATAAACCTGGCAGTGAGTCCATGTCATCCACCCATTCACCCACTCCATTGTTTTCCTTCTATTGAGAACATGCAACCCCTTCACTTAAAAACATTGTAATTAATGTGTGACTTGTGTAGTTCCTAGACATGGGGATGATCCAATGGTTTGAATTGGGTGTGACTTCAAGGGGAATGCAACATTCATCGCTCTCTCTTGCCCCTTGGCTTGCTATTGTGTCCTTATGGATTTTCTACCACTCCACATTCTTCTCTCCTTGGAAGCTTCTTAGCAGTTCGACCTTGCATGATGTGTTCCTCACCGAAAAAATTCAAAGAAAAAAAAATAAACATGAGGATTCAAAGCACACCCCTTGGTCAAATGCATGCGAACATGCATGGGTGTTTGCATGGTGTGGTTCCCCCGAAAAAGAAAAAAATCATGACATCACTATGTGGGAATTCAAAGCACACCCATTAGACTACCTCTCATGGGCCACAAGCACTAGTTATGGGACTTCCTTCATCCCCTCTAACTTCGTCCCATTTCACTTCCTTCCTCTCACATTTTTTGGAGTGGTGGTTCTCTGTGGGTGCATTCCTGCTTTCATGGGGGATGGTCGGGGCTTCATCTGTTGTTGCAATGTCACTATATGCAGATGGTTTTGGGTCTGAACTTAGGAAAGGTTCTACGGGGTCAGTTAACCACAACTGCACATGAGGTTTCATGTGACCGACGATTGGAATTCCATTTTCTTATTTCTCTTTTCACCTAGTTCCCTCCATAACTTACCTCACTGCCTGTCTTATGTTGTGAAAGTTTGTCGTGGTTTCCATGGGCTTCTCATGCCATGGCAGGATCTCTTGGGTAGGAGTCTTAACTGGTGAACACCATTTCTTGGCCCTGAGGCCCACGGACCCTAGTGTTGAGGATCTACAGGGGCTACTACGGTTATTGCCTGCTATGGGGAGGACCCACACTCATATTCTTGGTCCTACTCATTAAGTCTCCCATCCTTTAGATTTCATGGTTGATTAGTTTCAGGATCCCATCACTCAATTTCTTCCCTGCAGAGTTCTTTTACATCACGTTATCCTATTTTTGACTCTTTTTCAAGCCCCGATTACCTTCCTCCTGTCCTCAGCCATGACCGAGCCTCTCAAGCACTTCAACCGTCCCAATTTTCCATTTCAAATTCATCATTTTGGACCTTTTTTGGGTTGGTCAATGTTGGTCAACAGGTGCAGACCCCTGTGTATATGCGGCCCCATCGATGCAGCGTCCAACCCCTATATATAGGACTATTGTGCTTCAAATTTTCATCATTTGGAATCCAAATTGAGGGGATATTTTACCATTTTTTTCTGCCCAACTCTTCCCTAAGCACCTACATCCTATCGTGCGTCCACATCAACCGATCCTTGCCCTTTTAAGTAACTGGAGATGGCACCCAAATCGAGGCACCTAAGGAGCGAAGGACCATCACAACCGAGGGACAAGTGCCCATGCACGGGAAGGGGACAAGGTGTGCAACAACCAAAGCACGTGGAGGGCTCTCATGCAACTAGCCCCCTCTGCGAAGGATCCGACGTGGAATCTGTCCATCAAATTCCTGAAGAGGAGATTCCCAGTGAGCAATCGCAAGGGGATGAGACTCCTAGGATAGCACCACAACTTGAGGTACCCCTAACCCAAGCCTGTATTGATGCTATCACGCTGCGCGAGGTGCAACAGATGGTCCTCCAAGAGCTAAACTTTGGACCATTCCTTGAGAACGTGCCATAAGAAGTGAGGCTCCAACTGCAAAACTCTCTGATGTGGCCGATCATCACAACCAGTGGTGAATGGTACTTAGGAGAGACCTATCTCTTCTGGACGAATTGGAAACCAGGGTCTAGAGTAAGAATTAAAGACATTTATGTCTCTTACTCTTCGAAGGTGATAGCACAGGCTTTGGGTTTGCCCGAGACTGGAGCAGATGTGGTGGAAATTCCAAAACAAGCTGACCCAGAGGTAAAGGTGGAATGGACCAAACGATGATATGGGGTAGAGTGCAAGGAATTTGGCTCTCTGACCACGGTGAAGAGGGTATACTTAAAGATCATGTCTTACCACTTGAACCCAACGATAAGACCTAGCAAAATCACAACCTTAACCACTCGTGCATGTGCCACCTTGAGTGGGAAATTCCCAATGAGTCTTCCATAGCTGTTATTCTTGGAGATTGAAAAGAGGTTCGCTAAGAGTGAACATGGAAGATTAGCTATCCCCTTTCACTGCCTAATCCGGAAGTTGTGCAAATGGGCAGGGATAGCACAGTACTCCAATGATGTAATTCAGCACGTCTCGATTGCCTCCTAGTGGGAAATGATGAAGGATAAAACTCCTGCCACCACATAGATAGAGGACAAGTAGCAACCACCTCCACCACCTACACAAACAACAAGGTCGGATTCACAAACCATTGCAGAACACATCTACGAAATCTGACCAACACTCTTGAGCCAGCAAGAGAAATCTCGCAGGACTGGTGGAGGAGAAGACCCGTCGGTCTATCGCGTTGCAATGAGCCACCTAGAGAAAGTGGCTCAATCCGTTAGCTTACTTGAAAGAGTAGGGCCGATGTTCTCCGTAGCCTGAATGCAAGTGCCTACATGAACAGATCCTAGTGTCCGGGAGGTGACAGTATCCACACATCAGTTGTTTCTTGAAATATCTGGGAATGCTGCTACCTTTTCAGTACACTTGGAGGATGGTCAAGGGGCAATAGTACTGGTGATGTAGCACCAAGGACAGGAGACTGCGGCTGAAGTGGTTGCTGACACAATTGCTACAGCTCTCAATGCACAGGTAGCACCTGTACAGGACGTTCATAGACTACAAGATGTATAGGCATCTACTGGAACTTTGCGTAGCAAGATTGATATAGCCCAACACGAGGAGTGGTTGGACTGACTGGTGGGAACCAGGCAACCACTTTCGAATGTCTTCGACCTTTTGGACAACATTACTACAACCTAGTTGGAGTTGCTCTCGACAAGGGGTAAGAGCCTTATTTTGGAAGGGAAATTTGAAGCTGCTCAAGTTGCTTATCAACGCTTGGCAACGGAAGTAGCCCAATTAAGAGCCCAACTTGCTGATCTAGCCATCCTCAACCATGAAATCACTAGAGATGAAACTTTTCAACAGCTTCAACTCAAACTTTAGATCATTGAGGATGTGCAAGAGATGACGATCTTCGATAAGTCCTTGGCAGATGTTCGAGCGTATCATTTAGACAAGGACTTGGTGGAGGTTTGCTAGGAGAAATTCTGATTGATTGCAGAGGTTCATCGCCTGTGCAATGTTGGTATGGAAAATGAACACATGAAAACTTTTATCCACCAACAGCAGGAAGAACTAGCCAGAGTGAATACTGACGTAAGAAGGTTGGCTGCTGAAAATCGAAATCTATCAATGCAGAATGCAGGAGGTTCGGGCATCGCGATAGAAGCCTGCAATTGAAATCTCCGCTTGGAAGAATGAGGCCCTGAAATTCGAAAACATAAAAATTGATTACATGGACCAAGTGAGATTATAGAAGGAAGTAAATGAAAAGCATATTCAAGCAACAAAGGCCAAAATGAACCAAGTGCTCCAACAGCTCCAAGAAGGAGGCGAGGTATGGCAACCTATCTTTGATGGGTTGAATGCCTACAATCAAGCTGAAATCCACCTTAAGAAGCTGCAGATTGAAGAGATGACAGAATATATGGAGCTTGCCAACCTGCGATATGCAAACCTTGCTGTGCTCATAGCTGGGAGACCACGGTGGTCAGAATTGGAAAAGCAAGTGGCCACCTCATATTCTCTATACAAGGGTGAGTTCCAGGAGCATCAAGCAACAAAGAAGAAATAGAAAATGAAAAATGCAAAACTTGAGATTCTCCACACGTGATTTGAAGGATAACATATAGTCGGGGATAACATGGCCTATCGAATGAATGACTACCAGCAGCTACAGGCATCAATCCGAACATTCGACATCGAAAAAAAGTAGTTCGCAGCCTATTTTATCAACCTGAAAGAACTCTTTCCGATGCTGCCATGCCCTTGGCAGGTTCTAGTTCTAGCACACATTGGAGAAGCATCCTGGATAGTAAATGATCCCAGAAGCAAAGGAGAAAAGATGAGGGCTCTCTTGGAGGCTTTTCAGCTACCTTCAGAAGTTGCAGCTACTGCGGGGCAACCATCATTCGTGCCACCACCAACGCATGGGCCAGAGGCTAGAGAAGGTCCATCGAAACCACCACCTCCAGGGACGGTGTGATCTTCTCCAATAATTATGTGCATCATTCTACACGGAAGAGACTCCAGGATCAGCAAGGTGTTCAATTTTGTCTCTGAACACTGCCATTTTTTGTAACTTGTCCTTCTCTATAACTCAGGCACTTGGTAAAAATTGATGTTGTGTCATGTGTGTGTCAAGTCATGTGCATTGTAAATAAAAGTCCATAACTTCCAAATTGTAGAGTAACTTGAGGACGAGTTTTTACTCAGTCGTGGGGGTATGATGAAGTGTCATTAGTTGATGCGTTGACTAGGCCGCGTATATGAGGCCACGTATACACGACTGCATTGACGCGGCCTCGTTGACGTAGCCTTCCATGCATTGACGTGGCCCTATTTACACAGAGCCTATTTCGGCCTATAAATAAGAGGGCCTTCCGCCTCATTTAGGTATCTTTTAGTCAGTTGTAACGAAGCTCTTGCAGTTTGTTCCCACATGAGATAGAATATTTTCCAAGTGCCTGTAGTAGGTGTAATGAAGGTGTTCGGCTCTTTATTCGAGCATTGATGTATCTGAGCCCATTGGCGTGAACAACAATAAAGATGAGCTTTCAAGCATTCCTTGCAGCATTTGGACTTAGTCATTTATTGCATTCATTAGTTTAATATGTTTATGCTTTGATAGTTACTTAAGTTTCTGTTATTGTTATTTTAATCTCTTTCACTCTCTTACAAGTTTGTAAAAGCCATAAGTACGATAATCTTGAACGTAAACCCAACGCTTGGTAACCCAGTGATGCTTAATGTCTGGTAACCCAGTAGTGTTAGGGGATGCTCAGAACGTGCTCAAAAGATGAGATTAGATACTTATGCTAGGAGTAGTTAAGATTTAGATTAAGATAGTCTTAGATTACTTAATACTCAAGCCTTACTTTCCAAGATAATTAGACGCCAAAAGATAAGTAAAAAGCTATAAAAATCATTAACCTTAATCTCACTTAACCATTGCAAACAGAACATCACAAGTGAGATTAGGAAGACAATGACTATTCTAACCCAAGATTTCACTGGTTAGAGTCAAGTGTATGTTAAGTGCTTACAGTCTACGAAATTTAACTGAGTCGCATGTGAACGCCCATGATTCGTATGGTTGGGCGTAGGGGTACCTAGCCGCTCATCAACTGATGATGTTAGGTTGGCTTGATCTTTGCTCATCCTCATCAGATGACTCAATTGTTGAACAAGAGCCTGATAAGGATGAAGCTTCACTTGAAATCAAGATGAAGCTGGTGGATTTGGTTGAATTGGAGGCTACTGAGTTGGTACCCATTAGGATGTGGTCTCAAAGATACTCTCCATAGCTTGCTACTTAAATGAGCTAGGAGCATCAATTGATGGAGGAACTAAATGTATAGGTGATGCAAGATCATGATGCTTAGGCTACTAGATGGAAAAATTATGCTTCCTTTGGACACGAGCTAGTGGTTCCTCAAGCTTAGAGTCTAACTGCATCCTTAAGTCATGTGCATGAGAAGGTTTGGCTATTGTAGAGTACCTTGGTGGGGCAAGAATGTCTTCCTCACTATTAGAAACAAATAGAGTAGTAACCTCCTTGAACTCCTGTCCATCAAAAGGAGGAGGAATACCAGATGCATCCATACTTTTACACAAGTAAGAGAGGTTTCTTTCAAGCTTCTTGATGGCTCATGCAAAAGGTTGTAGAAGCTTCTTCAGTGAAGAACTAATTTTGGCACCAGTGGATTTGGATCTTCTCTATTGAGGAGAGGTCCTCAATGATGATGCTTCCTTCTTCTTCTTCTACGATCTTGTGCTCAATCTTTCTTTTGTTGCATGAGAGAGGTTCCTCTTCTTAGCATATTCATTGAGGCTCCTCTTGCCTTAGAGTAAAGGCATCTCTGGAATAGACATACCCTTATGATGTATCAACAAGTTGATGAGGTAGGGGTGCCTAAGGATTTTTTCCTTTGCATACAAACTTAGCATGTCTTAGTAGAGTGTATGCCCCAGATCTAATAGTAGTCCTATGAGAGGACAATAAAGCACAAAAGCTTGGGGTGGCAGTAGATAACTTTAACTTTTCCCTTTTACCATAATGTTATACAACATGATAAGAGACAAGGTAAAAGCATAAGGAGTCATCATGCTCCTCTTAATATGACCTCTTTCAAAGAATACATCTTTCCCAAACAAGACATCACAAAATTCATCATGTACTATGGGCATTATACCATTGGAATAAATATCAGTCATGGTATCAATGGTGACCTAGAAGACATCTGCACTGGAAATCCCAAGGATTACATTTACAACTTGAGGAGAGATCTCAATGAGAAGACCCCCAACCATTTATGTGAATGCCCCAACAACAACATTTGAAACAACAATGTTGCAATAGAGTTCTCTAATCAACACTTCAGTAACTAGAAAATTCATTGTAAGGAAGGATCCCTAGTTTAAAGATTTAAATATTCCTTTAGAGTATTTTTCCTATGGATAGGAAAAGAAAGAGAGCACTTAGTAATAATCTTCATGGTTTGAGTTGCCTCAAACCTATGCTATGTTCTTGAGCTTTTGAATCGGGATATGTAAAAAGATGGTGTGTTGCTAGAACTACACTTGGATCTCTTCTTTGATGGTGGCCTAGACATTCCAACCTTCTTGTGGGCCATTTCTAAGAAAATAATTGTTGATTGTGGAGCCCTAATCATCTCTATGGGGTCGATTAAGACGAACAAGACAAAAGAATAAGGGTTTTGACATTAATAGTGGCAAAAAATGAGGGCTTTGAACAAAAAAGAAGACGTCTTTCATGAAGAGAAGACATCTCATCTACGTTTTAAAATAACTAGTAGACGTCTTTCCCACATAGTAGATGTCTTTGCCACACCGTAGGAAAAATCTGGTAGACATCTTGTTTCATGAGTAGACATCTTTTACTTGGGATAGACCTCTTTACTAAGAGAGGCTCAGTAGGATGGGGTTTGGGTAAAGCTACTAAGGACTATAGTCTTAATAGATGCTTACAAAAAAAAATTTTACCTTTGCTTATCTACTATTCTATTGAAATTTGAAGGTACTTAGAGAGCTAGAGAAGAAATATCCTCTTTTGAAAATTCTCTTCTTAACTGAACTTCTTCAATGTCCAAGGCCTGGCTTCCTCTCATGAATTTGTTAGTGAGAGTTTTCTAGCTCCCTTGCTCTTGCCTCTTAACTCTCCATACTTTCTTGATTCCTTTGTTCTTTTGAGTTTTTGTCCAATCTCTCCTATGATCCTGCAAATATTTCTTTCTTAATGCACTTTGATAAGACTAAGGAGTCTTATGATATGACCAACTATTCATATGATAATACTTAAGATTACAGTCCCATTATTTATGCCCTAATTTATAACAATAATAGCACCTAATCCTCCTATGGTAGTATGAATGATTAGAATGATCAAACCTATTAGGATCATTTTGCTAAATCGGAGCTTCCTACGATTTTGATGTAGTAGCATTATCCTTCAGAGGATCATATGATTTTGATGGGTTTGTTGAAGGTGGTTTCTCTTGTGTATAGCATCCCAATCCACTCTTATCATGTGGACTCCTTCCTTGTCCTAGTACTATCCAAAAAACCTCCTTTCCCTTTACCAACCTTTCATTCACTAATTTGACATCTGCAATCTCTATTTTGGCCTATTCATAAGAAAAAGTTAGCTTTTCATTCTCAGCCCTTAGGTCTGAGAGTTCCTTAGTAAGATCCAAAATAGTTAGATTCAACACTGAGATTTCCTTATCCTTAGTTTTGACTTGTTTAATTAACTTATTGCAAAGATTTTGAAAAGATAAAAGCTCATTGCATAATAGATCAAACCTTTCTTCCTCAATAAGATCATCATTTGATGAGTCAGTGTCATCATCAGTAAGGGCCATGCAGATAAGATGAGAATTTCTCACATCATCCTCCACCTCTTCTTCACTCTACTTCCCATCATCCCAACAAGTGTAGAAGTTGCTCTTCTTCATCTCTTCATTAGATCTGTTCTTTTGTTGCACCCTGCCATTTCTAGGACATTTGAAGGCAATATAGCCTCTTCCACCACAAACCCAACATTCTATAGAAGAAGAATTAAAATATGAAAATTTTTTACCTTTATCTTCACCTTTGAATGGATTTGATCTTTGCTAATTCAAGCCCTTGATTCTTCTTGCTATCAGTTGTTGTAGCTTTCTAGAGAGAAAGGCTATCTCATCTTCACTACCCTCATCATTCTCATTGATCTTCTTCTCCTTGGAGACAATATTTAGAGTGATGGTTTTTTCTTGGATAGCTCCTTTGCTTACAAGGTTCATTTCATAAGCAATGAGAGCATTTTGAAGTTCTTCAAATTTCATAGTTGAAAAATTGCTCATTTCCTCCATGGTCGTGACCTTTGGTCTAAACTCCAACTAGAGTGTTTTAATCATTTTAATAATCACATCACTCTATGGTAGATCTTTTCCAATACCTTTGATGGTCACAACAAGATCATTGACTCTAGAAAAGTAATCCTTGATGTTTTCTCCTTCTCTTATTTTTAACTTATCGCACTCACTTTGTAAAAATAACAATTTTGATTATATAACTAGTGAGGTTCCTTCATATGTAGCCTCTATGTTTGCCAAATTTCTTTTGCCATTTTGCATCCAACTACTCTATTAAACTCAACTTTATTTAAAGCATAATATAAACAATTCTTTGCTTTTGAGTAAAAATAAACTTATGTTTTTCTTCTTAACTCCATTTGTTGTGGGGCTTGATGGTTCTAGTAGAGCTATCAACAAGTAGTGTGTAACATTCAAGGATGGACTCCCAAACTTCAAACTCCATAGATTCAAATAATCCGTACATTCTAGCTTTCCAATAAGTGAAGTTGAATCCATCAAACATGGATGGCTTTGTCTAAGATTTCTCCTCCATTGTTCACTCTTGAAGTTGATGACAAAGAAGAGTACCAGGCTTTGATACCACTTAAGGATCATTAAAATTAAAAGGAGAAGGGGATGAATAAGTTCCCCTAATCAACAATTAATCAACCAAAGCACACACCAAATTTAATGTTGTTTCCCAACTTGGGTAGTCCACACTTAAAGGGTAGTTCACTAGCATACCTTCAAACTTTGTTGTTCTCAAAATATGGTTTGAAGGATACCATACCCTATATAAGCTCTAAGCTTCACTTTAGAGTGATTAAACACCACAAATCCACTCAATCCCGCAAGGCCCTTACAAGCTTAGAATGTGGTTGTCATGATCCCACAACCTTTATAACTTGAGCTTCACTTTGGAGTATTGTGGCGCTACACCAACACTTAATCTTGCAGGATCTAGACAAGCTCAAGAAACAAAAATTATAAGGACAGGATGCAAAGAATTTGCATGTCCTTGCACTTTGAGGTACAACACAATAGATCTCTTACAATAGTACAAAAGATAGCACAATGACACACAGAAATAAAATAGAATAATTTGCACAATGATTTCTTGATGTTAACACTTGCTTATTTCCAAAGAGAATGAAGTCTTCTTATAGTCTAGATGTTTCTAAAATCACCTTAGAATTTGTGCAATGACTATCTAATGGTCACTATAGACATCTTCTTCAAGATAGAGACATCTTTCTATATTAGACTTCCATTTGGGAGAGACGTCTTGTTCACAAGGAAGACATCTATTATTACTAAAAGATGTATTCTTCTGAGCAACCTTCAACTTGGTCAAGACATCGTCATCATCAAGGAGACGTCTTTGCTTGATGGAAGATGTTTGTTTTTTCTTGAAGATATCTTTCTACAATAAGTTCTTCAATACTAAGGCTTTCCTTTGATCATCGAAGTTGAACTTTGAGATCTTTGTTCCTTGTCCATCCACTTTGAACTCTTGCATGCTTTCTTGAGATCTTGTAGATGTCCTTGAGCTCTCCTTTTGTCCAAATCCAAATTCTTGCCCTACAAACACAACAACCACACAAGCATTCTTGTTCTCCATTTTTCTTAACGTTTTGACATACCAAAAGGTCAACATCATGATCCAAAATAATAGGGATAGGTAAAGCAGAAGGATTTCTTCTATAATTAACTTTATTCAAGATTACGTGAGTCTTAGTTAACAAGTCCTTAAGAGGAATCTACCTCTAGTGTAATTACAGATAACCTATTTCCTTAACATTTTATTTGATATCAATGTTTTTAACATTAGATTATGAACTTTAATATGATGGATCTTAAGATGATCTTTTGTATAGCATGTGACTTCATCCTACAACTTGTTCTAGATGCACCAAAGTGGTTAGCTCTCCTAGAGGATCTCTAATATTTGTTGCATGTCTGTATGTAGATTTAGGTGGAAGAAGCTAAAAGCTTTATGATCATTAGAGTTCTAATTAAATGAACTATTTTCTTATTCTAATTGTAGTTCTCTTTAAGATCTTATGTAATGATGAACATGATTTTTTTTATTGGATTTATTAATGATACTAATTATTAACTACTTTAAAGATTATGAATTATGTTATATTTTATGAGATTTAAATACAAGCACTCTAATGTGGATTTTCTTTTCATACCATGCATTTTTGGATTTAAATTTAAGTTTTATAATACCTAAGATTAGTTTTTTCTTAAGTTTAGAAGCATTAAAACATCACATATCCTAGGTATTCAAATCTATATAATTAAAATATAAAATTCTTAAGTCAAATTTTATGGTGTAAGAGAATGTGTTCCAAAAGCTTATGAAAGTTACTTTATCCTAGTCTTTAGGAACAATTTGGATTTTTTTATAGCTGCTATAACCATCCAAAAATCTATAGTACTTGTGCCTTGCAATTTTATCAAGAACATGAAACAAAGTGCCTCAAAGAAGCTTGGATTGTTCATATCTGAATCCTCATGACTATATTATGCACCTTTTTATTTTTATCTTAACACTTAAACACATTGATAACATACAAAACTTGAGAACTAAAATAAACATAAGAAAATTCCAAAAAAAGTCACTCAAAAGTAAGAAACACAAATCCACAAAATCAGCACATGATCACAACCACACATGAATCATGTGCACACTCTAACAAGGCTTTGCAACATTGCCACAAGTCTCCAATGTAGCAGCACTTTTATACCCAAGAACATGGATGCCAAATTGGCCAAAAGAATGGAGTGTGAGGTTTCTAATAGAAAAATATTGAAATCTCAAACATAGCAACCCTAATTATATTTCTAAAATTAAAATGATAAATAAAGAAAATTACTATTAAGCTCTCATAACTCGCATAGACTTCTCACAAGCCAACAAGCCATATTAAAAATACTTAAATTAAAAAAATACATACCAAAATTAACTTAATTAATAAAAATATCAACCTCACACAAAAATTGCTTGTACAATCATATTCCTCACATGTCCATGCCATAGCCTCCATGAAATTGCCTACCAACTCATCCACTAGGTTAGTGTATACTAGCTAAAACAATAATTAATAATGTACAAAATAGATATATATAAGCATAATAATATAATGTTGAAAGTCCAAACTAACTAATAAGCATAACTAAAAATCATAGCACAAACATTCAAAGCATCAAGAGGTACAAAAGAATATGGTAAAAATACTAACCTAAGCATCCAGAAATACAAGTTGTGAAATCCTTCCCTCCTTAAGAACACATATTAAACTTAAGTTTTCAAGTCAATTCTTAAGAACTGGGACAATGCATAAGACTTTCACCATGGAAACTACCTTATTATGCAATCAATGTTCTATCCAATTGGTAATTCTACTAGGTTGCTTCACATACGAAGCATTAACTTAGAGGTGTACTTCAGTTTAATAAAAAACATGACTATAATTGGAAATATGCTTCTGAAGTATGGATATATGAAAAATACTGTGCATGCTCAATGAACATTTATGTGATATACCACCTCTCCTATGTGCCAAAGCACATCAAATGGTCCAATGTAATGAGATGTAAGCTTGTATTTCCAACTAAAGCACATTAAGTCCTTCATTGCAGATACTTGAATGAATACCTTGTTACCAACTATGAAATCAAGAGGTCTCCTCCTAGGATTTGCATAGCTAGCTTAATAGTCTTGAGTTGATTTGAGCTACTCACAAATGTCCTTAATCTAATTTGTCATGCACAAAAATATATTTGAGTTGATCTGTTACCTATCCTTAATCATGTCCCAACATAAAGGATTTCTACAACTTCTACCATACAAAACCTCATATGGTACTACTTTTAGACTCACTTGGTAGTTGTTATAAGAAAATTCAATCAATGATAACAAACTATCCTAACTATTTGAAAATTATAGGGCATAAGACCAAAGCGTGTCCTTCAAAACTTGGTTGACTCTCTTAACTTGGTTTTGGTACAATTTGATTTTTCTAAAAAAATTAATGTTGATTTTATCTTCATTGAAACTTGTTCATCTTCATCTTCAAGTACATCTTCAACTTCCTTGGCTTCCTCATCTTGAACTTGAGTTGGTTTAGATTTTGAAGTAGGCAGAGCATCAAGGTAGTAAATTTGATTATTTATCTTTCTAGATTTCAAAATTACCTTTTCTCCGGTTGAAATTATGAAAAAAATTTATCAAAAGTAACTTCATTGCATTTTTTTCATTATTTTTCTAACTAGAAATAATGGAGATGCTAACTTTAGAATATAAAAAACATCATGTAAATTAATTTTATGGCCATCATATAAATTGATTAAAACCTTACCAATTCATTAAATCTTCATAGAGTATTCTTTTTTAATTTGGATTAAACTAAAATTATTGCAAGCTTCAAATTTAGCAAAGTCTTCTATATATGATACCATGTGGTTTGAGCAACCACTATCAATGATACATATGCTTATAGAAATTTGACTTTCTGAAGTGAATGCAACAAAATTTATATACCCTTCTTCACTTATCATAGTGGTATCTTCTTCTTATCTTTTAGAATAATTGGTTTTAAAAATATAATTAAATGGAAAACCATGGATTAAGCAAGCTTTTTATTCATTTTGCTTGAATTTTCTTCTCTAATTTCTAGTCATATGTATACTTCATTTATGTTAGCATTATTTAAATTTCTAAGAGTTGTTATTTGGAGCACCAAATCATCAACTATAAAATAATAAAATCCTTTATTTGCAACATATTCATCATCATATTTTGATATCTAAAATTATTATATAGGATAATAACTACTTTTGTATACCATTTGCATTTTTTGAAAAAAAAACCAAAATAGTAATGATATTATATTGAAATATTTACAAAGAAAATAAATTTAAAACTATTAAAATATTGTCATATTCATATTAAAATTGTGGTAGATCTTCAATAAATTAAAGTTTCATACACTAAGAGATAAACACATGATGCAACAAGGAAAATTAACATGAATCACCATGAAAATAAAATAATCTTGCTTTATTAACTAAAAATCCATTACCATAATGAAAAAAAATTTCAAAATTACACAATGCTCTAAAAATGTTCATGGCTACATCAATTGTTGATTAGGGGGCCACACCATGCATGGTGTCCAAGGAATGGAATGTGCTGTTAGTATCGATGTTGGATGATATTCTACTCAAATGATTTATTGAAATACCATGGCATGGAGGTTGTCATTAATCCAAAGGAGAGTATGCATTACTTACCTAAAATATAGTTAGTCATCAGTTTGGCTCACTAGGATGATAACTTGTTGATCCTCCACAATGGTAAAACTTATCACCTACTTGTTTGTCTTAGGGGAAATATATCCATTGAGCACACCAAGAGACCTATCATCGATTGAAGGTGTCCTTGATACCTCACCAAATTTTTGCCTTTTGATAAAGGAACTAGTAATGGGACTAGCATCTTTTGGCATTGGACATTAGTATGAGATGAAAGGTCATTTATGGGTTAAACAATGGTAGGAGGTTGGAAATGATTAGGCAAGAAAAGACCATTAGGATCTATCATAGGATCAAGTGCGGGTGATCATAATCTAAGGGAGGGAACCAACTAGATCAAACAACATCTATGGATCTGGCAAGATATCCTATGTCTATGGATCTTCTTTTCACTCCACATCTTGATCATCAAGGTGAATTGGCATGACATCTATTATGCATTAAACACTATGTGTTTCTATCAAAATAGAATGGCCCATCCTGAAAGTTAGCTACAGATATGCATATGGTACCTAGCATGTCCTTCTCTATTGTAACTTGTATTTCCTCCTCCTACAAACCAATAAAGATTATTCACTAGGTTCAAATTCTGAGTCTTTGCAAAAGTTTGCTAAACCTTTATCTATTGGTTATGTAATCAATTGTTGATGAGTCATCATTGTTGCATTGTGTTGACAGGATGCCGTCGATGAAGCCCCATCGACAAGATCTCATTGATGTGATCCCATTGATGGAGGGTTTGATCCTTTGATGTGTACCCATCAACGTGGCACCTTGTCTCTACCTATAAATGTGCACCTACCCATCACATTTATGGCAATGTTTTCTAAGTTGTAGCAAAGCTCTTAAAGTTTTTCCTTTCAATAGTTAGAATATTTTCTAAGTGTCCATAGTAGAAGTCAAAGACAAATTTTTATTTGAGCATTGATGTACCTAAGCACTTTAGTGTAAACGATAATAAAGATCAACTTTTCTAATCAAACCTTGTAGCACTTGGAATAGATTAATTGTTTCCTTATGCATTTAATATTCATGTAATTTACTTTAATTTTTTAAGTAATTAAATAAGATTGATTAAATAGAAAACATAAGCATGACCACTTCAAGCATATGTTTAACACTTGATGATCCTAGTAGCGCTTAACACTTGGTAACCCAATGGTGCTATAACGTGTTCAAGATGTGTACAGAAAGTGGAAACATATGCTTATGTTAGGATTAGTAAAGTATTAGCTAGTTATTAGATTAATTAATTAGTTAAGTACTTTATTCTTTTTCTTAGGAAACTTAAACCCTTAAAAGATAAAATGATAAAAATCATATGCCTTAGTTACACTTAACCATACACTTGTGCTTCACAAGTGGAACTAGGAAGACAACGATTACAATAGGTAGCTTCACCTCTTAGAACTAGTGTACTTAGAAATCAAAAGTCTTTGGAATTCGACCAAATTGCTTAGTGGACTCTAGTGATTTGTATTGTTGGATGTAGGGTATACTTGCCACTCATCATTGGCACCGTTACCAGGGATTTTAGTTGGCTACATGCACTATCTAGGACTTAGTGAAAATTATTCAACATCACTAGAAAGAACCTTAAAGTTGTAATCATTCTTAGTAATAATAATAATATTAAAAGCACACTGTCACTTTTTTCCAATCTAAAATATCTTCTTCTAACAAGGATGATTCTCTGCCAAAGTTTGAGCATGCATCCAATTAGCAAAGGAATGAATGATCAAATCGGTAAGTGCCCCAACAATGCTGAGTGGTATATACTCATCTCGATGAGTATGTACCAGACTTCACCTTCATCCTACATCAGGATGAACAGATGCAGGGGAGGGACATGAAGGTCAACATTGTGTTGCTACCAAATTAATTAGTTCCTATGATGCCACAACAAATTGTTATGAAGTTGGGCATCCAGGGGCTCCATGCTAAATACGTTGTGCAAGACCACAACTTTAGGGATTACCATCCCATTGAGGCACAATGTAAAAGAGATTGGTAATAGGAGAGGCACTATGAAGCTTTGAAGGAGAAATGGTTCAAGAACCCCTTATTCTTGCTAGGTCAAAAAGACAGTGAGAATCCCTTCTCTAGGGGATCTCATTTCATTGACTCTCCTCCCCTTGGTTTCAACAAAGGAGGATTAAACCAGAACTTATAGTCCACTGTAAATAATCCTACTTCAGGAAAGAATGGATTCCATGATCATGAATGATCTAAAGGTGGGAGTCATGACAAGAATAAGGACAGGCATCACAACGATGATTATGGCTATGATTATAAAAGAGGGGGTGACAAGCATAATGGTGATGCTAGTCCTCCTTCCTCTTTACCTTTATCATCCTCTTCTTCTTCATTTGGCTTTGATCGAAGCTGCAGAGGATGTGACCATGATGGAGGTGACCAATGAGATAGAGATAATCGAAGGGCCCATCAAACCAATCAAGATCAAGGATGTGGGCAATCGAGGGAGGCCTACCACCATGAAAGAAGAAAAAACAGAGGACATCATGGTCAGTATAGAGGCTATGACCATGATGAACTTTTTCTTACAACTTAAAACATACTAAACATTGTAGAGGTAGTGAGAATTCCAACAAGGAATGTGAAAGATAGCAGAATCAAGAGGTTGGATATGAACAGTATCCCCAAGTCCAAAGGGGGATACAACTCAAATCCACAAAACCATCTTCAAGCTTTTCATGATGTCTGTGCCTTATAGAATGTGGAGAATGAATGGTAAAAATTAAATCTAAAAGTTAGTATCAATCTTTAAATCTAAAATAAATCTGTGGATGGAGTACAATGCTGGAGCTCTTCAACAATAAGTATCAAATGTACTTCCAAGTGTCCAACCTGAGAAAGTAGATTCAAGGTTGAAAATATGAAACACATGAACCCTTGGATGCAGCCATGGGCAAGTACTATTCTCTTTTGCATCAATGTCCTAGCCATGGTTATTTTCAAAGGGAGCAACTTTGCCATATCATAGATAGGCTCTGAATAGAAACAAGGAGAACTCTTGGGGCCTATGCTCAATGAAGGCTTTTAGAACTAAGGACTCATTAGATTCAAAGGCTGATAGAGTAGGTTGCCAAGGAAGAAGGAGAGTTGAGAAAATGAGAAAGTGCAGAGTACAACCAGGATCCTTCGATTAGAAAAAGAGAAGCCTAGTTCTGTGACAATGAAGAAAAGGCACAACTTAATGAGATGGTGCAAAAAAAGACCTTGCTGATTCAAAAATCTATTTTCAAAAGTTTGGCTAAGGTAGACAAAAATGTGGGAATCTTTAGATGAAAAGTTTCAAACTACTCTAAAAATAGTAGAGGAATCCAAAGAGCAAAGTAGTAATCATGATCATAGGAGAAGGAAGGAAGCTGAATGTGCCCACCAAAGGGGTAAGGGCAAGGCTATTGCAATAGAGGAGGTTGTGGAAACTGAAACAGATGATGATGATGGATGTGAAATCTACTAATATGAACATACTAAGGGATGCTTCTCCATTTTGTTACACTTGTAGGAGTCTAGGGTGTACACTCTAAATTCTAAACTGGCAAGAAGGAAAGTACCCATAAGATTACCTTATCCTCAAGGTAACCCCAGGTAGTTCCACCAACAATAAGCCTACTATCCAAGTGGGGCTACTCCACAACCTTATGAGCAATACCATCTGTGGTAGCATCCATAGTCATGGGGGATGCCACCACTAAGGTAGCAGTACCCTTACAAGCAATCTAATCCATATTGATACTTTGTTCAGCAACCCATTTCTTTGTGTGACTATTCCAGTCATGCTTCATTCTAGCATCACTACTACCCTCCTGAATACTACAGAGCCCAATCTCTAAGAAGGAAATCCCCATTTTTTCATTACCCTCATCATCCTTCTACAAATTTCCCTCTACCCTCAACTCAATTACCACCTACTCCATCAATGCAAGGTAAAATTTTAGCACAACCTCAGCAACATAATGCTACCAAGTCTATTAACTTACAACCAGCTCCTAAGCCGAGTGCTTTAGAAACCAAATCCCAAAAAAGACCATTCTTCTAAACCAACAGTCCTACAAATCCCTCATAGATTTATGTCCTTCTTCTCTCTCATCCTTTGCATCCACATCATTTGATTCCTCTTCAAATCAAATGTCTCCCAAAGTGCATACTATCATGTTGGCCCATGCAGTAATTTATTAGATAAAGACTAGTCATCTTCCTAGCAAAAAATATAATCTTAGGAGTTTCCTAATCTATTTTCAAATCATTGAGAATGAGCCATGCAAGGCTCTTCTTGATTCAAGTTTTGGTGTAAATCTAATTTCTCATGAGATGCACAAAGCTTGAAATTTGCTTCCACTCAAGGAGAGCAACATTTATCTTGAGTTGGTAAATTAGCCCATCACTATTTCCTTAGGATTGGTGGAGGACATTGTAACCACCATTTATGGGTGGTCCTATCCTATCAATTTTCTGGTGATCCATGTTGATAATTGCAAGGGGGACTTTCCAATCATCATGGGAAGGGCTTGGTTGAGTACTATTAATGCATGGTTAAGAATTAGAGACCTTTCCTTGGAGATTTTCAAGAAAATGCATTTGGAAAAATTAAGAAGAAGAGAGATCCATGCATCGCATATAATGATATAGGGTGCAACTACGTGCAGAAACTATAATCTATGAAAAGTACATCCATCCAAGCATGTAGGTAGTGTGTATATGTGTCTAAAATTCAAAGGTGCCTATATGCAGCAATTACAAAATAAGAGGGCACCTGTGGCTAATAGTTGATCCTAATAGTAGCTCAATAATTTTCATAGAACCAACTAAGAGCTTGATGAGTGCCTATGTTGAGGGCATGGACAAGATGGATCAAATCCATCACCAACTCTTTGATGAACCTGATGACACTTATTAGGGAGAGTTGGAAATCCGTAAAAATTTCAAACATGAGCCCCTAGAGTTGAAAAATCTACTTACTAGTATGAAATATGCTTTTTTAAATAATGGAAAGCTAGTGTTAATTAATGTGAATCTTGCACTTGAACAAAAAGAGAAGCTATTGAGGATGGTCAACAAATGGCCAATAGCCTTTGCTTGGTCATATCTTGAACTTAGTGTAATTGATCTTAGGATATGCTAGCACCAAATCTATATTGATCCTTCCATAAAGCCAAAGAGGTAGTCACAATAGTAGTTGAATTTCAAATTGAAGCACATCATTAAGGAGGAGATTGAACAACTCCTCAAGGTGGGGTTCATCTATCCCATTGCAAATAGTGAGTGGGTTAGCTCACTAGTGATAGTGCCAAAGAAAGGTGACAAGTGGAGGGTCTGTATTAACTTCAAGCTATTGAACATGATGACCCACAAAGACCATTTCCCATTGCCATTTGTGGACCAAGTTTTGGACACCATCTTTAGGCATTGCTTCTACAACTTTATAGATGGTTATAGTGGGTATAACCAAATTTAGATTGCACTAGAGGATTAGGCCAAAACTATATTCACAAGTCCTTGGGGAAATTTTGCATGTAAAAAGATGTCCTTTGGTTTGTGCAATGTCTCTCTAATTTTCCAATACGTTGTCCTTAACATTTTTCAATAGCAAATTGGTAGTGAGGTGAAAGTCTTCATGGATGACTTCTCTACCTATGGGGCTATATTTGAGCAAGCCTTGGACTATCTTGAGAAAAGGTTAAAAAGGTGTGTAGAGATAAACCTTCAATTCAATCAGTAGAAAAGCCCTCTAATGGTCTAGGAGGGCATTGTTTTAGGGGCACAAAATATTTAAAAAAGGGATTGAGTTGGATTCTAAAAAAATAAGGGTCATCCAAGGAATTAATCACCAACCAGAAACTATCAAACATGTCCAATCATTCCTTAGTCACACTAGCTACTACTAACGATTCATAGAGAATTTCTCTAAGATCTCTAAACCATTGGTGGAGCTTATAAATAAGGATGCTCCATTTGTCTAGACTAAGCAATGCGAGAAGGAATTTCAGCAACTCAAGTAGAAGCCTGTAGAAACTCCAATTCTATGAGCATCTAACTAGTCCAAATCATTTCAAATCATGATAAATGCATCAAATTATGCTTTGGGATTCATGCTTATGTAGTTTGACAATCAAAAAAATTCTTACTACATCCATTGCATGAGCTAAAACATTGTGGGTGCACAGCTAAACTACACCACAACAAAGAAAGAATTAATGGTAGTGGTGCATGCCTTGGAAAATTTTAGGCACTATGTGCTTGGGTACAAGGTATTTGTACACATAGACCATAGTGCAATCTAGTTCTTGATGAACAAATTAATGATAAGCCCTCGTGTCATATGGTGGCTTGTGATATTGTAAGAATTTGATCTCATGATGGTAGATTGAAAGGAAATTGAGAATGTGGCACTGATCACTTATCTCGATTGAGATGGAACAACAAAGAGGAGGAGAGCCCACTATTTGATTAATTTCTTAATGAACTCCTCTTTGCTAGTGTATAAATGAACAAGTGCCTACTGAACCTAACTGATAGAATCGCATTCTCACTTATCTTCTTACTTATGAAATGGAACAAGAGTTGGATCATATGAAGAAATAATAATTTCTTCATAAGGGAAAATGCTTTATGAAGATTAATAGACACCTTTACAAGGTATGCACCAACGGATTGGTTCATTGGTGTGTCCCTGATGTTGATCAACTATGCATTCTCTAAGATGCTCATGAGGGCCTTTGTGGGGATCACTATGCTGGGAGATGCATGATCATTAAGATCCTGATGATAGGGCATTATTGGCCAAAACTCTTCAAGGACACTCATCAATTTTTTTACTCTTCTAAATGATGTCAATGTGATGGTTAGATGATTTCTTAAATGAAGCGACCTTAGCAGTGGATCCAACCATTGGAACCCTTTGACATATAGGGCATTGATTTCATCAATTCCATCAGACCCATGTTAATTGGAAATGTATACATCATAGTCATTGTTGACTATTGTATGAAATTGGTAGCAGTAGTAGCCATCACCAATGGTACATCCTCTATAGCTACTCATTTTTTATAATAGCATGTTGTAAATAGGTTAAGAATGCCATATGCATTGATTTCTAACAATGGTACTCATTTTACGTTTGAAAGCTCATGCAACATTTGGGGGTAGCACATAAATTAATAACACCTTACCACCCCCAAGACAATGGTCAAGCAGAGGTAACAAATAGGAAAATCACTAAGATCTTAACTAGAAAAATTAACATATATAGAGGAGACTGGAGCCCTAAACTTAATGATGCCCTTTGGACCTACTGCTCAACATGGAAACTTCCTATAGGCTATTCTCCCTATAAGCTGGTGTATGGGAAACTGCCAACTCTTCCTATTCAATCTGAGCTCCATACACTTTTAACAACTTATGACCTTGACCTTGACCTTAGCCTATCACAAAAAGATTTATTGATCAACATTAATGTACTAGATGAGAATTGATTGGTGGCCCTATCCCTAAATGAAGTACACAAGGCATTTAACAAATCGCACCATGACCTCAAAATAAGGAAAGTAAAATTTCAACTAGGAGATAAGGTCCTTTACTAGAATCCCACACATGTACCACAAAGAACTAAGTTTCAAACATTGTGGGAGGGGTCTTCTAGCATCTATGAAACCTTTCCTTCTAGGGCCATGTTGATCTACAAACTTGAGAGCCCAAATAAGAAATTGCTCATCAACATGCAACAAGTCAAATATTTTAATGAGCCTAAGAGAGCCAATGCTAGCAACACCTCTTTGGATAAACACCCTTGCTCAATATTTCAAATCTCCTCCTTTCAACTCAATCATGGGGGAGATGGCCGTCCATGCTGATAATGTAAAGTGGCTTCTCAATTTTTACACTCTTTTTTTGATTTACACATTTATTATTTTTCACATTTTTTATTTTACACCATCTTTAGTATGTTTTAATTTTCTTGAATATTTAACAATTTATTGTATATTTTACTTTATTTTGATTTGGTTTTCTTATGTTTTCTTATGTTTGTTTTCTTTTCCTTTATTACCAATGGGACACAATGTTGGTGTAGCTACTATTAATGGTTATTTGTACTTAATGTTTTTGATTGCTAATGTTTGGATTTTATCTTTGAATTTTGGTATTGATAACTAAGACATGGTTTTTTTTTCATGAAATAGGCAGTGAGTTGACGTCATCCACCCATCCACAAAATTCTATGGTGTTCCTTATTTTGAAAATATGGGGTTTTTTCTTCAATAAGAATTTTAATGAACTTGTAACCTTGGTACTTTCCAAACTTAGGAAGCATTAAATGGATTGACAATGGTGTGACTTCAAGGCGATTTGATGCTCTATGTACTTACCTACTCTCTTGAGTGCATGAGTGTTTTCATGGATTTCTTATCGTTCTACTATTGACCAATAACAGGAAGTCAAGTCTTTGCATGGTGTGGTTCCCATCTAAAAATCCATAAAAATATTAGAATAAAAAAAATAAAAAAATGATGGAAATTCAAAGCATACCCCTTAAACTCAATAACAAGCTACAAGCATTGGTTATGGAACTAGAAAGACATGTTACCCATGCCTGAAGGTCCCCTCTAACTAAGGCCCTTTCTCACTTTCTCCTTCTCTTTTCTTCTTAATAAGGAATGATGATTGATCTATGGGAGAATTCTTGTATCTCAAGAAGGTGGACTTATCTTAGCATATCGATGCAAAGTCACTAGAAGTGGTTGGTTTTGATCTAGACTAAGTGATGAGCGGCGAGGTACCCCTACACTCAACCATACGAATACGAGCGTTACACACACGATCTGGTTGAACTCTATAGACTAAGTGCCTACATGCCTTATGGAACACTTAAGGTTAATCATTCGTTGTCTTCTCAAACTTACTTGTATTTTTCACGGTTGTATGGTTAAGTAAGTCTAAGGTATGTGATTTTTATATCTTTTCTTTTTTATCTCCTATGCTAATGAGGTGAAGGGTGAAGAGACTAATTAAATAGCTTTAACTAACTAACTATGCCTTAATTAAACTAGCATCAGCATCCGTTCCCACTGATCGTTCACACCTTGAACCGATGCAACCTTGGTTACCAAACGCTAGTTGTTGCTGGGATCACCAAGCGTAACGCATGTGCTCGAAGCGGTCGTACTGAATGCACTTAACTATGGGAAAAGGGTTAAGAAGGATTTAATTAATAATAAAGCATTTAAATGATAAACAGTAAATAATAGTAAATAAAGTCCTATTTAGCCTATTCCATGCATTGCAAGGTTTATCCAAGAAGTTTGTCTTTATTTCCGTACACAAACTTGTGTTCAGGTACAATATTTGCTCGAATAAAGATCCGTTCACTTTGGAGCTCCTACTGCGGGCACATGGAAATTATTCTATCTCTGGAGAGGTAAAAATGCCAGAGTTTTGCTATGGTCTAGGCCTAGAATAAGAAACAAGGGAGAGCTATCTCTTATTTATAGATTTGGCGGCGCACCATGATATTGTGTAGGTGATATCGCGGCCCATGCGATATCACGTCCCATCATACCCCCATGACTAAATAAAAACTCGTCCTCAAGTTCCTTACAAAATATTGGGATGGTATGGGATTATTAACTCAAATGGAACTAATGGGATGACATGTGAACGGATCATCATTACAAGATAAGACCAAATTGGTGTTCACGACAACAAGAGTGAACACTTTATACATTTGACATCAGGCCTTATTTGGTAGCCAAGAAAGAGAGAGAAAGAAAGAAGTTTTGCTGCCGCCAATGCCAAGATTTCACCTTTTGTTGTCCATCCGTAAGTGCGCCATTGATCTTGCTCCTTGCATAGCTGCTTCAGCACCACTCCATTCCAAGTGTTCTCTCCAGATCCAATCCATTGTTGTATGATTTTCATTTGCACACACAACACAGTCTTTTATTAGCAAGGGTAAATGAATCATAGTGAAATTGATACCTCGCTTTGATGTGAGGTCCATTGGTTGAGTTTTGATATGGCTGATGCAGATCTGAAGATATCATAGTGGTGACTACCGAAGGTGTAGGGGTTAGGAGAAAATCGAAAAAATTTGGGTCTGGACCCCCATGACTAAGAGCGAACCTCCGGTAGCAATAGAATGGAGAAAGAAAAGGAATAAGAAAGATACCCAAAAAGAGACAACTATAATGTCGATGAAATGGATTTCAAGATGGAAATGAAAAAAATAATATAGATTGCAAAAATGTTA
>MNCI01007355.1:205377-217107 GCA_015680685.1 Gnetum montanum
GCGACGCTCATATTCCAATGTATCTATGCTTTCGTTATGGGCATGAGTTGTTCCCCCAGTTCATTCCATGCATGTTGGTTGGTTGCTCTTTCAATTAGCTGTCAACCACGGGGTGTCCACTTGTTGTGTGGTTGCTACATATAGGAACCTTTGTATCAGAGTTTCTAGGGCACACCGGTTGCATGTAGGAGATGCTAAGCATTCCTCCATGTCATCACCCGATGAGTCACTGTATGTGATGCATGGAACTTTCTTCTTCTCGATCTTTCCAGAAATGTTTACCTTAGATATTTCCAAGGAAAGATCACAAATTCCTAGGCATGCATCTATTGTACTTAGCCATGCCCTCCCCATTATAATTGGGAAGTCCCTTTTGTTGTTGTTGACTTCTATCACCAAGAAATCGGTTGGGTATGACTAACCACACACAATGGTAATGATGTCCTCCACCAATCCTAAGGGAATGGTGATGGACTGGTCAGCCATCTTTAGTTGAATATTGCTCTTCTTAAGTGGAGGTAGGTTCTAGGCTTGATACATTTCTCATGATATTAATTTGACTCCGGAACCTAAGTCAAGAAGAGCCTTATGAGGTTCATTCCCAGCAACTTGGAGGTAGATTAAGGGACTTATAGGGTCAGATAGTTTCCTGGGAAGGTGGCCTACCTTGATCCAGTCAATAACGGTATGTGTTAACATAATTGTATGCGTTGAGCTCTGTTGTTGATTTTAAGGAAGCTCCAAAGCCTTATGTGTTGGAGGAGCATACATAGACTCAACCGCTTGTGGTTGTGAGAGCTTGTCTGGGATTTTGGTTCTGAAGAAAGGTCTTCTCTTCTTGCATTTGTCAGAACCAGCAATGGGCTGAAGGTTCATAGCTCTCATAGCATTACGTTGTTGTAGTTGAGTGGGGAGTTTCCCTTCCATTGTTGGAGCAAGAGGTAGTGGAACTACCAGCTTAAGAGTGGCGGATGGATTCGGAGGATGGTACGCGTGTGGAGTGTCTCTCGAAGGAGAAGGAGTCCTTCTAAAATACTCCCAAACTTGGTAGTGATGTTGTGGAGTTGTGTGACCCATGGAGCCACTTGGAGAAACCTGCATGTAATAGCCATATGGGTCTGGTTGTCGGTAAGGGTATTGTTGCCTAGGTGGTGGCATCCCCCATGATTGTGGGTGTTGCCACTGTTGGTGTTGCCCGATAGGTTGCGGCAGAGTTCCACTTGGATAATACGTTAACGGTTGGCAGAACTACCTTGGGTTACCTTAGGGATAAGGTAACCTTTAGGGTGTTTGCTGTCTGTTAAGTCTTGGGTTGAGTGCATACACCCCAGACTCTTGTAGCTATGAGATTATTGGGCAACATCCCTTAGGATGGTCATATTGGCAGATCTCACATCCACCATCATTTTCTGTGTCAGAATCCACAACCTCATCGGTGATGTTCATTTTTCCCTTACCCTTGTCACGTGCATGGCTTGAATCTCTCCATTTTTTCTTATCCTTGTCACTACTTCGTTCCTCCTTAGATTCCTCTACAATCTTCAGGACAAGTTCAAGTCTACTATCTAAGGAGTCCTATATATGATCTACCTTAGCCACCACTTCCGTTGTTAACTTCTAAAGTGGCAAGGTTTTTCTATTCACCAACTGTTCGAGTGGTGACTCATCCTCTTCATTGTAGGATCTCACTCCCCTCTTCTAGAGGGAAGGATCACAATTATACTCTTCCACACTTTCTCTTTTCGATAGCTCCCCTTCTTCTTTAGCTACTTTCTCCAACAATCAATTAATTTCATGGGATCTAAGCTTAGATAATCTCCCTTGGGCATATGTCCTAAGGGTTCTCCTAGTTTCATGCCTTAGCCCATCTACGAGATGGCGGAGTTGATCCCGTTGTGTGTAACCATGGCCCAGGCAACGATGTAGCAATGCATAGTAGTGGCCCATGGCAGCATCCAAGGTTTTGTGAGTACCTTGCTTCCATCCTTGGATCTGCTTACGCAAGTTAGACACTCTAGAGTACGTTTGGTATTTATCGTTGAACAACTCTAACATCATACTCCACCTCCTAAAGGTTTCTAGTTCTAAGGACCGGTACCAACTCTCTGCTTCCTTTATGAGTGTCCTAGGAAACAACTTTAGTTTCTGCCACTTGTTCTCAATATTTTTCAAGGCACATGCATCATGAAATTCCTATAAATGATTTTGCGGATCAGCATTGTATCCCGCCTCGAACCGTGGGATGTTATTCATGTCTAAGCACTTGATCCGGCTATCTTCTTGATGCCTTGTCGGTATTCTCACTGCCTCCGTAATATCTAACATACTTCGGGTGGCAAGTAGGTGTTCATCATGATCATCTCTTTTATGACGTCTATGATATCTACGTTGTTCCCTACTTTCCCTTCTTTCATGCCTAGACTCTCTAGACTGCCCTCGTCCTCGCTCTTGACTCTCTCATCAAGGTCTCTCATTTTTCGTACCCTTATCCTCATCGTTATACTCTTTATGACTTTGCCCTAATGTGGAAGGAGAGGGTGAATGATGTGATGAAGGGGAAGAAGAGGGAGAGCCATTGCCATGGCGATGTCTCCTACCTTCTCTTCGGTGGCTTCAGCCCCGATCGTGATGACGATCTGAGTGCCCATCCTTATCATGTGTTTTTGTTCCCTCAGTGAATAGTTGGCATTCACAAGGATTAGAACTAGGGTTGTGTATCATGGAGTGTAGGTTCTGATACCCCACCTTCTCACTATTGTTAGGAAGGGGAACATCATTTGATGGAGAACCCATTATAAGCGATTCGCCATCTCCAATTTTGCTTTAGATGTGTAGGACCCCTTTGCCCTTCAATAATGTATGGTGGATCTCCTACCTCGAGTTCCTTAGACATTGTCCTATTGTGGGATGGTAATCCCTTGTGACAAAATCACCTATAACATACTCAGCGTATAGCTGTTTCATGCCTATCTGTGCAAGAGCATAAAGAAGCATGTCAAGGACTGTCTGATCTGGAGGTAATACTATGTTACCTTTCAAATCTCTCCAATACAGTTGTTCATCTTGATGGAGGATAAAGGTAAAATCATGTATGTACTCATTGTGATGAGTATATACCACTCGATACTGTTGAGGAACTGGCGGTTCTCGATTATGCATGTTAGACTACCGACTGTTTCTTGTATGATCCCTAGGTGGTGAAGTGCTTTTGTTCGAAGAACAAGACATTGTTATTTTACTCGGTGTGCTGATTAACCATTATATAATTTTTTGTTTAATTAACCCTAAGGGTTCGTTTAAGCTCCCAACGATGTGGATAATTTCCTATGTTCTACTTAGTGCACAAACACTTCGTCCCCGACAACGGCACCAATGATGAGTGGCGAGGTACCCCTACACTCAACCATATGAATATGAGCGTTACACACATGATCTGGTTCAACTCCATAGACTAAGTGCCTACACACCTTATGGAACACTTAAGGCTAATCATTCTTTATCTTCCCAGACTTACTTGTATTTGTCACAGTTGTATGGTTCAGTAAGTCTGAGGTATGTGATTTTTATATCTTTTCTGTGTTATCTCCTATGCTAATGAGGTGAAGGGTGAAGAGACTAATTAACTAACTTTAACTAACTAACTAAGCCTTAATTAAACTAGCATCAGCATCTGTTCCCACTTACTGTTCACACCCTGAACCGATGCAACCTTGGTTACCAAATGCTAGTCATTGCTGGGGTCACCAAGCGTAACGCACATGCTCGAAGCGGTCGTACTGAATGCACTTAACTACGGGAGAAGAGTTGAGAAAGATTTAATTACTAATAAATAATTTAAATGATAAACAATAAAGAACAGTAAATAAAGTCCTATTTAGCCTATTCCATGCACTTGAAGGTTTATCCAAGAAGTTCGTCTTTATTTCTGTACACAAACTTGTGTTCAGGTACAATATTTGCTCGAATAAAGATCCATTCACTTTGGAGCTCCTACTGCGGGCACATGGAAATTATTCTATCTCTGGAGAGGTAAAATTGCCAGAGTTTTGCTACAGTCTAGGCCTAGAATGAGAAACAAGGGAGAGCCACCTATTATTTATAGATTTGGCAGTGCACCATGATATCGCGTACGCGATATCGCATTCCATCACTAAGGATGGACTTTATTGGTCATTAAACCACAAAATCGACAAGGGACTTCATGTGACTATAATCCTTAACTTCATTCCTCTCTCTCTCTCTCTCATCCACCAATGCTTTCTATCATTCACCTCACTACCAGTTTTTCATGTCTTTTTGAATGCCTTAGTTTGATGTGTCAGAATTCTTAGGTAGATTTTTCTGGGATTAGGTCCTTAACTTTCAAAATCATTAATCAATCATGGGGCCCACAAACTCCTTAGTTTGAGGATATGCAAGGTTAGAAAGGGCATGAGCCTACTATGGGAAGAACCCACTTGAATTTCTCTTGTGATGAGCAGCGATAACGAGTATGCAATATCGCATCCGTGATATCGGGTACGCGATATCGAAGCCTTTCAAGCGATATCGGGGCCTATCTTATCGCTTATAAATAAGAGTGGGCACACTTGGTTTGAGTAGTTTTTGTTGAGTAGTTTGTTAATTAGTCTTAGCCCCTTACCTAAACTCTTGCCTTTGCTCCCTCTTAGAGTTAGAATTATTTCTGTGTGCCCGTAGTAGGAGTCATAAAGTGAATAGATCCTCATTCGAGCATTGTGTACCTGAGCACACCTTGTGTACGGAAATAAAGATGAACTTTGTGATAACCTTGTAGCATTCAGAATAGATTAATTAGTGTTAATTATAGTTATTTAATTCTTTCCTTAGCTAATTAATGTTCTCTCTCTCACCCTATAACTCTCATAAGTAAACACACTCAGTACGATTACTTTGAGCATGTGTGTAACGCTTGGTAACCCAGTAACGATTAGCGTTTGGTAATCCCAACAGTGTTGCACTAGTTCAAGGTGTGTATGGAAAGTGAGAATGGATGCTGGTGTTAGGACTAGTTAAAGCATAGTTGAGTAGTTATATTGAATTGGTTACTTAGTTATCTCTCTCCTCCCTTTGTAGCACCAGGCCATAAAACATAAAAATATATAAAAATCATATACCTCAAGTTTACTTAACCATATAATTGTGTTATACAAGTAAGCTTGGGAAGACAACGATTGACTAACCTGTCCTTGTTCTACAAAAGAGCATAAGCACTTAGTCCTTGGAATTCGAGCGGATCGTGCATGGACACTCGTATTCGTATAGTTGAATGTAGGGATACCTCACCATTCATCATTGGCGTCATTTTCAAGAACTTTGTTGATTGTGCACTAATTAGAACTTAGGAAATCTTTCTCATCATTGGAACGAACCTTTAGGGTTGGTTACAAGGAAAAATAATAATAATATATAATACATTGCACACTGAATAGACAATCATGTCTCCTTCTTTGTACAAAAGTGTTTCATCGCCTAGTTTTGATACAGGGAACAATCATAGGCATAGTACACATGATAATTCGCCAGTCCCTCAACAATTTCATGTGATATATGTTCATCCTTATGAGTAAAGACCAAACTTTACTTTTATCCTCTACCAAGATGAATAGCTGCATTGGCATGATTTAGAAGGTAACATAGTGTTATCTCTCGATCGTTCTGTTCTGGGCATGCTTCCTCATGATCTCACATGAATTGGTATGCAACACTTAAAAGCAGAGTACATTGTGCATGATCATGACTCGAGAGAGTATCGACCCATGGATGCACAACCTCAAAGGGATTTACAACAGGAGAGACATTATGAATCCATGAAGGGGAAGTTGTCACAGAATGTCCCACATGTCCTAAGTGAAAATGAGGGTGGTGAACCTGCCTCAGGGTTGTGTATCAAAATCTTCACTCAACTATCCATAACCCAAATTCTAGTACCGATAGACACAAAGGTCCTGAAAAAGGAACACGAACACATGACAAAGATGGACACTCTGATCGTAACTGCGATCGAGGCTGTGACCACCGCAGAGAAGGTAACAGACACCATCGTGGTGATAGTTCTCCTTCTCCTCCACCTTCATCATCTCCTTCACCCTCTCCTTCAAGATCTAGATGCATTCACAAAGAAAAAAACCATGAGGATAAGGGTAGGCAAAATGGGAGTCATAGATGAAACAATCAGGAAAGGGGATGAGGGCACTCTAGAGAATCACAGCATGGAAGAAGGGAGAGTAGGGAACAACATAGGCATCATAGACAACACAGATGGGATGATCACGATGAACCCCTACTCACTACTTGAAGTATGCTAGACATAACTGAGGTTGTTAGAATCCCAACAAGGCACCAAAAAGATAGTAGGATCAAGAGATTAGACATGAAAAAAATCCCACGATTTGAAGGGGGATACAATGTTGATCCTCAAAATCATCTATAAGCATTCCATGATGCATGTGCCTTACAAAACATAGAAAAAGAATGGCAAAAACTAAAGTTGTTCCTGTAGACACTAGTCAAAGAAGCAAAGAACTGGTACTGGTCCTTAGAACCGAAATCCATTCGTAGGTGGAGTACCATGTTAGAATTTTTCAACAATAAGTACCAAATGTACTCTTGAGTGTCCAACTTGCAAAAGAAAATCCAAGGATGGAAACAAGGAGGGCATGAACCTTTGGATGCTGCCATGGGTCAATATTATGCACTGTTACATTGTTGTCCTAGCCATGGTTATTCGCAGAGGGATCAGCTACGCCATCTCTTAGATGGGCTTAGGCATGAAACACGAGGAACCCTTGGGATGTATGCCAAAGGAAGGATATCTAAGCTTAGGATTCATCAAGTACAAAGATTATTAGAGCAAGTTGCTAAAGAGGAAGATGAGCTAAGGAAAAGAGAGAGTGCAAAGGAATATAACAGAGATCCTTCCCTTCGAAAGAAGGGAGTAAAATTTTTTAAGGATGAAGAAGAGTCACCACTCAAAGAGATGGTAAATAGGAAAACTTTGCTTATTCAAAAGTTGGCATCAAAAGTATCGGCAAAGGTAAACCAAATGTGGGACTCCCTAGATAATAGATTTCAAACCATTNTTATTCAAAAGTTGGCATCAAAAGTATCGGCAAGGGTAAACCAAATGTGGGACTCCCTAGATAATAGATTTCAAACCATTCTCAAAATAGTAGAGGAGTCTAGAGAGCAAGGTAGTGAATGGGAAAAGAAAAAAAAGAGAAGTGGAATATGCACGCAACAAAGGTAAGGGCAAAGTTGCTATCATCGAAGAGGTTGTGGATTTGGATACTAACAATGATAGTGGATGTGAGATATGCCAATACGACCATCCTAAGGGATGTTACCCTATAATCTCACATCTACAGGAGTCTGGGATGTATGCACTTAACCCATGATTGAACAGAAGGCAAACACCCTGAAGGTTACCTTATCCCCAAGGTAACCCAAGACAGTTCCACCAACCCTTGATGTATTATCCAAGTGGAACTCCACCACAACCAATTGAGTAGTATCAACAATGGCAGAACCCACAATCATGGGGAATGCCACCACCACAATAATAGTATCCTTACCATCAACTTGACCCATATGGATATTACATGCAGTAACCAATCTCTCCACATGACTCTACTGGTCACGTCACCCCTCAACCTCACTACCAAACACATGAGTATTATAGGACTCCTTCTCCTAGAGGTGATGTTCCACAAACATACCATCCTTCTCATCTGGCTACGTCTCTTCCACCCTTAACTCCATTACCACCTGCTCCATCCATGCAAGGTGAGCTCCCTGCCCAGCCGCATCAACACAACACTACAAGGGGTGTTAATCCTCACCCTATTGTTGGTCCAAACCATTGCACAAAGAAGAGACCTTTCTATAGAACCAATAGTCCAACCAAGTCCTTACAGTCACAAGCGGCTAATTCTTCAAACGCCTCATCACCAATCAAAACTTCAGAACTCCCTTCAACCCAAAGGCCACATTCAATGTATACAGTCATGTTAACTCATGTCGTCATCGACTAGATAAAAGCTGGCCATCTTCCTAGGAAATTCTCTAATCCTGGGAGTCCTCTTATATATTTATAGATCGCTAGAAATGAACCATGCAAAGCTCTTTTGGATTTAGGTTCCAGTGTCAATTTAATCTTTCAAGAAATGTACAAAGCCTAGAACCTACCTCCATTAAAAAAAGTAACATTCGTTTAGAGTTGGCTGACTAGTCCATCACTGTTCCATTAGGACTAGTGGAGGACATTGTCATCACTGTTTGTGGATGGTTATATCTAGTTGACTTCCTAGTGATTCAAGTGAATAATGGTAAGGGTGACTTCTCAATCATAATGGGAAGAGCATGGCTAAGCATAATTAACACACGCATAGGAATCTACGATCTTTCTCTGGAAATATCAAAGGAAAATATGTTTGGAAAGATCAAGAAGAAGTTCCATGCATCGCATATAGTGACATAGGGTGTAATTGTGTGCAGAAGTCATGGTTTGTCCAATGTTTAACATTGCCTACATACAATCAGTGTGCACAAGTGACTAATATANCCAACGTTTAACATTGCCTACATACAATCAGTGTGCACAAGTGACTAATATACAAAGATGCCTGTATGCAGCAGCCACAAGACAAGAAGGCACCCAGTGACTAAAAACTAATCAAGAGAGTAGTTCAACTATATGCATGGAACCAACTGAGNCAACTAATCAAGAGAGTAGTTCAACTATATGCATGGAACCAACTGAGGGTTTGACTTGCACTTACATCGATAGCATAGACACATTAGAGCAAGCCCATCACCAACTTCCAAGTCTTGACATTGAAAATATCAACTGAGGGAAGTTGGAAATCCCTGATAAGTTTAAGCAAGAGCCCCTTGATTTAAAATCATTGCCCACTGATATGGAATACATGTTTCTCAAGAATGGAAAATCAGTAATTATTAATGTTAGGCTCACTCTTCAACAAAAAGAGAGACTGCTGAAAGTGATAAAAAAATGGTCGAAATCCTTTGCTTGGTCATATCCCAAATTAATTGGAATAGATCCTAGGATATGCCAACACAGAATTTACACCAATCCCTCCATGAAGCCTCGACGACAACTGCAGAGGTGACTTAACCCAAAGCTTAAGCAAGTGGTTAAGGAAGAAATTGAACAACTTCTAAAAGCTGGCTTCATATACCCCATTGCTGATAGTGAATGGGTTAGTCCCTTAGTTATTATGCCTAAGAAGGCAGGTAAATGGAGGGTGTGTATAGATTTTAGGCTACTAAATATGGCAACATTCAAGGACCACTTTCCATTGCCATTCATTGACCAAGTCTTAGATACCATTGTAGGGTAGCATTACTATAGTTTTCTAGATGGGTATAGTGGGTACAACCAAATTCAAATAGCCCCAGAAGACTAAGCCAAGACTACATTCACCAGTCCTTGGGGAACATTTGCATGCAAACAAATGCCATTTGGCGTATGCAATGCCCCTACAACATTTCAACGATTGGTTCTAAGCATATTCTAGTAGTAGATAGGAAATGGTGTGGAAGTCTTCATGGATGACTTCTCCACTTACAAAGCCAACTTTGATCAAGCCTTGGACCGGTTAGAGCAAGTACTAAAGCGGTGTGTAGAAACCAACTTAAGGCTCAACTGGCAAAAAATCCATTTAATGGTCCAAGAAGGCATCATATTAGGGCATAAGATTTTGCAAAAAGGGATAGAGGTAGACCTCGAAAAGATTAAAATCATCCAAGGAATCACTTGGCAACCTGAAACTATAAAAGATATCTAATCATTCCTAGGACATACTGGCTACTACAGATAGTTTATTGAGAACTTTTCAAAGGTTGCAAAACCATTGGTTGAACTAACAAAAAAGGATGTACCTTTTGAATGGACCAGGGAATGCGAACTAGCTTTCCAAACTTTAAAATAGAAGCTCATAGAAACACCAATTCTATAAGCTCCTGACTAGTCTAGACCATTCCACATAATGACTGACGCATCCAACTATGCTTTAGGAGGTGTACTTACATAGTTAGATGACCAAAAATGTTCTTATTACATCCACTATGCAAGTATGAGTATTGTTGGTGCACAACTTAACTACACCACAATAGAGAAAGAATTAATGGCTATAGTGTTTGCACTAAAAATATTTAGGCACTATGTCTTGGGCTATAAGGTATTCGTGCACACAGATCATAGTGCAATAAGGTTCCTAATGAATAAACCAATGGTGAGCCCTCGCATCATACGATGGCTCATAATATTACAAGAGTTTGATCTTACAATGATTGATTGTAAAGGCACCGAGAACGTAGTTGCTGATCATTTATCTCAGTTGCGATGTGACAAAAAAGAGGATGAATATCCACTCTCTGATTATTTCTCTAATGAACTCCTCTTTGAAGATGTAGTAACTAATCAATTGACCATGGAGACAAACTGGTATAGTNGTGTAGTAACTAATCAATTGACCATGGAGACAAACTGGTATAGTAGTATTCTCACATATCTCCTTACACAACAAACACCATAGGGGTTAGACATTAAAAAAAATAACAATTTCTTTACCAAGCCAAGTATTTTATGGAGATCAATGGGAACTTTATAAAGTATGTCCCAATGGCTTGGTCCAATGGTGTGTTCCCAAGGTGGATCAATTACAAGTTCTCCAAGATGCTCATGAGGGTCCTTGTGGGGGTCATTATACTGGGAGATGAACAACCATTAAAATATTGCCTGCAGGATATTATTGGCCTACATTGTTCCAAGATGCCCATCATTTTATCTAATATTGTGAGTGATGTCAATGTGATGGGGGAATGACTGCTAGAATGGAGGGTCCATAATAATGGATTCAACCTTTAGAACCCTTGGATATTTGGGGAATTGATTTTATGGGGCCTATTACACCAATGTCCAATGGAAAAGCCTACATCATTTTTGCCATTGACTACTTCACAAAATGGGCATAAGCAGCTACTGTTAAGGATTGTACATCATCTACAGCTGCATGATTTGTTCAACAACAAGTCATAAATAGGTTTGGCATGCCATGTGCACTTATTTCAGACAATGGTACATAGTTCACAGGTGCAACTTTTCAGAAATTAATGCAATGCTTAGGGGTTGAGCACAAACTGGCTACACCATACCACCCTCAAGAAAATGGTTACACTAAGGTCACCAATAGGGAGATTATAAAGATATTGACAAGAACTATTAGCAAGTATAGGAGAGATTGGAGCACCAAACTGAACGATGCTCTTTGGGCATACGACTCCACATGGAAACTCCCTATAGGCTGCTCTTCCTATGAGTTAGTGCATGGTAAACTTCCAATGCTCCCTATTCAAGTAGAACTCTGTACACTATCCATGACATGTGATCTCAACCTTGACCTTGATCTAGCACAAAAATAGGCAATGAGTCCATGTCGCCCATTCATCCATTCAACTCTATGGTCTCCCTTGGTTTTGGAACTGTACTGTCCCTTTTTCTAAATAAACTTATTAATGAATTGGTGGCTTGGTATTCTTCAAACCAAGGAAGGACTCAATGGTTGAAAAGGGTGTGACTTCAAGGGGATTTGATGCATGTGTGCTAGCTATTCTCTTGNAATGTGGTTGGTTTGAGTTTGACTTTGGAATGAGTTCTACTCAGTCACCTTAATCATAAAATACACAAGG
>MNCI01007355.1:217173-229218 GCA_015680685.1 Gnetum montanum
AATGTGGTTGGTTTGAGTTTGACTTTGGAATGAGTTCTACTCAGTCACCTTAACCATAAAATACACAAGGNTGGGTAAGTCTTTAACCATTGTTTCCATATGTCATCCCTAGAGCCTACAGACTCTTTGGTTTGAGGGTTTGTCAGGGCATAAAAGGCATCAGAGCACTTTGGGGAGGACCCACTGACATTTCTTTATGGTGCAATTATTAAATTCTTCTCCTTGAACATTTCTTGCAATCAGCAATTTCTTATTTCATCCCCATCCATGACATCCATTTTATTNGTTTGTCAGGGCATAAAATGCATCAGAGCACTTTGGGGAGGACCCACTGACATTTCTTTATGGTGNTTGCTACTAGAGGTTCGCTCTTAGTCATGGGGGCCCTGTCACAAATTTTTCCATTCTACTACTTGTATCACCCCTACACCTTGGGTAGTTATCAGTGATAAACCTCTAATCCAATTTCTGCCATAACCACAACTCAACCAGTGCGCTTTATATCGAGGCAAGGTATCAACTGCATTGTGGCTTACCTATCCTTGCTCATTCGTGATTGTGTTGTGTGTGTAGATGGCGATTACATGAACAATGGACTAGGATAGGAGGAAGCACTCAGGATGGACTAGAGCTGGAGCGTTTACGCTGGGAACAAGTTTGGTCACGTGGATATGGATAAACAACAGAAGGCGCAATTGCTACATCAATAGCAATGTGCCTCATTTTATTTTCTCTCTCTTCAAGCTATTGGATGAGGGTCTGGATGTCATCTATGTACAGTGTTCACCACAAAGGGCGTAAACACAAATGTTTTAATATGTTTTTCGATCCGTTCACTAGGTACTTTCAGTTTGTTATTCCCTATCGTTGTCAGTTCTCATTTAGTCAATAATCCCATACCTTCCCAATATTTTGTAAGGAACTCGAGGATGAGTTTTCATTTAGTCGTGGGGGTATGATGAGCTATGATATTGGGATCGTGATATCGCGTACTCGCGATATCGGGTACACAATATCAAAGCCTTCCAACCGATATCGGGCATCCGATATCAGGGCATGTCTTGTTGCCCATAAATAAGAGTGGGCGCACTTGGTTTAAGTAGTTTTTGTTGAGTAGTTTGTTAATTAGTCTTAGCCCCTTACCCAAACTCTTGCCTTTTCTCTCTCTTAGAGTTAGAATTATTTCTGTGTGCCCACAATAGGAGTCATAAAGTGAACAGATCCTCATTTGAGCATTGTGTACCTGAGCACACCTTGTGTATGACAATAAAGATGAACTTTGTGATAAACCTTGCAGCATCGAAAATAGATTAAGTAATGTTAATTGTAGTTATTTAATGCTTTCCTTAGTTAATTAATGTTCTCTCTCTCACCCTATCACTCTCATAAGTAAGCACACTCAGTACGATTACTTCAAGCATGTGTGTAATGCTTGGTAACCTGGTAACGATTGGCGTTTGGTAATCCCAGCAATGTTGCACTAGTTTAGGATGTGTACGACAAGTGAGAATGGATGCTGATGATAGGACTAGTTAAAGCATAGTTGAGTAGTTAAATTAAATTAGTTACTTAGTTATCTCTCTCCTCCCTTTGTAGCACCAGGCCATAAAACATAAAAATATATAAAAATCATATACCTCAAGTTTACTTAACCATACAATCGTGCTATACAAATAAGCTTGGGAAGACAACGATTGACTAACCCATCCTTGTTCCACAAAAGCGCATAAGCACTTAGTCCTTGGAATTCGACCGGATTGTGCATGGATGCTCGTATTCGTATGGTTGAGCATAGGGATACCTCGCTGCTCATCATCTTAGTTCGACTAGTTAAGTTCCTTATCTTTAGGCATTTGTGTAATCAAGTATTTCTGCATTCCCCATTAGGTACATCTAACCCTATGCTCCTTAATGGTATTTCTCCAACATAAAATTCATTCTCGAAGTTAAAACTCCAATTTTGTGCATATCTAAGCCCTCTTCAAGCATTTCATCATGTTCACAACTTTTTTGGCTCTATAAAGACCTTAATTTTCATGCTTAAAATCCTTCTATTTTTCTAATTTTTCAATGTGGAAAATTTTCTTCATAGGCCTCATCAATGGAGCAACTACTTAGACAAGACCCCATCGATGTAGCATAAAAAACTCTATAAATACACAATCGCCCTTTGCCATTTTTCACATTTGAGCTTAAACAACCGGGGAGTTTTTAAATTTTTTAGAACCCAGAATCTTCCAAGAGCCATAACTTCCAAATCATTTGTCTAATTAACCTCTTTCTTTAGTCTTGCAACTACCAGAGGTAAGCTCTTTGTCATGGAGGACAACAAACCTTAGGTCTTTAATGGAATTTTTTTTTGAAATTTTTCTAACTTCCACAAAGGTTTAACTAATAAACTAACATTAAAACATCAATTTATGAAAGTTAAACCCTTTCAAAAAACTCCAGTGACATTCTAAATCAAATAATATTAAAATAATGAATTTTCCATTATCATAACTTAGCCAAAGTGTAACTACCCAATGAAATAAGGTACCTAAAGGATAAAAGTTACACATCATATGCTAATCCTTGGTTTTGCTATGACCGTAGATGGCATCCAAAGGAAAGCACCCGCAAGAAGGAGGATCATCCCAACTAAGGAAAAAATGGTCAAGAATGAGAAGGGGTCAAAAATAGCCCCAGGAGTAGGTAATAGAAACCCATGCAATAGGACCTCTTCAAGGGGAGCCTGAAGTGGTATCTGTTAGACAGATTCCCAAAGAAGTGGCCATGAAAGAAAATATCACATCAAGATGAGGCACTAGGGCCAAGATTGAACCTTAAGATCATCCTAATGGACATCTACCTCAAATAAATTGCATCTAAGGAGGTTCAAAAATCTATGCTTCAAGTGTTGAAGTTTGGACCCTTCTTGGAGTTTGCTCCTCCATAAGTCAAGACTCAACTATAGAGCTCTTCCATGTGGTCCATCATCACTTTCGGTGGGGAGTGGTACATGGGAGAGACACACCTTTTTTGGAACAACAAGTAGGTAGATTTCATAATCAAAATCAAGGATATATTTGTGTCCTACTCAATGAAAGAAATCTTTGAGGCCCTTGAGTTGCTTGAAATTGGGGCCACTCTTGCAAAAATTCCAATGCAAGCAAATCTAGGTATCAAGAAAGAATAGATGTAGTGGTGCTATGGAGTGGACAACAAGGAGTTTGGTGCACTCATCATGGTAGAATGTGCATACTTCAAAATTGCAGCCTTTCACCTCAATCCAATGGTAAGGCCTAGGAAAATCACAGCTTTCTCTGCTTGTGCATGTGCTTTTCTAAGCGGTCGATTCCTTGTCAACCTTCCACTATTGATCTATCTTAAGATAGAGAAGTGCATCAAGAAGAACAAACATGGAAGGAATTCACTTCCCTTTCTATGCCTCATCAGAAAATTATGCAAGAGAGGAGACATATCCTACTATATGAATGACGCAGTCTGACATGCTCCAACCACCTCTTAAATGAAAATGATGAAGGATAAGGTGCCTGCAAAGGTGATCCAGAAAGTGGAGTAGCAACCACCACCTCCACCACCCACTCACAAGACAATGCCAGAGTCTTGTGCTACCATTGAGTGCATGCACAAACTTTGAGAGAAACTCTTGCAGTAGCAAGCAAGAACGTGTGGTGGTAGTAACCCATCTATGTACAAACCAGCCATGAGTCACCTCAACGAAGTGGCCCAAACCATAAGCTAGATGGAGAGTGGGGTGCCAATTTTCTTTGCCCAATGCATGTAGGTACCCGCAAGGTCGAATCCAAGCAGCTAAGAGGTAATGATATTCCTCTCACAATAACAACAATTCCTAGACATCTTTGGGAATGTTGCTACCTTTTCAATGTGTTTAGAAAAAGATGAGGGGGCAATTATCCTGGTGATGTAGCACCATGTATAGGAGATAATGGTCGAAGTGGTTGCTAATAGAGAAGCTAAAGTACTCAATGAACCTGTGATGTCTATACCAAACATTTCTGCACTTAGATATGTGCAAACATCCATAGGCACTATCAATGGTAGATTGAGTGCAACCTAGCATAAGGAATTGTTAGATTGACTAGTGGGAAATGGGCAACCAATTTCGGATATCTTTGATCTTTCAAATACCATCACTACTACATAGACAGAGCTGCTTGAGGCAAGAGGCAAATGCATTATCATGGAGGAGCGACTAAAAATAACCAGAGCAAAAAATCAACACTTGGCTATGGAAATTACTGAAGTGAGAATCTACCTTGCTGATCCTACATTACTCAACCAAGCAATCACATGAGATGAAGCTTTTCAATAGCTTCAAGTGAGACTCAAAAAGGTTGAGAATGTTAAGGAGGCGACATTCTTTGACCAGTCCTTAGCCAATTCCACAATGTACAACATCCAGAAGGACTTGATTTAGACTCATTGGAAGAATGAATCTCTAACTACAAAAAAACCATCACTTCTGAAATGTTGATGCATAGAAGCAATAGATGTCCAAATTCATTCATCAACAGTAGGATCAACTTGCTAGGGTAAACGCTAAATTAAGAAGGTTGGCAGTAAGAAATAGAAATCTCTTAATGGAGGAAGTTTGTGCCTTGCGCCACAAATCTACAATGAAGATTGCTGCTTGGAAAAATGAGGCCTTTAAGTTCAAAAGGGTTAAAAATCACTATAGGAACTAGGTGGGATTGTAGAAAGAAATCAATGAGAATCACGTTCAATTGGCAAAGGCAAAAGTAAATGAGGCTCTCCAGCAACTCTAATAAGGAGGCAATTTCTAGTAGAGTATCTTTGATGGGCTAGATGCATACAATAAGGTTGAAATCCACATGAAGGAGTTGCAGATTGAGGAAATGACTAAGTATATAGAGCTTGCAAACCTCCGATAAGCAAACCTAGCGATGTTGACTATTGAAAGGCCATAGTCAAAATTGGAGAAGCAGGTGGCCAGCCCATACTTGTTGTACAAGGCAAAGTTCAAGCACCATAAAGAGACTAAGCAAAAGCTTGAGGTTGCAAATGTGAAACTTGAGGTTCTTAAGGTGAAGTTCATTGATCATAGATCAACTACTAAGAACTTGGCCAAGAGGATGAATGACTACCATGAGCTATAGAATGCACTCAGGGTGTTCGACACCTAATGCAAATAGTTCATTGCCTAGTTTGTCAACATTAAGGAGTTATTCCCAACAATGCTTGGTCCATGGAATGTTCCCATTCTAGCCCACATTGGTGAAGTAGTGTGGATTGTGAATGATCCCTTGAGTAAGGAGGAAAAGATGAAGGCATTATTGGATGCCTTCTATCTTCTACCAAAAGTTGCAGCTATGGCAAGATAACCACAACAACTACCTCAACAATCGTATGGACCTGAAGTAGGAGAAGGTCCTTTGGAACCTTAGGAGCCTCCATCACCTGGGATCATCTAATGTTCTTCATTGTCTTCATGCCATCAAAGGAGTTATCTTGTCAGGTTTTGTCCTAGTATTCAATTTTGTTATCTTGAATACCAAATTTTCATAATGATTGTAAATCCATACACTTGGGCACTTAATTTTTGTTGTGTTTGTCTTGTGTTTCTGTAGTTAGTCAATAGTCCCATACCTTCCCAAATTTTGTAAAGAACTTGAGGATGAGTTTTCATTCAATCATGAGAATATGATGAGTTGCCATTGTTGGGTTACATTGACAAGATGTGGTCAATGCAACCTTGTTGATGGGATCTCGTCGATGTAAGGTTTGATCCATTGATGTGTACTCATCGACATGACACCCTATCTTTGCCTATAAATGTGTGCCTACTTGCAACATTTATGGTAATCATTTCATACTTTTAGTGAAGCTCTTGTATTTTTTCCTTTCAATAGTTAGAATATTTTCTGAGTGTTGGTAATAGGAGTCAAAGAGTGTATAGATCTTTATGCAAGCACTGATCTACCTAAGCACTTTAACATGAATGAAAATAAAGACAATCTTTTCTGATCAAACCTTGTAGTAGTTGGAATAGATTAATTATTTCTTTATGCATTTAATATTCATGTAATTTACTTTGATGTTTTTAAGTAATTAATTAAGATTGATTAAATAACAAACATAAGTGCAACCACTTCGAGCATACGTTAATGCTTGGTAATCTCAATAGCTCTTAACACTTAGTAGCCCAATGATGCTATAACGTGTTCAGGATGTGTACAGAAAGTGGGAATGGATGCTTATGTTAGGATTAGTTAAGTATTAGCTAATTATTAGATTAATTAAGAAATTAAATACTTTATTCTTGTTCTTAGAAAACTTAAATCCATAAAAGATAAAATGATAAAAATCATATGCCTCAATTACACTTAACCATACACTTGCACTTCACAAGTGGAACTGGGAAGACAACAATTGCAACAATTAGATTCACCTCCTAAAACCAGTATGCTTAGAAACCTAAAGTCTTTGGAATTTGACCAAATCACTTAGTGGACACTAGTGATTCATATGGTTGGGTGTAGGGTACACTTGCTACTCATCAATTGCTAAGGTGCATTATCTATCTATCCTATCCCCTTTGATGATCTTCAGCATGACTAGTTCTATGTGCCTTATTTTGAAGCCTCATTTAATTGAACCTAAACCTTCACATGTCTTTGCACTACATAGCTTCCTTGTAGAGTTTGCACCATGTCTATAGCCTCTATAAGCATTCAACTCTACATCCCTAAGAAAGTTTATAAAATGAACGACTTGTGGACAATCCTTATCTAGGATAATGATAAGCTATGATCTCCAAGAGGATCTCATGCTTCATAACTAGAAATATAGCCATCTTAGTATGATCAACAATCTTAATGAGAGTATCTTCAAGGAATGGTAAAATATTGAGTGTCATTCCATCTTTGAGGGTCCATAGAAAATAGAGCTAACCCTAGTGAGCAAGTGAGACCATTAGTAAAAGGAAAACTCATAAATGGCATAGGCTAATATGTCCCACAACACTAGAAGCTCAACCTTGTAGAAATTCCCTATATGTTTTGCAAGGTGTAGTTCCTTCCTGGAAAAGGTAGTGAAAATCTTTTATTTTGTTGGTAACTCCTTGAAGAAAGGAGTTCCTTTTGTTGGAAGAGTTAAGTAAGGTGATAATGGCTAATGAAATCATGATAGAGTTTTTGTTGATGATGAAAGAGTTGTTATTCCAAGTGTAGGTCAATCCAAAACCTATGATGAACATTAGTGTGGAGAAATCCTTGAAAAATCAAAGAAACTTGCTTAATTTAAAAGTAAGAGAACAAGTTTTAATAGCTAATGTAAACAGGATGTATGAGTTTCATTATTAAGACATTCCACTCCTACCATAGCATCCAAAGGATTGCTCCATCCATAGTAATCACATGATGGTCATCATTATTGATAATTAAGGCATTCCACTCATATCCTAGCATCTAGAGGATTGTGCTAGCCATTGTTGTTACATGATGATTATCATTATTGATAACTAAGACAATCTACTCCTACCCTAGCATTTTGTGCCACACATAGTTTTCATGTGATAGTTATTCATGAACACATCTTAGTTGCATGCAAGGGCAAGGTACTAGTAAAATGAATTTACTTCATGCAATTAGAGTGAGCTTGTGATGTGTACAAGCAATTGATGAAAATATGCTTAGTGAATTTGGTCCTAACCTCATAGAGTAGGTAGCAACTAGGGCCTTGTAGAAACTATCTTATCAAGTGGTCCTATGTTAAAATGACATTATATGAAAGCTACCATAAGAAAACTTGAATTTTGGGGATGATATGAAGAAATTGCAAATAGATAATGAATTAACTTTTCATAGAGATACATGGAAAAAGATAACTCATGTAGCCAATGATTAATCTCATTTTATTGAGACAAAGCTAAGATGATGATGATGATCTAAAAGGTCTATTGAGGCTAGAATTCTATAATTTAGACTCTAAACTTTTTAGAAAAATAAAAAAAATGCATTTCATTAAATTATTAATCTACATTATCTTTGAATGTTTTAGCCTGATCTTAGAATGGGGTGTACTAGCTTTGCTTTGTGTTTTTCATCTAGTTATCCTTGTCATTTCTAAATTCTACTACTCATCAACTTGAATAGCACAATAAACATAAACATAATAGATCCAAGAGGGTCTTAATGAATGGAAATTTTTATTCAATTTCAATTTTATAAACATAATAGTGAAATGAAATTTAAATGTAATGATGCATCTCACACTTATTACATTGTAGGTGTAGTAATTTTGTTTTCATTGACTACTCTACATATTATATTTTGCTTACAAAGACATAGTTTATCCATAGAAATTATTTTTAAAATTGAAAAAATACCTTTTTTTTTCTTTTTTTGATTGGTTTTGAAAGTTGGAGGGGAGGGATGGTGTTGTCAGACCCTAAAAAATTTTTCTTAGCCCCATTCTCTAAAAAATAAAAGAAATCATATTTAAATAATCTTGAATTGATCATGATTAGTAAAATATTTATTTGCTTTTTGAATTTTACTAAAACACTTATTTGCTTTCCAAATTTTATTGCTCATCAACTTGAAGAACATAATAAACATAAACATAATAGATCCAAGAGGGTCTCAACATATGTAAATTAACATTCAATTTTAGTTTTATAAACATAATAGTGAAACAAAATTAAAATGCAATTATGCATCTCACACTTATTACATTGTAGGTGCAACAATTTTATTTGCACTTTGACTACATTATATGTTATATTTTGCTTATGTAACAGTTTATCTATAGACATTATTTTCAAAATTGAACCAATACCTTCTAGTTTTCTTTTTTGATTGGTTTTGGAGGTTGGAGGAGAGGTTTGGTGCCATTAGAACCTATAACTTTTTTCTTAGCCCTATTCTCTTAAAAAAGAGAAAAATTAGAATTAAATAATCACAAATTGATCATGATCAGTAACTTGTTTGCACAAGTGTTAGACATCATATTTGGAGAAAAGATTGGGATCTTGGGCAAAAGGAAATAATTTACGTGTTGTTTCACAAGCAAGATTTATTTTTTAAAAAAGCATTCTACAGTAACTTATTTAGTTACTCTCAATTATTGCATTGCACGAGCAAAGGGAAAACAAGGTAAAACACTTATTTGCTTTGTGACTTTTACTAAAGCTTTTGACTCTATTGTGAGAGAACAATTATGGAGAAAATTTATTAAAAATTTAAAGTTGATTTTAGTTTATTCAATGTCATCCAAAATTTATACATGGAAATAATTTTTGACTTAAAAGATGAAACTACACAATCATATCAATTTTACCCAAATACATAAGTAAAGCAAGGTTATCCTATTTCATGAACTTTGTTTGACATTTTTATAGATGAACTAGAATAGTGGATCAAAGAGATACCTATAAATCACTTTTAATCTTTGTAGATGATGTAGCACTAATAGCAAATTGAAAAACAAGGTTAAAAATAATATTGCATCAACTACAAAAATTATGTGAATGTTGACAACAAAAATGCTACTTTATGGAACTAATAATAAGACAGATTACACTTTCCAGCTAAATAATGGAAATTGAAAACAATAAAAGACATCAAATTGTAGATACTTGCATATACATGGGAGTATAATACTCTAAAAATTATTGGTGAAAGCATTGTATATCATAGTAAGCTACAAATAAATACAACAATCAAATATCTAGACTTCAAGAATTCAAAGATATCTTTTTCAAACAATTGTACAAACTACAGTGCTTTATGGATTTGTGGTGTGGGGCCCAAATCTTCATCAAAAATCATAAAAAAAATTGAAAAACTTCAAAAATAATTCTTGTTGGATGAATTCAAGGTGAAAACTTCCATCCCATATACAATATTAAAGCTAATTTGTTGTCATTAGAAGCTAAACTGATGTATCAATTTTTAACATTCTACTTGAGAAATAAAAGTAGTAATAAGAGCCACAATTGTGGCTACAAAAATGGGGTATTGATAGTATTAAATTTAGAACAACATATATTATTAAATATTATGAAATAGATTTCTTTAGAAGAAAGTGACAAATCTCTATTCAATTCTTATATGAGCTCTTCAAGGTCCTTGTGTTAGTTCTAGGGAATGATATAAACTAGCTTTTATATATATATATATATATATTGGCCGAGATGATTTTCAAAAAAAAAATGATGCTTAAAAACGCCATGAACAAACAAAGAAAGAGCAAACTTCACCTAAAACTAAATTGGGTAAGTGGTAGAGAAATAGAGGAGGGATGAGTGATTCTGTTTTTAGTTATCTTGTTANTAAGTATGAACTTAACATGTCTAATCCTCCAATTGAGAAAAATGAACTTCCTGTGCAATTTTACTTTGGAGATGTTTAGCATTTGAAATATTTCTGTATCTTTGCACATAGAAAGGAGGATGAATCTTTAAAGAATCAATGGTCTTGACTCTAGATAATGCAACAAACATTAGACCCGTAAGTTCTCTTGTGTAGTGGTTTCGCAAGCTATGAGTAGAATTTAATTATTTTTTTATTTTTTAAGTTATCATCACTATTTGCTTTGCAAATAATCTATACTGGTAAACATAAATTGGTTAAAATAAAAGTTTATATATTTCGTATATGTTGATGAAGGAATACATTGCACAATTATTGCAATAAACATTATAGGGCTACATAATAGGATTGAGAAAAAGGCAAAATACAATTATACGTGTAAACTTAATATACCTAATCTTCCAATTGAGCAAAATGAACTTCCTGTGCAATTCTACTTGGAGATGTTTAGCATCTAAAATTTTTCTATATCTTTGCACATGGAAAGGAGGATGAATCTTTAAAGAATCAATGGTCTTGACTCTAGATAATGCAACAAACGTTAGACCCGTAAGTTCTCTTGTGTAGTGGTTTCACGGGCTATGAGTAGAATTTAATTTTTTTTTCTATTTTTTAAGTTATCATCACTATTTGCATTCTAAATAATATATACTAGTAAACATAAATTGGTTAAAATAAAAGTTTATATATTTTGTATATGTTGATGAAGGAATACATTGCACAATTATTGCAACAAACATTATAGAGCTGTATAATAGGATTGAGCAAAAGGCAAAATACTATAATAAGTGTGAACTCAATATGCCTAATTCTCCAACTGAGCAAAACAAACTTCTTGTTCAATTCTACTTTGGAGATGTTTAGCATTTGAAATCTTTCTATATCTTTGCACATGAAAAAGAGGATGAATCTTTAAAGAATCAATGGTCTTGACTTCAAATAATACAACAAACGTTAGCCCCATAACTTCTCTTGAACCAATGTGAATAATAGCCTTATCTAGTGTCATTCCTTGAGATTTATGAATAGTCATGGCCCATGCCAATCGTAATGGTGACTGACGATATGCTCCTTGGACCATAGGTACAATTGGCACATGATGAGGATTACCATTATCAAAGGCACATCCGATGTGGGAGTCAAAATCAACAATAACGTATAATGGTAATGTAGGTAGCTATTTACCTTAAGGATACATAATACTGTGAATCATGCCAAGTGCACCATTCACTAATTCTGCTTCAGGTCAAAGGTTAATTGTAAGCATTACCCTTGCACCTTCNACTTCAGGTCAAAGGTTAATTGTAAGCATTACCCTTGCACCTTCACATATAAGCAGAGATTGCATTACTTGTTGCAGTAGATCGTTATTGCACTACTTGTTGCAGTAGCTGGTTGTTGTTGCTGATCTTGAAGAAAGTGTTCTTCACCTTCTCTATTGAGACTAATAGCAACAGAATCCATGTTTCTAAAAATGCATGAATTCCAATATTGCACCTCTTAATCTTGTAACATGATGCCTAAGTTCAATATCTTTAAATACTGCATCACACCGTAACCGTCATCATCTTAACCGTTGCCATGATCGTAACTGTCATTGTAACCATAATCATCATCGTTTATAATAATAATAAACATTCATTATTACTGTAATCGTAACCATCACCATTTATAATAATAATAA
>MNCI01007355.1:229480-247033 GCA_015680685.1 Gnetum montanum
ACCTCATTCATAATTATTATATTATAATTATTGTGGAATCCAAAAAATGTTATGAGATTATTATAATTAGAGTAATAATCCATAATTATAATCCAAGATATTATGGATTATAAGATTCATTCAAACGGTAAGCATTTCATAATAAATAAAGCCAAGATATGATGAAATGTTACTCATAATCTATAATTTTAGAGATATTATTTATTTATTCATAATGCTAACCCATAATGATTAGATCTCGGTTAGCATTATCCATAAGATATATATAATGAAATGATTATAAATAACCGACTTTATTTATGATGAAATGTTTATAATCATTATATATAATCATTTATGTTTATGATTATAAATATATTATTATATATAACCGAGATAAATATAATCGTTGGCTCCCCTACAGTGACTCTTTGGCTAGGGAAGATTTATAAATAATTGGTTGTTTATGATAATGGCAAGACAGAGAGCTCGTTGTCGTTTTCCTTAGCATTAGCTAGGATCATCACAGCATGATCTTGCCGGAGATCTTTACAAGGTCTATGCTGCCAGAGGTGCAAAAGTTCTCATTTTTAAAATTTACCAAGTTAATAACTATATCATCCATTAGATTCCATCAATCAAAGAATGTGTACATAAAGAAAAGGCCTTACTGTATACGAGAAGGTAATAAGAAATTATCAAATTTGAACTCTTTAAGTCCTCCCAATAAGTAGAAAAAATTGTTAAAATTATGACCGAATTCAGGCCGACATCTCAAATTGGCTAATAATTTTCATGTGCTAGCAAAAATGCTAACACTTTTGCATTTTATTAAAATGTATATTGCAAACGAAAAAGCAGTCACAATCATAACAATAACAACTGAATGTATCTACTCCATGGTAATTGCTGAATTTCAAACCACAACCATAGAAATGATAAAACCTACACAAAATGTACAATGAGATAAAGAGAAAATGAACTTACAAATGTTCCTTTACATTAAAAAAGGGTGTAGCAAAAAAAGATTACTTAAGATAGTAGCAGAAAATTACAATTTCAGAATTCCTTGCCACTTTAGAAAGCATTGAAAAAAGAACAAAACCAAACTTTGGAATGTTTTTGCATTTGCATTGAGAATGCAAATGTATAGGAAGGCATGCTAAGTATTGATGACAGAAGAGTTCAGCTTGAAGTGAAACTATGAAAATTGCACAAAATCATCAAAATATAATGTTCAACACATTACAATTCACTATAAAAAATTAACAAAAACACACATAAAAAGACTAACAGAAAGTTTGTTTCTAGAAAGAGATTCCAATAACCAAAGGCTATTGTTGACACAGAAACTTCAGAAGACCCTTCCCCTAAAGTTGCAGCTTCAACTGTAGCCATTACCGTCTTTCCTCGAATGCCTCNAAAGCTGCAGCTTCAACTGTAGCTATTACCGTCTTTCCTCGAATGCCTCTAGCTCTACCCCTCATCCTGCCCTTACCTGCAAAATTTTATGTTTAAAACATACATTCAAACAAAGCTACTTAAGAAACATATTGGCCTAATTCATATATAAATTTTATCCCAAAAAAAAAACCTAAATGAAGGGATCTTTTAGCTATTATAACAAAAATTGTATTATGATTGTCGATGATGTGTGCATGTCGTGGCCTTCGGTGTTAAGCAAGGATGCAACAAGGGCCGATTAGCCTACTGCCTTATTGCTGCCTTGGTTGAAGAAGCGCATGCCGATGAGCTTGTTATTATAGCTAAAGCATGGGCCACCATCATAGGTGCCTTTCCAACACTCTGGCAGAGCTCCGAAGCTGGCGTCGAAGCTAGTTTGATTGGGCCAGGTGGCCTACAGCAACAATTGCAGACGAAGACGGAGACAGAATGAAAATGGAATTCTCATTCCCATTCCCATTCCCATTCTACATTTGACCTTTCTATGTGTGCAACGGGAATATGAAAAACTATGGCTCTTGGTTCACATTCTACACAACGGGAATACAAAAAGGTGTGGCTCTTCAATTTATGTTTTTTCCCATTTCATAGGATCTTACATGGCACGTGACATGGAGGGCGACAAATGCACTCCCCCCTCCCCCCTATTCTACAAGACGAGTTGGCCTCTCGACCAAAAAGATGTATTCAAGTCACAAGAATAATAGACACATCCATTATATTCACTAGAAGGGATGAGATGATAGGCATGGTTGAACATAGTAGCCAAATTAGAGAATTTCTCATGCAAAAGCTATAAACGACTTCATCTATCTCTTAACATGTTGGTAGTCTCCTAGGTATTTTAGTCCATCAATAACCATGTTTCTAGCCTGTTCGGTTCAATTTTATTCTTGCTGTATTTTGCACAAGTTCATTTGTTTAACAAATCCTTTGGATATACAAAGACATGATAAAATATCAATATTAGTATAGCTATCACTATTTAACCCTAAGACATGGTTAAATTAAAACTTTATAACTCAACTTAGATCCTATTTTACTAACTTATATAAAATAAACCAAAACCCTGCAATATACCAAAATTAACAAGTTTAACAATATCAAACCCTACAAACACATTGATTTGCTATTATTAAAATTTCAAGTGCATTTTGATAGTCAAAATTTATACTTCAATGAATACTTGATAATTTTTTAAAAAAAACATTTGAAGTTTTCAAAAATATAACAAGGGCATTAACGCTGAGAAAACTATAAATGGAAACAGCTTCCTCTAAATGTTCTCTCTCGAAATTATTCTACTTTCCATCATTACAAATGGTATCACTGTTAGCCACTGCTGTATTTTCATACTTATTCATCCTATTTTGATCCACATGCGGACCAATCTGACCATTCAAACCATATGATGATATATATATATATATATAGAGGCAAGATTACATCTTCTTAAAGATTGTGCTATTTTCAGTGACAGAAAGAATAATACTTGCACTTCGCAATTTGCACCACACGGAATTTCATTTCAGTGAAATGAGATCATTACCTTTTATTTATTGTCGTCATCACTCTAGTTTTGTCTAAACCAAATGAGATATTTTCAAAAAAAAATTCTAAGAAGATGAAAATTTTTAACAAAAAATCTTAAAAGGGCATTGATTTTAAGACTAGTCTACATAGAACTAAAATGGCCAATAGACATGCGCATGGCATTACAGAATAGCTGGAAAATTTTCCAAAACAATATCGTAATAATTTGGAGATGATACATGAATTTCCTTGCATCATTTTTCAAGTTTATATTTGAAGAATTTCCTTCTAAGCATATCATACTTCTGCTTGAATCGGATAAGACAAAACAAAAAAATATAGTACCACAACCTAACAGCTTTCGCTGAAGCTTCCAATTACACGAGAACAGCAAAACTTGGTACTCCCTTGCTATATATGTTTGCGTTGCAATTGAATGAGCACTTCTAAACAAAACCATGATCGTGCAGAATACAACGTGCATCTGTGTGAAGCATCATCCTTTGCGCATTGAACTTGTGACACAAAAAATGGATTACCAAGTATGTATTCTGCTAGAATTTGTTTAAAAGAAGAAGAGATTGACATCTCAAGACATAAAAATCTCAGTTTCCCTATACAGGTGCCTGCAATAAAGAGAAAAAGACTTAAACATGGTAATTAAAATTATGAAATGATAGAGCACAAAAATGTGTGAAGAAGAAATTTGTGCACAATGATTTTCTTCATTAATGTAAAGAAAAACTTACAACAGCTTGAGGAATCATTAGTAGCACCCATGCTGTCCCATAACAGAGTAATAAAATTCCAGCAGCAGCTATTGCATTATGCAGCAGGCGCTTATTGTCTTTGGTTGGAATGAAAACAGCTTTAAGTGCATTTGTCAATTCAAATAGACGATAGGATACCTGAATGAAGAAGGAAGGTTAGAACACATGCCATTAATTTGTATATTTAAATACCTGACAAGGTAGGTTAGCATGGTACACAGACACATATATATGTTGCAGAGATGCGGATGCTAAGGTGGATGCTGGTTGTGACCAGGAAAGATTGAATTAACAACTATGTTATTAGGGGAAGCTTAAGAGTAGCTCCGATAGATGAGAAGATTAAAGACAGTAATATTAAAGGGTTTGCTCATGTGTAAGAAGACCAGAGAATACTCCTATTAGAAGAGGTTGTTGCATTAAAGTTCAGAAAAACCATCAAAGAGGTAGACATAAACAAAATTGGTTTACTTGCATAAAGAAAGACATTCAGGATTTGGGTTTTAATGCTTATTTGGTTCTTAATGGAAGAAAATGGCATAAAAGAACATATATAGCCATCCACATGTATGTAGTTGTGATAAGGCTAGGATTATGATGACGACTTTATGTATATACATATATATTTCACAAACATTTTTAAGTTTTATGCAAATGCACAAGTCATTCATTCAATTCAGAGGTCACTCACCCAGACGTATATAGCAGTGCTTAGCATAAAATTCAGCATGGGATACTCGGGAATAATACACAGCAACCACCGAGGTTGTCCATCTGGTACCGCAGTTCTGCATTGTTTTTTAAGTGTGTTTCAGATACTACAAATACCAAGCAAGATTCCAAGGCGAACTGTGCCAAAATTACTGTCAGTTCCTTACCTCAACCAGATGTGAAACTGTCCAATATACGTCTCCAATGTTATTTTTCCAAGCCATCTGTTAAATTAATATAATTTCAAGTGTATTAAAAAAGTGAAAAACCATACATGAACAAAAACTGAACAACTTCATAGGATATATATACACACATATGTCAGCTCCCCTAAGTAGGTAGCAAATATACACACACATATACATATACATGATCCACTTACGCAAAAAGAGTTAACGAACAACTCCGAAACTTTTGAGTCACATTCCGAAGACAAATGTAAACCCTGTTTGCATAATGGAAAAGATATTTAAAAAAGGAAGAAGCAGAAAAATTTCACCACTAGAAACAATAAAATGGAATGAAGCTTTAGAGTTTCACATACGTTATAGGTATCCATGAAGTGTATGGGTGTAATTTGTTATATGAAGCCTTGTCAAGCTTGTATATGTTTTCATACCATGCATATCCAACCTGCAAGATTATTAAGTTGTCCAAATTATTTTCACATAATTATGTTCTAAAAAGATGAAGTACATGCTTTGAAACAAAATCCTTACAATCAAACAAACTGTCACAACAACTGCTTTGACTGAAACTCTAACTTTAACCTCCATTTCTTCAAGTTTCTCCATCCACCGTTCCACCTGTTTGCCAAGATATGTTTTTGATAAGTGCATATCCATATTAAATAGTCACAAACTGTTTATGCAAAATGCTTTGTATTTCAAATTTAACTGACGACAGAAAGTACATGCATGCTGTAGGAATTTATCCACAAAAGTTAATAAAATTAATTGTAAATATCATTTAATTCCTGAATGATAAATCAATTTCTAATAGACTTGATTCATTTCATTCAGAAAAGAGATTCCTTGGTCAAAACCCTGAAAAAGTTTTTTTTTACAAGTTAAACCCCACTCTTCCTTAAATAACAATAACCGTGAACTTGAATCTGTAGGTAACATTCTGAACTGGATCTGTGCTTAATTTCCAATATATGCTTGATCAATAATCCATATGAGCATAGTTTACCATCTCTGATTTACTAAATATGCGTAGAAAGAATGTCAGCTACATGCACCTTCTGTATTTTTTAATCATGAAATTAGTAAATTTATGATAATATATTAACTCTAAACCTTACCGTCGGATGATAGTAAGCGTAGATCATTCCAATTATCCAGATGTATCTATCCAGTCCTGATCTAAAATGCCACTCATGCAAGCGAGGATAGGTTGGCTTATTTGGGTTTGGATCAGAGTATCCTGCGTTAACAGCAATAATGACATTGTCAGGCTTTGACATATAAATGCAGACTTTTGTAGTTATGACCAATAAATGTAAATGGATGTACCATACCATATCACATGTTAAGGAAGGATACGAAGAAACAGTTAGACATAACTCACCAAGAAAAAATGTGAACGGATTCCAAACAAGATCAAATACTCCTGGAATTTCCCACACAACAATAACTACAAGAAAGCAGGCAGCAATCTTCATAGCAATTACCGATCCACGGTCGTTGAATTTATTGAAAATTCCAAGAGAGGCATACACCATCAGAGTAAACAGGGTGTGCATTGGACATATGTAATAAAGCATGTAGTCATTGTTTAGAACAGCACAGCAGAAAAAAACGAAGAAGTTAAGGCGCCACATCATCTGCAAGTTATCAATGAAAGTATGTTCAGTGGTCTGTATAAAAATTGAATAAAAGATGTATGCTGCAACCATAGAAATGCATATATATTGAATAAAAGACATATACCTGGACAAATCTTGCAAGGCTGAAATCCTTGCGAACATAATAATATGAAAAGTTGCCAAAACCAGTCATCCAAACATATGATGCAATAAAAATGCGAATGGCATTATAGATTTCAGTTGCTGCAAAGTAATGGTACATCAGGAACAACACCTGCAGTATTGAAAAATAAAAACCCAGCACTATGTTACTGCAATCTCACAACAGCAAGATATGTTTTGAAAGTACAGTATTGAAAAAATTGAAAGAACAAATCACCTGCATCCAGCCTTTCCATTCCTCTGTCTGATGCCTATTAAGATAGAGAATAGACTTTCCTGTGATTGGTGACTTGTCATTAAGCTTCCGTAAAGATGTTATCCATGAAGCAATGATGAGAAGAAAGTACAGGAAAAGGAAGAGATCACGGTCATAACTCTGCATAAAAGACAATGAATATTAAAAGACAACTCTATAACCAGAAAAACAACTGTCGACAGAAATATGAAAATGAGCAAAATTCGAACTTTCTATATCATCCTATGGAAAATTATTGTCCTGTATACGTTAATAGATATATACACAGAGGGACAGGTACACTATGCATGTCAAAACATTTGTATGATTTAGAAAAACTATATTAGTTTACATTGGCAAAATTGGAAAATGAATCAAAAGATTGTAAATTCTTTAGATCATAGCCCTTACCGATTTGTTTTAGAAAGCAACAACATGCGAATAGACATTTAAAAACTAACTCTAAGTTTCTGATTAAGGGATATAATACAAAAGAGCTATTACCTTCTTAGATTCTCCAAAAACGTCTGTTCGATCACAAATGTAAAAATAAATGAGAAGTGCCCCTACTTCAGACCTGTAAACGTAAAGTTCCCAATATAAGGTACCCTTATGGAACACAATCATACATCTTGCTAGAATAAAGGGAGCAGGAATACGTACATTCTCCTCAAAGTTAACCGGTTTTCAATTAAAAATGCTTCATCCATGGTGAAGAACCTAATGTTGTTGGAAATTAGCAAAGAAATGTTGATCAGAGATCTGTATTTAATAAAAACATGAAAAAGTAATATGGAAAAGCCAAGATACTAGCATTAGCACTACCTTATGAGCTGGGTCTTAACAGAAAAATTAACAACTTTTGGAATAGGTGGTTGTTGAACACCACTTTCCAATAGCTCTATCCTCTCTTCTTTGTCCGTTTCATTATTTGCAACATTTGTATCTGAATGCCTGTATCAATACACAATGTTTCAACCAAATTAATGAAACAAATAAATGGCATTCCAAAATTTTTGAAATTTTAATGCACAACCCCCAAGTAAGAAATGATCACACAGGAAAGAGAAAAGGTATAGATCATTAGGAAACAAGTACAATAAATACAACAAGGGAGTAGCACAACATAAAAATTTCTGAAATGCTATTTCCTTGAAAATCTCCTCTTGTATCTTCTGTATTGTAATGGGTAAAATATACGTACATAAGAAAACCATACAAACAATTTTTATTACTCATACTAAATCCAAACCATAACTCATGGGTAACTGACTGGCTTGTCAACAACCAATAGGTAGCAAGCTCCAGTTTTACTTGCGGATATATGCTTGAGATAAATGTACTGGGGTCTACTGTAACATGTTTGGATTCTCATACTATTCTCAAGCATTCATACTGAACATACTAGTGCCTGTTCCTTTGTGCAATTTTTAATTTAAGACAACTTCCTAATGTGCTTTTACCTTTTTAAGATAGCATTGCCTTCATAAATGTTATTATACTCCCATAACAAAAGCACTATTTGCTACTATATGCATTGGAACCAAATAGTGCAGTGCTGGATACTCAAAAATCGTGCAATGGGTCTTAATTCATTATGATAAACCATCACAATTTAGTTAAAAATTCCTGTTATTAATGACTGTAGGAAATGACACAAAATCTAATTAAAATGTGCTAGTGTGAGGTCGTTTGAGTAATTAGAATGGTATGGCAAATCATAGATTGGTCATTTACCTCAGGGATCACACATGTTAGGGAAATAATTGACCATTTATAGTTTATTGGAGTTACGCAAATTTTAGGGTGAATTTTCACCAGGAAATGAACTGAATTAGTTAGAAGCTATTCAAAAATTGAATGATAAATCATAGTTCAATTCTTTTGACTTCATTCAAAAATGTCAAAGATTTTAAAAAGTGATGTTTAGCTTAAAAGAAAAAAATATGCTAACTAGGGTAATGAAACAAATACTATATGCACCACAAGGCTGTTAGATTGATAGGAAATCTAGCATTGCCTGAACATTGATTTTGTGAAATTTTGACCATGATAGCTCAAAGAAAAGAATCCAATTTATGTAAGCATTAAATAGAAAAACTAGAGCAAAAATTAGTCAAAAATATATCCGATTTACCATGGCAATAGCTTGATAAATCAAGTGGCTAAAGTCATAACCTCATAAAGAGCAGAGCATGTAATTAGTTCATTGAAGTGGCGATTTGTAATTCTGTATCCCTTAGTGACATATGTAGAATCGAGTTTCTTAGGTTCTAGAAATACAAAATCAATTTATTATATTAATAGATTTACTAAATGTAATTAAAGTTAGGTCCAATGAAAACATAAACATCTAAGTATAACCATTACACCTAACCAGAATTGGTTCAGCAAAACAAGGCACATCACTTTGAACATGACCAAACCAGATGTCTAAGGAATGATAAACTAAATATAAAAATACGTTTTTTGTTTCTTCAGAAATATACCTTTTCATCTAAAAACAAATGAAACGGGACTCCTCTTGATTTTAAATAAAAGTGAAAAAATATATTGTTCGTTGCTTTAAATTTTCATCATACACACGATACATTATGTTTTTTCTTCAATATTATTACATTGATGCCAATTAGTTCATCTTTCTTTGGTGTTCTGCTTCTCTTTTTTAAGTTATCATGTTAATCTTTTTTTTTCCTGCTTTTTGTTCTCCGTTTTCTCTTTTTCCCTTTAGCTTGACACAAGGAAACTCCCAGTATCTATTGTGAGAGGATCACAATTTTTGAGTTAATCATGTTCAACTGTTACGTCCTCAGAATTTTTATAAGGCAAATAGATAGCTGGATAAATTAAATATCATTCTATCCTAAAAAAACAGATAACCATGTGCAAGCTGAAAGCTAAGAAGCTAACTTACAGGTTTTAATTGAAAACTTATACTTTGTGAAGCTTCAAAACATACTGGTTTCCACTGTATTTATAAATTCACTTGTGACTGGTGGTCTCATTTTTCTGAATTATGTATTGACTTCATCAATTATAGACTCGGGTTTTAATGGTAGTACCTCTTTATATTGCATGAAATAGTAATATATTCTAGTTTAAATTGAACCTCACAACTCTAAAATAATGGAAAACCTTGAACGTAGCAATTAGTTGCTTATTTGTTCAATTTTTTTGGAAGAAAACCATTTCTATTATACTTTCCATCTGCATCAGTGAAATATTTACATACAACACTTATATAGTAGCTGCATGTTCAAATATAGGAAAACTAAGTGCTGTTATGATTGCTAAGCAGAAGTCATAACGGTGTCAATTGACTTAATAACGAATAATACGCCTTCTCTGTGGTTCAAAAGTTCTGATATTACTTGTTTAGTAGCAATGGCTCAAGGAAAATATGCTTTTTTCACATTAAAACAACAGATAAAGAGATTCAGCGTGCACATGCACATGCAATGTTTTACTTTCATCAAATAGAATTTTAAGTTGAATTAGCATTTCACTATTGTAGTACTTTTATATTTTCCTCATCATAAGCTTCACTTCACTTTTCAAGAATTAATAATAAAAGTCTAAACATTCACTCAAAAAATATAGGAAACTGTAACCAGTAAGACAGCACTGGGTAGAACTTTGAGCTAGATTTCTTAAGCAAACTTCACAATACTCTAAAGGTTGACTGCCATATCAAAGAGATTTGTAAACAAACAAAAGTGAAGAAAGAATTTAACGCCCGTGGTTATGGAAAACTCAGTTTCTGTAAATGCATATATGCCATGCAACACAAATGCTTACACTTTAGAAGGATGTTGGCGCCTCCTGTATTCAAGAATCTCAGAGAAAAACCACGCAACAAAAACAGGAGTCACACCAAAGAAAAAAGCCACCTGAAATCAACCAGTTACATAGTCAAATAGATTTCAAATATATCTTAATGCAAAGACTCATATTTTGTAATACAGTATCTTTAGCTACTCAAAAACACATAAAATCTTTAGGTACAAGCAAAAGCATCGTTGAAGGTACATTATGAAAATCATCCTTATTGAAGATCTTGTGATTATAACACAGAAATTCATGAAACAAAAGAGTTTGAATATCAAGTCACAAAATTATTACCGATTCATCAAACAAAAAAGAATAGATTTATCCAAATGAAAAACTATCGATAATTTTGAGGCCTTTCTGTATAGTGCATAGCCACGTACTCTTGATTTCAACCAGCACTTAGTATTAGTAGGAGCATGATTTCGATCCTACCTAGCTCAAAACTACACACAAATGGAATCTGAGAAATGGAAAGCAGTCATATGCATTAATGTCTGGTTTAAATGAAAACACCCCCAATAAAATTTTCGCATCAATAACTACATGTGAAGAACAGAACAGAACAACGACACAAATTACAGAAAACAGAGACCTGGCTGATCTGAACAACTGCATTCAACATTCACAAAACTCTATTACTACTATTTTGACATAACACGTAATTGACTAGATCTGCCATTCCTTTCCAGCATTGAAATATCACTACTACTACTACTGTTTCGACACATTCGAGCAATTAGCATAACGAAACGCCCAGACACTGTTCTTTGTGTCCCTTAATCAAATAAATATCATTGGCAAAAGAAACTGGCAACATTAAAAAAACGCAATAATAAGAACAATTGTCGTAACAGGTTGGGAACATATTAGAAATTCTGGTATTAATAACAAGCCCTTGCGGTACTGAAGTAACTCTAGAACTTCAAACTCGAACTAGATCCGGCGAAAATGACTTGAACCCATGAATTTTAGTTGACAAAATAATTGAAAGAAAATGTAAATTTACCTGCCCAGCGGTTAGAGGACCGTGAAACGCCATTCTTTTTGTTTGTTTTTTTTGTTTTTGTTTTTCTTTCCCCTCGCAAACGTTCCAGACCACTGCCCACGATTCAGAGAGAAGGTCTTGGCATAGCTGATTGCGGTTCCAAAAAGCTAAGAAATCGAATCTGGAGCTTAAGATCTAGCAAAACATTTCGGCATTACATCAAAATGTTCAGATCTCAAAGGAATGCTGCCATTGCTGGGGAATATTAAGAAACAATCCAAGCCCAGCACCTGATTGAGCGATCCAATCATAAGAAAGGAAGGACGCCGCAAGAGTTGCAGGGAGGTTAAAGTACGAATGAACTGCAACGATTGCAGCCGATCATCTTAACAACATTGCAGTTAAATAGACACGAGAAGGCCGGCCAGATGAGTAACAACAATGTTCCCGAGTTAGGTGGATGTGGGGTATCTCTTTTTTCCTGGGTCTATCGGATTACAGTGCTTCTGCTTCAATCCTTCAAAGTTGTGGATATCGATCTTGACAAACAGGGCAAAGATTCAGGAGCAACCAACAGAGAATGCAGAAACGCAGTATTTAAAGGAGATCATTCAAAATAATTCTACAATTATTCTGACCCACATCATGTTTTTCTTTCGTATGCTCGCCGTACAAACAATCCAATATAAGGCATTTCTTTTCTCGGATTCCGGTCCTTGTAGGAGTCGTTGCTGTGTGTTTAACAGCTAGCCCCGACCTTGTTTACTCTGTAAGAAGACCCTGTCAAAGCAGGAAAGTTTTGTTACAGTGGTGAAGTGGAATGCAAGAATCATGGGATTGGATTATTATTATTGCAGCATATTTGTTCTGTTTTGTGTTTTTTCTTTCTTTTTTGTCTTAAAGAGTTATTTGTTGTAACGATTATATTTAATAATCATGATGGACGGCAACAACCTGTAGTTGGCTGATCGTGCTTGGAGTCTGTCCTACGTAAAAAAATATAGTCATGGATGGCTGGTTTGGAATTTGTTTAACAAAAACCTACTCCCAAGATTGGAATTAAAAGCATAGAGGGGTTGGTGGTAGAATCTAAATAACTAACAAATGTTTTGATGTCGTAGGCGCTGCTGACAGCAACGTTGCTTCTGTTTCTTGTAATCGTTTTGCGAATACTTCGATGACGTTTACAAAATTAACATATATACGATATGTATTTGGCAAGATATTGAAGATTCTGCGTTGGTTTGGTATGGAAGGAACGTGAGAAACACATGTTGTATATCTTAGGCGTAGCTAACATGATGTGTTGCGTTGACAGACAAATTGTTGAATTATGATCAAGTTTTAGTTTAAACCTTTTCCGTGTCCATTTGGGAATTAAATTAACTTGGAAAAAAAGTAATTGCAAAAGGGGGGATTACCGAACCTTAACGTTGACGTTGAATGTATGCAGAGGGATATTTTAGTTATTACGAAAATTAAAATTATCCTAAGAAAATAGTCCATATTTTGGATCCCAAAAAAAGGTCTTATTAATCAAAATAAAGCATCAAATACACATGTAGCATTCACCAAATCAGATAGAAAGGGTAAAAAATACACTAGTATATGATACAACAATAGAAATAACACAAAAGGAAAGACTCAATGGATTTGGGGATGCCCACTTAGGAATTCATCCTTATAGTCAAGCCAATAACAAAAGAAAGAAGCACTCTTTCGAAAATTCAATTCTCATGAAAAACTGACTATAATTAGTGGTATAAGTAGAATGAAGAAAGAATCAAATAAAGCATATGTCAATACAAATTAAAAAGAATAGCTCCCTTATAAAGAATTGTGCTGAATAAGGTTACTTACACTAGAGCCTCTATCAATCGTAAATATGAACCAATGTTGCAAAAGGTGAATCAACTAATTAATCTCTAACTAAACCTTTGAAGCTTGGATATAATTTGGAAATGGATAAGGCAAAAGATCTACGATTTATTCCCAATAGTCAAATGATAAATATTTGAATCCTATGAATTCTTAAGTGGCTACTTCTTGGTTTCAAAAGGGAGTGATTTCTCTTAGCTATCTACATTTTGCTAACCAATGGATTTCTTGGGAAATGTTTGATAATTTATATGGGGTATCTACAGCCAAGCATCATTGTTTTGATCAAATTTATAGATTTATTCACCACTAATGAGAGCAATTACTCTAATTATTAGAGCGGTTACTTTAATTATTAGAGTTGTTATTCTAATTGTTAGAGTGGTTATTCCCGGGTTACTCCTGTGTCTATAAATACAGTGCCCAAGCGCACAATTGAGAGCATGTTTTTAGCAGTCAGTAGCAAAACTCTTATAGTTTGTCTATTTGAAAGTTAGAATATTTTCCAAGTCCCCGCAGCAGGAGGTCTAAGTGTGAACCGATCTTTATTCAAGCATTGATGTACCTAAGCACACCATTGTGTTGGCAATAAAGATGAGCTCTTTGATTCATCCTTGCAACACTTGAGATTTGTTTTCTTACGCATTTATTTTATTTTATTTTATTACACATGGTGGGGTGGGGGTGGTGGGGGAGGTGGGTGTTAGAATCTAAAATAATTGTAACATAGGTGCACCCTAAGATATATAGTACATTTAGAACTTTATAACTCAGCATTACTCGTAAAATTAAACCCTTGACTTGGGGCTTTCAAATCAAAAGTCTTACCACTAGACTAACATGTCATATTAAAGGGCCTTTAAAATGATTAAACCAGAGCATTTAATAGAGATGAAAAAAAATCTAATTATCCTAATTGATGAGTGGCGAGGTACCCCTACACTCAACCATACGAAATGAGTGTAGCACGCGCGATCCGGTCGAACTCCGCAGACTAAATGCCTAAACGCCGCAAGGAACACTTGGGGTTAATTAATCGTTGTCTTCCCAGACTTACTTGTTGTTGTCACGGTGTATGGTTAAGTAAGTCCGAGGTATATGATTTTTTTGGTCTTTTCTGGTTTATCTCCTATGCTAAAGGGTGAAGGGTTGAGAGACTAAAACTAACTCTAACTACAGCACTAAGTCCTAGCGTCAGCATCCGTTCCCACTTGCCGTACACACCCTGAACTGTGCAACTGTGGCTACCAAACGCTAATCGTTACTGGGATTACCACACGTAACGCACGTGCTCGAAGCGGTCGTACTGAGGCACCTAACTAGCCTAAGTGTGACAAGCAGCCGATTCCTTGACTAGCCGTACACATCCGTAGATGCTCGTAATCAAGTCGTACTTGTCCCACGTTCTAGGAGATAAGGGTGAGAGAATCTAATCGCGATGAGTAGCCGATTCCTTGGCTAGCCGTACACATTCGTCAATGCTCGTAACCAAGTCGTACTCATGCCGCGTTACTAGGAAAGCAATAAATAACATTAAATAAACCTATCCATGTACTGCAAGGTTTATCCACAAAGCTCATCTTTATTGCCGTACACAACTTGCGTTCAGGTACAAAGCTACTCGAATAAAGAACCGTTCACTTGGGGGACTCCTACTGCGGGCACATGGAAAATATTCTATCTCTGAGGTGATCAATCCGCTAGAGCTTCGCTACTTCTAGCCTAGGATGTCAAATGAGGGGAGTGCTGCCTCTTATTTATAGATTTGGCAGCGGACCGCGATATCACGTACATGATATCGTAGGGGATGCAATATCACGGCTTGTGCAAATCGCGTCTCATCACTAATAATCAATCAACACATGTTTATTACTCCAATTGTTGGGATCCTTCTAAAAATTCTTATGAGAGAATTAATCATATTATCCATCAATTTCTTTGGTTTACTAAGCAACATAGAAAATGTTTATCTAGAATTACTTGGGATATTTACACTAGTAGCAAGAAAGATGGAGGACATATACCTTATTAATTGTTATAACCAGGGTATTTCTCTTATAGCAAAATGGATTGCAAAGTGCATTAATGAAGATAATGTTTGGATCCTACTTTTAAGAAGCAAATTTATGCAAGGACAACCTAAAAATGATAACAATTGGTCTTCTAATAATTTTCTTCATTGTCTTTTTTTTCCTCAGGCCATTTCTATTCCTAATTCTCTAATTCTTAAACAAATTTAGAAGACATGATGTAAGCTTAGTAAATATTGGAATTATAATTTTGGCCAAGAGGCCAACTCGTCTTGCATGATAGGAGGGGAGGGGGGAGTGCATTTGTCACCCTCCATGTCACATGCCACATAAGATCCCATGAAATGGGAAAAAACATGAACCGAAGAGCCACACCTTTTCGTATTCCTGTTGCATAGAATGTGAACCAAAGAGCCATAGCTTTTCATATTTCCACCGCATACATAAAAAGGTCAAATGCAACCAAATGCAGAATGGGAATGAATGGGAATGGGAATGAGAATTCCATTTCTATTCTGTTTCCGTCTCTATCTGCAACTGCTACTACAGGCCACCTAGCCCAACCGAACCAACTTCGATGACGCTAGCTTTGGAGCTCTGCCAAAGTGCTGGAAAGGCACCTACGATGGTGCCCCATGCTTCAGCTACAATAATAAGCTCATCGACATGCGCTTCTTCAACCAAGGTAGTAATAAGGCAGTAGGCCAGTTGGCCCTTACTGCATCCTTGCTTAACACCGAGAGCCATGACATGCACACATTATCAACAATCATAATACAATTTTTGTTATAATAGTTAAAAGATCCCTTCATTTAATTTTCTTTATTTTTGGATAAAATTTATATATGAATTAGGCCAATATGTTTCTTGAGTAGCTTTGTTTGAATGTATGCTTTAAGCATAAAATTTTGTAGAGAGGGGTAGGATGAGGGGTAGAGCCAGAGGCATTTAAGGAAAGATAGTAATGGCTACAGTTGAAGCTTCAGCCTGAGGGGAAGGGTCTTCTAAAGTTTCTGTGTCAACAATAGCCTTTGGTTATTAGAATCTCTTTCTAGAAGCAAACTTTCTACCAATCTTTTTATGTCTGTTTTTGTTAATTTTTTATAGTGAATTGTAACGTGTTGAACATTACATTTTGATGATTGTGTGCAATTTTCATAGTTTCACTTCAATCTGAGCTCTTCTATCATCAATACTTAGCATGCCTTCCTATACATTTGCATTCCCAATGCAAAAACATTCCAAAGTTTGGTTCTATTTTTTTTTCAATGCTTTCTAGAGTGGCAGGGAATTCTGAAATTGTAATTTTCTACTACTATCTTGAGTAATCTTCTTTTGCTAAACCCTTTTTCAATGTAAAGGAACATTTGTAAGTTCATTTTCTCTTCATCTCATTGTATATTTTGTATAGGTTTTATTATTTTTATGGTTGTGCTTTGAAATTCAACAGTTACCATAGAGTAGATGCATTTAGTTGTTATGATTGTGACTACTTTTTAGTTTGCAATATGAATTTTAATAAAATGAAAAAGCATTAGCATTTTTGCTAGCACATGAAAATTATTAGCCAATTTGAGATGTAAGCCTGACTTCGGTTATAATTTTAACAACTTTTCCTACTTATTGGGAGGACTTAAAGAGTTCAAATTTGGTAATTTCTTCTTACCTTCTCGCATGCAGTTAGGCCTTTTCTTTATGTACATATTCTTTGATTGATGGAATCTAATGGATGATATGGTTGTTAACCTGACAAATTTTAAAAATGAGAACTTCTACACCTTTGGCAACCTAGACCCTGTGACGATCTTTGGCAAGATCATGCTGTGATGATCCTAGCTAATGCTAAGGAAAACGACAACAAGCTCTCTACTGACGCACATGTCTTGCCATAATCATAAATAACCAATTATTTATAAATCTTCCCTAGCTAAAGAGTCACTGCAGGGAAGCCAATGATTATATTTATCTCGGTTATTCATAATCTCAGTTATATATAATGATATATTTATAATCATAAACATAAATGATTATATATAATGATAATAAACATTTTATCATAAATAAAGTCGATTATTTATAATCATTTCATTATATATATCTTATGGATAATGCTAATCGAGATATAATTATTATGGGTTAGCATTATGAATGAATAAATAATATCT
>MNCI01007355.1:254216-291246 GCA_015680685.1 Gnetum montanum
CCTCTTATTTATAGATTTGATGACGGACCGCGATATCGCAGGGGATGATGCGATATCGCGTATGCGATATCGTGGCTTGTGCTAATCTCGTCTCATCAATTATAAACGGTGGGTAATATTGAATATTTATTATTATTAGAAATGGTAATGGTTATGATTATAGTAATAATGAATATTTATTATTACTATAAACAATGACGATTATGGTTAAAGTAACGGTTACGATCATGGAAACGGTTAAGGTGATGACGGTTACAGTGTGATGTAGTATTTAAAGATATTGAACTTAGGCATCATGTTAAAAGATTAAGAGGTGCAATATTGGAATTCATACATTTTTAGAAACATGGATTCTGCTGTTATTAGTCTCAATATAGAAGGTAAGAACACTTTCTTCAAGATCAGCAACAACAACCATCTACTGCAACAAGTAGTGCAACAACTATCTACTACAACAAGTAATGCAATCTCTGCTTATATGTGAAGGTGCAAGGGTAATTCTTACAGTTAACCTTTGGCCTGAAGTAGGATTGGTGAATGGTGCACTTGGCATGATTCACAGTATTATGTATTTTTAAGATAAATAGCCACCTGCATTACCATGATACGTTATTGTTGATTTTGACTCCTACATCGGATGTGCCTTTGATAATGGTAATCCTCATCATGTGCCAATTGTACTTGTGGTCCAAGGAGCATTTCATCAGTCACCATTATAGTTGGCATGGGTCATGACTATTCATAAATCTCAAGGAATGACACTAGATAAGGCTACTATTCACATTGGTTTAAGAGAAGTTATGGGTCTAACGTTTGTTGCATTATCTAGAGTCAAGACCATTGATTCTTTAAAGATTCATCCTTCTTTTCATGTGCAAAGATACAGAAAGATTTCAGATGCTAAACATCTCCAAAGTAGAATTGCACAAGAAGTTCATTTTGCTCAGTTGGAGAATTAGGCATATTGAGTTCACACTTATCATTGTATTTTGCCTTTTGCTCAATCCTATTATACAGCTCTGTAATGTTTGTTGCAATAATTGTGCAATGTATTCCTTCATCAACATATACGAAATATATAAACTTTTATTTTAACCAATTTATGTTTACCAGTATATATTATTTGGAATGCAAATAGTGATGATAACTTAAAAAAAATTAAATTCTACTCATAGCCCACGAAATCGCTACACAAGAGAAGTTATGGGTCTAACGTTTGTTGCATTATCTAGAGTCAAGACCATTGATTCTTTAAAGATTCATCCTCCTTTCCATGTGCAAAGATATAGAAAAATTTCATATGCTAAACATCCCAAAGTAGAATTGCACAGGAAGTTCGTTTTGCTCAATTGGAGGATGAGGCATATTAAGTTCACACTTATCATTGTATTTTGCCTTTTGCTCAATCCTATTATACAGCTCTGTAATGTTTGTTGCAATAATTGTGCAGTGTATTCCTTCATCAACATATACGAAATATATAAACTTTTATTTTAACCAATTTATGTTTACCAGTATATATTATTTGGAATGCAAATAGTGATGATAACTTAAAAAATAAAAAAATAATTAAATTCTACTCATAGCTCGTGAAACTGGTCCACTAGCTTAGATATATATATATATATATATAAATTGGCCAAGATGTTTTTTTTTTAAAATGATGTTAACCAAGCCCAACTACTGGACGAGGTAACAAGATAACTAAAAATGGAATCACTCATCCCTTCTCTGTTTCTCTACAACTTACCCAATTTAGTTTTACCCTCTCGGTCAAGTTTGCTCTTTCTTTGTTTGTTCATGACGTTTTTGAGCATTATTTATGCACGAGATTTATTGGTTACTTTTTAGTTTGTTCCAAGATCATTAGGTAGCAAGATCATTGGTTACTTTTTAGTTTTAATATGGAAGGACCTCATGCTCTTATGATGTAGAGCTTTTGTGAAACAAATGAAATGGATGGATGTTGTGGGCCTGCTACCTAATAGTATGAGGCAATCGACAATTTCTTAATAAAGGACATAATCCAAAGATGAAAATTTGGCCCTTTAGTAAATCAATTACAACATTAATAACTACATTAAGTAACTTCTAGTATTAACAATAGTAATGGGAATATCAAAGATTTTCTATAAAACAAAACAAGAAAAAGCTAATAAAGAAGAAAAGAAAAGAAAAGAAAAGAAAGAAAAAGAAAAATATATAAAATAATTGGCAAAATATTTAAGAAAATGAGAAACATATGAAAAATGGTGTAAAATGAAAAGGTGTAAAAATGGATTAGCCTTCACAAGATGTTAGTATGGATGGCCATCTACCCCGCAATTATGTTGAGAGGAGGAGATCCAAAAAATAGAGCATGCTAGCTCTTGTTCTGAGGTGTTAATACTACTAGTTATCCTAGGTTCTAGCTGTAATGATGAAAAAGATCGATGATGGAGATCAAAATGATTTGTACAAAATAGTTTGAACCTCAAGATCCACAAGCCTTGAAAGGATCTAGGGTGCCTTAGGCACTCTTGTCAATCACCTAGGAACTTAGAAGATCTATTACCAGGTGTGTTAAAAAAATGAGGGAAGAGTGTAAATACGAGTTTCAAAGTTGGATCCAAGAATAGACTGAGAAAAATGAGAAATAATATGATAAAAAAATTACAAACTTTATATTAATATGATGTAAAAATTATTGTAAAATAGGTTTAAAGTGTACAGATTGAGGTTTTTACAGCCTAAGAATATAGAAAATAACATTAAAATCTAGTGTAGGAGCTAGGGTATATTCTATAACTAAATATACACTTATCTTTCTTGATAGATCTGCTCCACAATAAATGCTACTATAGGGTCTTTTTATTCCCAAAAATCTACACTAAGAAGGCTAAAAAAGGTAATGAAAAATCTATGAAGATCTTTCTTCTTTTTGCTGAAAAAAGATCTACCAGGAATTTTTGCTAAAAGATTTCTCTATCAAAAAGATCCAAAAATAGTGTCAAATCTAGCTTAAATAGACCTCCATCTTGTTGATCTTATGTCAGTTACATTTCCATATGCTTTTTGGATAGTTACGTAGCATATTTGGGCCATTTTCATGGCCTGAAACTACAATGTATGGACCACCAGTGTTTGTGACTTTTGTGTTGCAATTGGTAGTGTATTTGCCATTTTAGCCCAAATACACTGGCATGATAAAATCCATGGCTTATATGATAAGATGGGCTATGAACTTCATTTTGCAAATTATAAAGGTCTATAATTTTTTTTTCAAAACAAGACCACAAGGTAAGGTTTTTTTTTGGCAAAATAAGGTAATTATTTCTACTCTTGAATTTGATCAAATTATATGACCAAATATTTAGCTATTAAGCTTCTTGGCTATAATATGAATTTTCCTCGACATGTTTCATTGGTTCCTCTTTGTTGATGTTTCAAGAATTGATCCAAGAGACATTAACAAAGATTGCAAAACATTGCCATAGATTCATCACCAGTGCTTCCTCTCCAAACTTGATTTTGTAGCTGTCAAATCATACCAAATAGTATTTATGATGGCGAATTAAGGTCATAATGGGATGAAAAGAATTTAAGGTGAGATAATGAATACATTGGTTATGAGGGAATGGTCACATGGGCTAACAAAGAATTTCAGATTATGGAAACACTTAGCAAATTTAAACAACACATCTAGTTGGAGGTGAAATTAGCCTTTGTAAAAAGCTTTAATATGTTTTTTCTAAATTAGCTTAAGCAATTCCACAAAAGCATTGTTGCCATATTTGATAGACTTTATAGCCAAAATTTTATAACCCAAAACTAATTCTTAGTCTAAATTATGCATAAATTTAGAAAAATCATCTAAGTTATGCATAAATTTGGAAAAAAAAAAAAACATGCAAGTTATGCATAGATTTAGAAAAAGAAAGCATAAGTTTAGAAAAAACATCTAGATTATGCAAAGCATGTATAAATTTGGAAAAAGCATCTAAACTATGCACAAATTTAGAAAAAGCATCATAAACTTAATAAAAAACATGTAACATAGTAAAAGCTTGCTAAAAATAGAAAAAGCTTTTACACTTCTTAAAAGAAAAACAAAATTAAGCATTAGTTTTCAATGTTGAAAAAAGAAAAAAATAAGGTATACAAATTAGCCACTTCCATTTCCAAATGGGTAATGTGCTATGACCATGATTTCATCTTGTTCACATAGCCATAACCAAAAAATTCATCAAAAATTTGTTTGTGCTTCAATTTTAGTGATTCCACCACAAAAAGAATCTTGAAATTATAAACCTTACAGCCATGACCATTAGAATTGAAAAATTATAGCCATATATCCATAAAACATGAAAGAATTTAGCCCCTTTTGATGAAGGGTTGGTAAACAATTTGTCAAAAATTTGTTTGAGCTCCAAACTTAGTGATTTGACCACTATTTGAAAGCATAAATTGAGCCCTACACACCCATGCTTAGAGAAAGTTCAAAACCTTTATCGTGTATCTAGGAAAATTTTTTAAGTTGGATAATAATCCGAAACAAACATCCTTATTACACATGCTTAGTAGAATATTCATAGAAAATTCGTTTTAAGTCTAATCAGAGTGATTTGACCCATTGGAAAGTTGAAGCCAAAGACTACTTAGCCATAACTAGAAAATAGCCATCAAATTTGCTATTTCTTTAGAAAAAATTCACAAATTTACATGAAATTACAAAAGCCAATAACTTAATTGTGCAACGTTAGGAAAACAAGCATAACTTAATTGTTATGAATCCAAATTAAATGAGAAAACATCCATTAGAAAGCCTAAATGAAGGGCTATGAATCCATAACCTTTAATTGCATAAAAGTTTAGCCATTCTTCCATGAAAAAATACACAACATTGCTTGCTTTTTTATGCCAAAACATCAAAAACCTCAAAACCTAAATTTCCCATAGCCATGGAAACAGTCAAAATAGCCAAAACCATTAAAAGCCATGAAAATTTACTCCAAAATAATGGGGTAGGATAATGTTAAAATTTAATTTTAACAAATCCTAAGGCCTAGATCTAGAAAAATGGCCACACCCTAAAATTTTGGAAAAAAGCATGAAATAGCAAGTCCTATTTTCAAAATCGAATCTACAAAAGTTAAAGCAATGAAAAAAATATAGATCTACATGGAAGTAGCCAAAATAGAAGGTAAAATTTTATCAGAATTCTATTTTAATCCGTCCACTAGAGTAGATCTAGAAGAAATGGCCTTAACACATAGGAGGCAAAAAAGAAAAATAAAACTAAAAACTAGAAAAACCATAAGAAACAAAGGCAATAATAGGTAGAATTGCCTACCTTGGAGTAGAACTAGAAGAAGCTTGAAAGGAAAGGGCCTAGGTACTTCTTCTAGCTCGTATGTTATAAAGTAAAATTTGGCAATATGATGTAATGAAATGAAATGTGAAAAACGAGTAATTATTAAAGTAAAAATTGATCATCATGTTTATGCAAAGGAGAAGGAAGATAGACCACATATTCACTAGTTTTAGGCCTTGCCAGGTCATGATCTCACCAATTTTAGATCCCAGTAGGCCATCGTGTTGTCAATTTTAGGCCTTATGGGGCCATCAGTTTTAGGCCCTAGAAAGCCATGATGTTGCTAGTTTTAGACCTTAGTAGACTGTTGTCTTGCTAGTTTTAGGCCTTGGTGGGCCATGGTTCCAATTTTCTAGCAAGCATGGGATAATCTTGAAGGAAAATACAAGAATAAAATGAACACTAAAACATGGCATAATGTCATGAATGTAAATAAACAATTATTGACAAAAGAAAGGATAAGGTGTCTATTGTGGATTTGTTGTTTGATCTCCAATAGATCAAGGAATTTCTTTTGTATAATCCTAAATTCACCATTATTTTTATTCGATATGGCAAATGGCGAGTGTTCTAATTGATTTTCCAATGTTGTAGTGTTGGTCATGTTAGCATTGTTGTTGTTATTGGTCCCACTTTGAGTATTGGAAATTTCATCTTGAAACTCCATTTCTGATCCATATTCAATGTTAAGGTTGTTAATAGATGGTAGAGGCATGTTATCCTCATGGATCATGATTTTGGCACTTTCTTATGATAAGTGAATCTCTTGGTATATGGGAGATGAAATTGCTTGAGTCTTAGCTAACCATGATCTTCCCAAGGTCAAGTTGAAACTAAGTGTTTATTAAACCATTAGGAAGTTATCTAATATGAGAAAATGTTTTGCATCTACAAAGTTTAAGGACATAGAAACTCGTATGGCTACCCATGGCCCATTAAATAACTTGAGCATGGAAGTAGAAGCCTCTTGGATATTTTTTGTTAGGCCTAGTGATGAGCAACGAGGTACCCCTATGCCCAACCATATGAATCATAAGCATTCACACATGATCCAGTTGAATTCCACAAACTTTATTGTTTCCAGTGCACTAGCACTTTAGAAAGTGAATTTAACCTTAAAGTCAATCGTTGTCCTCCCAATTGCACTTGTGACATTTGTTGTTATGGTTAAGTGTAATTGAGACATCCAATTTTTATCATTTTGTATTTTATATTGTGGGTGCTCGAAATGTAGATAAAAAGGAGTTTAATTAACTAATCTAAATTACTAATTAACTAATTATTTAACTAATCCTAACATAAGCATCTGTTACCACTTTTTGTACACATCCTAAACCCATGTATCCACTACTAGGTAACCAAACACTATGCTACTGGGTGTACCAAGCAATAGCATTGCTAGGATTACCAAGTGAATACGTGTTACACTCGAAGTGGTTGTACTTATGTATTTAATCTATCTAGCTTAATAATCTCATTAAGTCAATTGCTGGAAAATAATTGTGAAATAATTGAGAATAATTAATAAATAATTGAAAACATTGAATGCATAAATAAAAGAGCTAATCTATCCAAAGTGTTGTAAGATTTATTAGAAATATTGTCTTTATTACCACACATATTGTTGTGCTCAGGTACAACAATGCTCAAATAAAGATTTGTACACTCAATGACTCTTGTTGCGGGCACTCAAGGAAAAAATTCTAACTCTTGTTGTAGGCACTCAAGGAAAAAATTCTAACTTTCAAAGGGAAAAAAAATGCAAGAGCTTTGCTACTATTGAAATTTGAACTATCCATAAATGTGGCTGGTAGGTGTGTATTTATAGGCAATGGACAAACACTACATCAACAAGGCCTTGTCGATGCAGGTCGAGATGTGTTGATGGTGCATCATTGACAAGGCCTCATTAATGTAGCCAACCAATAATGACTCATCATACCCCCACGACTGAATGAAAACTCACCCTCGAGTTCTTTTACAAAATTGGGAAGGTATGGGATTATTGATTGACTTTTCTTTCAACAAAACAAACTTGACTGACTTGACAAAAAATGAAGTGCCCGGGTGTATGGATTATTTTGTAGGCACTTCTTCTTTTAGAATCTATCAAACAGATTCCACTTCGGGCTCCTCATGAAAAGGTCCCATAGCATGGGTCACCTCTTGTTATTTTTGGCCTTGTTCCTGCTAGCCCCTTCTAGCTTTGGGTTATTTCTCTTGTGGTTGTTAGGGTTCTACTTCCTATAGGCACTTTTGTATAGGTGGCATCTGTAATCACAATAAAACCATGGATTAGCAATCATTGTGTAACCTTAAAATAATTGGGATACCTTAACTCTTGAGGGTAGTTACACTTGGCTAAGTTGTAATTGTGGTTGATTTAATTAACTTAATTGTTATTTCTATTTATGCCTTATCATTGATGAATCATCCTGAAGGTTGTTGGAGGGGTTAACTTGGAAAAAATTGATGTTTATGTATGATTAAGTTTACTAACCCTTGGGGGAGTTAATTTTTTTTTGAAAATTGCATTGGAAACCTTAAGGTTTATGGCCCCCATAATAAAGATCTTACCTATGGTAAGTGCAAGATTGAAAAATGGAGTGGTTTAGACAAACGATTTGAAAGTTATGGACTCTAGAAGGTTTTGGGCTCTAAAAAATTACAAAAATTCCTTGTGTGTTATGAGCAAATGACAAAAAATTCCAAAGTATCTAGCAGTATATATAGTATTTTTGTGTTGCATCAACGAGGCCTCATCAATGGGGCCTTGTCGACACGGTCGGCTACGTCAACAAGGCCTTGTCGATGCAGTTGTTGACCACCGTTGACTTCTATTGACTTTGGTCAAACTTTCAAAATCCAAGAAAATTTTTGATGAAATTGGGATCAAATGAAAGCTTAGAAGACTAAGAATAGTATGAAATCATGACAAGAGGACATTGAAGTTCATAATTTTGAAAAAATGGAGAAAAAATAATTTAATGGATGAATGCAATGAAGGATTAAGGAGTATTGAGTGGTTTACATAATGGAAAATATGAAATATAAGATTGTAGTGATGTCAAAGGTAAGAAACTTAACTAATCAAGCCAAAAGCTATGCAAGTGGGTCCTCCCCATTATAGGCTCATGCTCTTTTTTCCCTTGCATAACCTCAACTAAGGAGTCCATGGGTCCCATAGTCAATTTAGTGATCATGACGAGTTAAGGACCAACCCAAAAGAATCCACATGAGAATCCCAATACATTAGACTAAGACATAAGGCATAACATGGAACCCGACAGTGAGGTGAGTTATGGTAGCATGGATGGATGATAGAGAAGGTGGAATGAAGTTCCAAATTAAGGTCATAAGAAGTCCCTTGTTGAATTATAGTTAAAATGACTTGAGAAGTTCCATCCTCAGTCTAGACCAAAGCCATCCACTTTCAGTGACTTTGCATTGCCACTCTAAGACTGATCCATCCACTTTCAGTGACTTCGCATTGCCACTCTAAGACTGATCCATCCACTTGAGACACAAGAGTGTCCTTGAAAGACAACCACTATTTCATAAAGAGGAGAGAGAAGTAGGAAGTGAGAGAGAGAGAGGGCCTTAGTTAGAGGAAACCTTCAGGCATAGGTGTATGTCTTTTGAGTCCCATAACCAATGCTTGTAGTCCTTTTATTTGTCCAAGGGATGTGCTTTGAATTCCCATTAGTTTTTTTGAATGATGGGAACCACACCATGCAGGGACTTATTCATGTCGAAGGGGTGTGCTTTGAATTCCCATCATTTTTGTTTTTTTTCCACTTTTTTCTGAATGATGGGAAGCACACCATGCAACGATGTTATTTGTCTTCCTATCATTGGTGGTATGGAATGGTAAGAAGTCCACAAAAAACACTCAAGAACTTAAGCAAGAAGAAGAGTACAAAGAGTATTGAGTCCCCTTGAAGTCATACCCTTTACAAACCTTTGAATCCTTCCTAATTCTAAAACTACCAAGGTCACTGATTGATTAAAAGTTTTGTTAATGAAAAAGGGACCTCAAATTCCCAGAACAAAGGAAAACCATAGAGTTCTTTGGATGGATGGATGACATGGACTCACTACCTATTCCATGAAAAATGAACCATGTCAAAGTCATTAGGCATCAAAATTCAAAAAATAGAAATTAGACATCGACAAGCACAAACCATCATTAGTAAATAGCAACAATAGCATTATGTCCTATGACAATAAAGCAGATCTACTAGCAAAAATGAGAAAATATCACACTTAATCAAAAGAAACACAAGAAATAAAATAAAGTAAAATATATAAGAAAGTTTAAAATAATCAAGAAAATTTAAATGTATTAAAAATGGTATAAAATTAGAAAAATTTGAAAATAAAAAATTTGTAAAATCAAAAATGTGAAAAAAAGGGTAGAAAAACTAAGAGGCCATGGTAATAGTAAGCATGGATGGCCATCTCCCCCATGACTGGGTTGGAAGGAGGAGATCTAAAAGATAGAATGTGGGTTTCCATTAGCTGAGGTAGTAGTTACACTAGCCAATCTTGGTTCTAGAAAAGGTTTTATTTGTTGGATATTGACCAATTGATTTTTATTTGGGCTATCAAGTTTGTGAATTATCATGAATCTAGAGGGAAAATTTTGATCAATTATATAAGGTTCCTTCCACAATGTTTGAAATTTTTCCTTTTGAGGTACATGTGTGGGGTTCCAGTAGAGGACCTTGTCTCTTGGTTGAAACCTTACTTTCCTAATTCTAAGGTCATGATGTTGCTTGCTAAATGCCTTGTTCACCTCATTCAAAGGTAGGGCCACTATGTAATTTTTGTCTAGGATGTTCAGATTAATCAATCTCTTCTTTTGTACTAAACTTAGGTCAAGGTTTAGTTCAGAGGTTGTTGAGAGTGTACAGAGCTCAGATTGAATTGGGAGCGTTGGAAGTTCTCCGTACACTAACTCATAGGGAGAATATCCAATAGGAAGTTTATAAGTTGATGGGTAAGCCTAGAGGACATCATTAAGTTTTATGCTCCAATCCTTTCTATATTTGTTAATGGTTTGCATTAATATTTTTGTAATCTCTCAGTTGGTTACCTCTGCTTGACCGTTGGCTTGGGGATGGTAAGGTGTTGTTAATTTATGTTCTACCCCCAAGCGTTGCATTAATTTTTAAATGTGGCACCTATGAAATGAGTCCCATTATTAGAAATTAGTGAATGTAGCACCCCAAACCTATTTACAATATGTTGTTGTATAAATATGGTGGTTGTGGATGATGTGCAATCTATAACGGTTGTTGCTTCAGCCCATTTTGTACAATAGTCAACTGTTACTATAATATATGCTTTCTTATTAGACATGGTTGTGATGGGACCCATGAAATCAACACCCCATATGTCAAAAGGTTCTAGTGGTTGAATCCACTGTTGAGGGCCTTCCATACAAGTGGTCATCCCCCCATCTCATTGACAATGTTCACAAGACTTGACAAACTAGTGGGTATCCCTAAAGATTAAGGTATCAAGGTCATATTTAAGGAATATGCAAAAATTGGTATCAAGGTAAACCAATTGGTGATAGTGAAAAAACCTATCAGGCATTAATTATTTTGTTAGTTTTGAATAATCTTTGGTTGCTACTGTTGGATCTCTAGCTTTCTCACAAAGACGATCATACCTCTCATGAGCTTCTTTGAACATTTGCTTATGTTGAATTCAATTATTTTTAAATAGCTACTCTAAAATCTTAGAGGGATTCATAGGTAACTTAGCATACCTAGTCCTATCCTTGTGCTCAAATTTAGGTCTTGGCTAGTTGGAAGCATATGAAGTGGATGGTTGGGATGGATCAAAAGGTGTGTTGCATGGTGGTGATCTTTATCTTTCTACTTTTTTTGATTCTTTTGTTACTGTAGCCATAATTGTTTGTGCTTTTTTTAATCTTATTTCTTGTCCCTCCTAGTGTATTGATTTTTTTAGGCCACATAGATTAGATTATTACTAGTCTTGGCCCTTTTCTCAATGTTCTTAGTTTGCGAAAAGGCTTGGTTTAATGATTAGGACTCTAAATAGTAGAGCTTTGACTTGATGAAGTCATTGACTACTCCCTTGAAGATAGTGAAAATATGGATTTTAGAGATGGGCTTGGGAATCTTATTGAACATTGTGCTCCATGTCTAAATGAACCTTTGGATAGGTTCAAGTGGCCCATGCTTTGCCTTCATAAGCCAATCCAAGGTTATATTAAGCTTCAATTTGTATCTAAAGCGATTGACAAATAAGACTATCAAGTCATCTAGGGAAGAAATAGAATCTTTGGGTAAGGTTTGGTACTAATCTAAAGCCTTTTATTTTAGAAACATAGGGAGAATTCATAGTGTTATGTGAGGCCAAGCTTGCAACAACAAACACTTAGAATCAAAGGTGATAGGATGTGCATTAGTATCTCCTTCATCATTATATTAAGTAAAGTTTTGGATATGTATGCTTGTAGGTAATGTTATTTGAGGGATGGTAGGGTTGGTGAGATCATCTTAATAGAAGTTGCTGACCTTCATCATTTGTGTTATGTTGGCTTTGAGTTTTCATAGCTTCTTAGTAAGGTCCTAGATTAGTTTAAAGACTTGATCCAAGCCTTGTGGAGCTTCTAAGGGTTGTCCTTATTGTTGTTGGATGACTGGTGGTTGTGAAACAAGCAACGGTATGGATTGAAAAGGTCTTGTAACTACCACTGTTAAAAGGTTAAGCATGGAAAATGATGTTTGCATTAGGACATGTAAAAAGAAGAAAACAAAGGAAGTATGGAAGGCTTGTGAGACTTGGGGTCTCGATGAGAGGCTCATTGGGATGTCAAAAGGAGATGGTGTGGAAGATACTACTAGTGATGGCCATGCAAAATGAGGTTGAGTTACAAAAGGCATTGATGTAAATATGGAGACAGAGTTAAAAGCTAGTTCAAATTGGTGCGTTATCACAAGAGGTGTTAAGATGCAAATCAAAGTAAACAAGGAGATGGGTTGGGAGCTTTGGTTTTTAGAGGTTGTAGGAGGAGTTTGGATTTCTACCGAAGCAAAAGGCATAGAGTTGAATATGACAACCTTTGAAACATATTGTTGCAAAATATTCCTTAAGAACATATCTGGTTCATAATCAACTTCAAACTCTTCTTGATCATCTTGGTTTTGATCTAAACTAACTTTCTCACTTGCTTTATCTATGTCTACTAGTTGTGCTAACATGCATGTATGAAACTCTGTCAATTCAATATGATCATATGGAGAGGGAATATATTCTTTCTCATTTCTATGAATAATCTCAAACTGACAATGGAATTTATATTCTGTGCATAGAATAAGTAGGCCAGCTTGGATTTTTACACAAATGAAGTTGTAGTACTTATTAATATTTGTGTAGGCTAGGTATAGTCCTAGTCTCCTAAGGAACTATCTTCACTCTACTACAGTTAGATCCTTAGGATCATAAATGCAAACAAGTTCCTAGTTCAAGACCATATGAACGATGTTGTGTGGTAGAATGATTGAGTAATGAAAAGACATAAATAGTGCAAGGTTAAGGTGTTGTGAAGATATGGTAAATATTTTAGTGTTTTAGATAGTTTTTGAAGCTTCCAATGTGTGAGAATCCCAATGTTGAAACTCCTAATGTGTAAGACTCCCAACATGTGAGACTTCCAACATGTAAGAATCACAACATGTAAAACTTCCAATGTGTGAGACTCCCAAAATGTAAAGCTCTAACACATAGAGCTCTAACATGTGAATTGTAACTATGATGAAAAAATTGTTAACTTTTTTCTAACATGTGCAACAATTCTAGGGAAAATGAAAATGGACTTTAGCATGTATGAAAAAATGTCAAAAAATTATGAACTATAGGGATAGAAAATAGGAAGATTAGCATGCATTACAATTATAGAAAACTATAAATGAAGGAAATAGAGGTAGCGTTGTGCATTGCAAATGTAAATGTAGAAATAAAATTTTTTCTAAGAGTAAAATAGGCTATAAACTCACACATTGGGTTTTGAAAAAAATCAAACCAATATTTTTTGCAATAGAGATAGGCAATAAAATGTTTGTACAAATGGGTTTTAGTAAAGAAGTTAGGTGGAGGTGCTCCTTCTAACACTAGAAACTGTAGTAATAGAAAAAATCAATGCTGGAAGATCCAAAACTTTCCATGAAAAATAGTTTAACTCCAAGATCCATAAGCCTCAAAAGGATCTAGAGTGCATTAAATGATCTTTCCAATTGCTTAAGAACTTAAGAGGATCTGTTACTAAGTGTGTAAACATAAATAAGCAAAAATATCTAAAATAGTAATTTAAGCACTAAATTCGAGAATAGAGAGTTGAGGAAACAATGTGGCAAAATAAAAAAATATTAGAAACTTTGTATTAAGTGTTATAAAAATTGATGGAAAACAAAGGTTTAGAGAGTATAGATCATGAGCTTTAAAAGCTTAAGAATACAAAAATATCCTTAAAATCTAATGCAAATAATAGGATGTGTTCTACAACTAGATATGCACTTGTCTATCTCAACCGATATACTCGTGAACATTGTCTATAATAGTTTTTCTCCACTCACAATGATCTACACTGGGGGGAAAGCTATGGACTCTCAAATCTTGCTCTACTCTAAAAGTCTCAAGTTCAGCCAAATGCAAAATGATCTAAAAAGTCCTAAAAACTCCACTGATTCTTTGATGATTTGATTCGAACAAATTTCTAGGCATTTATAGAGTGTATTTGGATTATTTTCATGGTCCAAAAGTACACCATATGGGTTACCAACATTTTTGACTTTTTGAACCTAAAACACCAATGTTTTTAACACTTTTCACAATCCAAAACTACATTGTACAGGCTACCAATGTGTGAAGCTCTTGTTGCAAAATTTGGCAACGTGTTTGGCTTTTTGGCTCTTATACGTTAGCCCAATAAAATTCATAGCTCATGAGGTATGAACTTTATTTACACAAAAAAATAGATCTAAGATTTTTGCCAGAATAAGATCATAGGGTAGAATTTTTATGGAAAAACAAGGCAATTGTTTCTACCTTTGAATTCCTATTAAATTACAATATAAATTTTGCTATTTGGCTTCTTATTTGTCATATAAATTATCTTGAGGTGTTTCAATACTAGCAAACATTACATCCATCATCATCTATTTTTAAATCTGCAACCTCATTGGCCATTATAACCTTACCTTTCTATTGATGATGATCCCTTTCTATATCCTTTCTTTTCCTTCTATCTTAGTTAGTACTTCCCTACTCTATCTTCTCTTCCAAGGAGTCCTACATTTTGTCTACCTTAGGCAATATTTCAATAATTAATTTTTGTATCAACAAGGCCTTTCTCTACATCACTTCATCTAATGATGCTTTCTCCTCTAAGTCACAAAAACATACCTCCCTCTTACAAATGGAGGAGTCCCATTATATTCTTCTATAATTTCTCATTTTTAGCTTCTCTTCTTCCTTAGCCACCTATTTAATCAACATTTGGATCTACTAATCTTTCATCTTAGAAAGTCTTCATTGGGCATAAACCCCAAGAGTTTCCTATGTTTGTTTTTGGAGCTCATCTATGATGTGGCAAGGCTACTCCCTTTGAGAAAATCCATGGCTTGGGTATTAGTGTAAAAGTGAGTAGTGCCTACTCAAAGGTACATCCAAGGACTCATTATTTTCTTGCCTCCATCCTTGGATTTGTTTTCCCAAATTGGACATTCTAGAGTATGTCACGTATTTATCATTGAATAGCTCTAACATCATACTCCATGAGCAAATGGATTCTTGTTTCAAAGACTAGTATCAACTTTTTGCTTCTTTAATAAGTCTCCTAGGAAAAAATTTCAACTTCTACCAATTGTTTTCAATGTTTTGTGGGGCACATTAATCATGGAAATCCTATAGATGATGCTGTGGATTTGCATTATATCCCCCTTCAAATTTGGGAATATTATTCATATCCAACATTTTAATCTTGCTATCTCATTAATGCCTGGAAAGGATTCTAATTACTTTTGAAACATTAAGCATGTTTCTCATGGCTAGCAATGGCTCATCATAATCATCATATTCATGGTTATGTCTCTTTTGATTAGACCTATTGTGCCTTCTCTCTTGGTGATTTCCTTCTTTTTATCATGGTCATCGATGCTCCTAGTCCTTATCATCCCTATGCAACCTCCTTTCATCTTAATCCTGATCTTGATCTCCCCTCCTTCTACCTCATTCATGACTTCTCCTATTAGAGTTTGATAATGATAAGGAGAATGATGAAGATGAAGGACTAAGAGAATAATGCCTACTAGTTCTCCTCCTCTGATCCTTTGCCTAGTCCTTCTCATTGTCAGCATCCTTATCTTTTTCTTTTTTCTTATCCTTGGATGAGCAACTAGGAGATTGATCCATAGATGTTCTTTGGCCTTTGGACTCTATTCTTCCCTTGCCACCAAGGGTCTTTAATATTGAGTACAACCATTGGTAAATAGTGTTGTCATTAATGAAAGAAGGGGAATTGGTATAATGAGAAAGCCTTGGAAACAAATCAAGACCCTCCTTCTATGATTGCAAGAGCAATGGTGGTTAAACGTATTTACCCTTGAAGGCTTCATGGTGTGCCACCATGCATCAATCTCTCTTTAGTTGTATCTCAAAGAGTTGATAGTCCCTCAAGTTATGGTCTATCACTTCATATTCTTACCCTAATGATTCAATTCCTAGCGTGATAAAATTGTCCATGAGCATGGCGAGCATAGACTTGTCAAGAGGTAATAGGACATTTCCCTTGATGTCCCTCTAGTGCATGTGTTCATCTTAATAGCAAATAAAAGTGAAGTTTAGATAATAAGGATCTAGATATGCATAGACCACCTTCAATTGTTGAGGCTTTTCACTAGTAGTCCTCTACATCTTCTCATGTTGCTTATTGGATTTGTCCTCATGCAGTGTAGATTCTTTCATATGAGCATAAGGCATTTTAATAATGTATCTTAAGTATGCCTTGGGATATTATTATTATTATTATCATGATAAATGAGAGATATTTCATTATGTTCTCCTCACAACGCTTGTGTATGAATTCACTAGTTAATAATATTTAGTGTACTTAGATAGACTAAGTCCCTAATAATAATGCTAATGATGAGCATTGAGCATCCTCTATATCCAACCATATGAATCACAAGTGTTCCTAGCAATCCAATTGAATTCCATAGGCTTAGTTACGTAAGTGGCCGATATTCCTAAGTAGTAAATCATGTTGTTACAAGGTCATTGTCTTCTTAACCCATACTAGGTTTTAATTTGTGTGTATGGTTAAGTGTAGTTAAGATATAAGATGTTTATTTTTATAATTATTTTTAATATAATTTTCTCCTAATGGCTAGATGATTAAGTAAGGTTTAATAATTAATTATCTAACTAATCAACTAGTTCATTAACTAACTATCCTAACATGGAGTATCCATTTCCACTTGTCATACACATCTTGAACTAGTATTAATACTACTAGATTACCAAGTGGCTCTTACTAGACATACCAAATATCCACTGCTGGATTACCAAGCATTAATACATTATACTTGAAGTGGTCATACTCATGTGTTTATGATTAATTGTATTAACTAGTTAAGAACATAAATGTAAAGTGCTAAACAAAAATAGTAAATGAGTCTAAGTGCTACAATGGATCTAGGAAATCTCAATTTTATTTCTAATCATGCTAATGTGTCCAGGTACATGAGCACTTGAATAAAACTCCATACAATCTCATATGTCCACACTACGGGTACTTAGAGGAAAAATATTTTATCTCTAGAAGGAAGAAACTATAAGAGTTCAACTAAGACTAAGATCAAAAGATGTCATGAACATGAGGGATGCATTCATTTATATAGGCAATGACTACATCACTGTCAACATATCTGCATCAATGCATCCTAGCATGTATTGACAAGGGTACATCAATGAGGCTGCGTCGATGAGCATGCATCAATGTAGCCTATCTTATTGATGTTACATCATGTTCCTTCTTTAAGCCTTTGGATTCTTAATTGAGAAGTTTCCAAAGTAATTTAAGGGATTTTTGGAGAGGTTCTTACCATATTAGTATTAGAACATTTAGTTCTTGAAGTAATTCAATCATGGAGATATAATCTTCTCACTTGAATTCTTAAGTTGGATAATTGATTTTTCTTTCTTATCCTTCCTTTATATAGAAATTCATTTAGGTTTTACCATTTTACTAAGGTTTGTGATTTGAAAGCTTTTTTTTTACCCTAATTATGAGGTCAATTCTTTTATGTATCTATGATTCTACTCATTTATGATATCCATTATCCTTGTTGAGCTAGGATTTGCTCAATATTATTCTAGAATTATCTCATTTTATTTTGGGTATCTTGTAAAATTTTTGAGTACTTAATTCTTGGTTGTGTGCATTCATCAAACCATCATCACTAAGAAGATATAGATAAGATGTAAATTCAAGGGTTTCTTCATCACAAGATCATCATCATCATTTGGCCGAGAGGTCATTACTAGTCATAATTCGGTAATGCTAATTTTTTGTACGCTGACTAATGTTGACTTTTCCACAGGCCATTTCGGTAAGGCAACTTTGTGTATAACGCTGATGTGTAACTAAAATTTCCAGAGAGGCCATTTCGGTAATGCAACTTTGTGCATAACACTGACGTGTAACTAAAATTCCAGACAGGTAAAGCCCAAGGCTCAGCAGAAAGTGCATGAGTTCGCGAGGGAACACAAAAATATCGCCTGCATTCAGAGTCTCCTGGAACAATGTCCACAAATCCCGCCAAAACCAACCCACCATGGATCAGAAACACGAACTCAGTGGCACATGGATGACTATGAGGCCGAAGGACGCCACTTGGGGTGAAATCGGTGCGAGCCAGAATGAGACCCTGCATGTTGCTGTTCTACAGAGGAGTACGTATACTTTTTTATGAAATTAAACTCTGGCAATGTTTTAGCATTAACATAATAAAATTGCGTTAACATGAACTCGGTGGCCCGTGGATGACTATGAGGCCGAAGGACGCCACCTGGGGTGAAATCGGTGCGAGCCAGAATGAGACCCTGCATGTTGCTGTTATACAGAAGAGGAGTACGTATACATTTTCATGAAATTAAACTCTGGCAATGTTTTAGCATTAACATAATAAAATTACGTTTCATGGAATTAAATCATGTACGTACTGTTTTGCAGGGAATATTCACAGGTTACTGTGGGAATAAACTGACCCATGCAGTAACTGTTGTGGGTTATGACAACGCAGAAGGTTTAGGTTACTGGACTACCAAAATTTCATGGGGAACAGAGTGGGGCAAGTCTGGATACATGAGAATTCTACGAAACTATTACTACAATTCTTGTGGACTCTGTGGTATTGCAACTTATCCGACATACCCTATTCAGTATCAGCAAGGCGCATCCCGGCTTAATAATCACAGTAGCATCTCTCCATATGCCTTAAATAAATAAAGTGTAATGGTGTTTAGTCCTTCACAGTCACCTGGTAATGTGCAGTGTTTCTGTTCACCGAGTATCTGTTCTGTGCTTCTATCTTCCTGTGAGGTTGGCTCCCCTTGGCCATATGTATGTTTTAGTTTCTCAAATATGCTTCGGTAATATGGTTTGTAAATTAATGTTTAAACTGTCTCCTATAGAAACCTGAGTGCTTTAGCGCTACGTTCACATAAGAATTCGATATTAATAAAATATATGAAGAAAATTGTAATAAAATATATGAAGAAAATTGTCGAAGTAAATTTTGAAGGAAATGACATTTTTTTAAAAAAAGCTAAAAATATCACTAATACTTTTATATATTTTAAAAAAATTTAAAGATATAATTATAGGTATAATGGAGCCTCTTGAATTAAAGATATAAATAAGAAGGATGAATGTTGATGGTGCTCTTGTCATTCAAGTTATGTACAAAGAAGAAGAGGAAAATAAATTTCTTTTACATAAGTGGAATTTCAGTAGCTTAAAAGATTAAAGACGTGAGATATTCTTCCAAATAGTAAACCTTCTATCAAAATAGATATAAGCATGTAGGAGACAAGCATTATTGTATAATTATTTAGCTTTAAGAATATCAGTGCGGTATTGCCTTGTTGGTTAGAAAATACAAGTTAGGATCCATAGGTTGGACTCTAAGAAGTACATAGACTTAGATACACTTTACTCTAATAAGTACCTATACTTAGATACACTTTATTGAGGGACATTAAACACTATGGTGTTAGGTAAATAGGCTTTAAATCCCTCATGTACCCTTGATAAATAGGATAAAAGGAATCAAGATGATGATTTAGCTTTAATAATCTTAATGAATAGGTGTAAGTGCTTAAAAATCAGTACTCTTGAACCCACTTTTGGAAGTGAATCTCAAAATCCAAAATTTCTAGACTTTTAAGACTTATAGGATAAAGGGCTAAGAAAGAATTTTTAGTAGTTTTGTTGGTTTTAAATAAGGATTTCCTCTTTCTTCGACTGTGTTTATTTAGTCTTTTCTTTTTATAAACTTATGGACTTTATGTATAAAATACTTTATCGCTTGCACCTTTCTTTGGTTTAATAATACAACATATCCAAGTGAATTGTATGCACTTCTTAGTTTGAACCTCACCATTTATTTAGTTAATGGAACTAAAGCACAATACAAATTATGCACATCGTCATCATCATCCTTATCCCCTACGTGTTTCGTTTATGATTAGTTTCAATCTCTGCCTTCACCTTATCCTCAGTTTCTTTTATCTTCTTTTTCAATTTATTATTCTTTATATCAATATTACAAATTAATTTTATATTAAAAAGATTAAACCCTGCAAAGTTTAACTTACTTCTAAGAGATCACTTTTCTCTATCAACTTACTTTTCTTATCCTGTTTTTCTTAGATTTTAGTTTCAATGATCATAAGCTATGCATAGTCTATTGTAACGGGTGGAAGCTCAATCTCTACTTTGCGACATCTAACTTTATTTTGGTTTAGTTCCTTAAAGCTAGAAGCTTCTTCTAAAAAAATTGTATATGTAAAATAAAATCTTGGCATTTTCTTACAGTATTAAACTATTGAATTTCAACATTTAACCTACCTCTAAAGTTAAAGTCTCCTCCACAATGCTCTATTTTTTTTGGAGGGGTTTTACCCCTTATAAACACTTAATATAATATAGGATCATTACCCAAAGCCATAATGCTCATCTCACTAAGTGGGGCCCCAAGAGGATTGGTAGATTAGTAAAAGCCTAACCTCTTACTTGAGAAGCTAGCACTTTATTATCATTTTTGATGTTTTATTTTTATTTTTGAAAAAAATCGAGCGAATTTTTATTCCCAAAAAAGACTATACACTAGTATAGCATAGGCCACAGTTGTTGACCCCACACCAACAGCACGCCCAAACCCTAGGGCTCCCCGCAAGTCCCGACCGCCTTAGTGCATCCTCGTTAGTGGGTGATATGTCCGATCCCCAATCCCTTAAACAGTAGTTCGAACTAGGTCGAGCATGTTCCGGGGGGGAGAGCTGTCCCCCCTGCCCCCACGTTAGGGCCTTTTGGGGTGTTCGTAGTTAGAGCCCTGACTCTCCTCGGGGGTTTGGAGGCCTAGGTACTACTTGCCTGGGCTAGTAGCCAGGAGACAGTGATTTTCTTCAATTATCTGGGCAATACCTATCATGTGGTCTCTGATAACATTCTTGATCCATTGCAGCGTCTAGCTGTACGATTGCGGGGGCAGGGTCGATGTCTCAGAGAGCGTTCCCTCAGCAGCCTGCTACGGCCCCCTAGCACCAGACGGCTGCCCCGCTATGTGTTCTGTGGGATCGACGTCTTCAGTCGATGGATCCCTCTGAAGGGCCTGGGGTTTGTACATTGATCATTTCTGCTATATTCCAACATGTTTATAATCATTCAATAAAGCATTCCATGGTCTTATAATATTTTTATCTATTATGTTTAAATCATCGTTGCAGTAGACGATTGACGATCACTAGCTTAGATATATATTTATAATATATATCTATAAATTGGCCGAGAGAATCTTATTTGTTTACAAGTAAAAAATTCTTTGAGTAAAAAATTTCACGACTTCTGGATGAAGAACAAGATTTAAAAACCCAAATTTTCATGCCTTCTGGACGAAGAACAAGAGTTCTGTACCTTATTTTTCCTAAGGATGGGTTTTTTTTTTTAAAAAAATTTCCATCAATTAGTGTATGCTCTCACTCTCAGCTGAATTTATGCTCTCACTCTTGGCCAAAAAAACAAAAAATTCGGTTGAGAGTGAGAGCATACACTAATTGATGGAATTTTTTTTTTCAGAAAACCCATCCTTAGGAAAAATAAGGTATAGAACTCTTGTTCTTCGTCCAAAAGGCATGAAAATTTGGGTTTTTAAATCTTGTTCTTCGTCCAGAAGTCGTGAAATTTTTTACTCAAAGAACTTTTTACTTGTAAACAAATAAGATTCTCTTGGCCAATTTATAGATATATATTATAAATATATAACTAAGCTAGTTCTATGCCAAGCTCAAAGATAAGGAACAAGATGAAGAAGAGTTAGTTCATCCTTCTTCAAGGGTTGAGAATCAGCATTATGGATCAAGAATTCTAAAGAAAAGAAATCTTGGATCTACATCAAGGAAAAAAGGAACAATTAGTAAGTAAATGAAGATTAATATTGCCAAAGCCTTTAGATATGCTATAAGAATGCCATATGTTGAGGTCAAACATTCAATAGGGTGGAAAGTACACATTATTTTTCATCTCGATTCAAGTCTATTAAAAAGTATTTTGAACGTAAATATGTTCATGAAAAATAGAAAGTATGATATGTTGAAACCAAATTGAAGAATATATTACAAATTTCATGGAAGAGAGAAAGCCATGCTTACATGGTGAATCATGACACATCTATCAAAGATTGGTCTCTTATGCAATATTTGATGAAATAACAATTTAATGAGTCCAAACATAGATAAGAAGTAATTCAAAAGCTCAAGTTTATAAGATAAGATGATAAGAATATCCAAGATTACTACATGAATTTTGATAAAAGTTTTGCATTAAGCAAAGGTGCAATGGTCAAAATATGAACAAGTCTCAAACTTTCAAGCTAGAATTAGGAGGGAATATCAACAAGAGCTTACTTTCTATGAGCCAGAAATATTAAATGAAGCATTTGATTTATCTCTTAAGGTTGAGAGAAAGATGCTCAATTACTCTAAAGGTGGTCAAAATATTCTTCTAAGGGCAAAGATTCCAAGCCTTCCAAAGGTAAGACAGGTTATAAGAAGAAGACTTTAACATACAAGTGAAGTCAAAGGAAGATTCTAGCAAGTCTTTCAAGAATTATTCATGCAAATGAAAGGGTGATAGCAAGATCCAATGATTCAATTCTAGAGATCTGGGCCATAAACAATGAGAGTACAAGAAGTTAAAATCTTTAAAAGAAAAGGAATTTCAAACCATTAAGAAGATTACTTTGGCCTCTACAAGTCAAGGTTATCATAATAGACTTATGATTGAATATATCATTGAGATTAATTCTTATACATTTATGGGAAATATCAATACTAAAGATACTAATAAGAAGATGCTATTTAGGATTGAGGCTAAATGCTTATTTAGTGAGGAATCAATTCATACTCTTAGTAATGATGGCACACAAGAAAATGCAATCCCCACTAAGGCTATTCATAGGTTGGGTTTGTTCAAATTTCCTCATCCAAAACCCTATAAAGTTCATTGGTTGTTCAAGGATCATTTTCAAGAAGTGAAACAAGGGTGTATATTTTATTTTAAAATTAGTTCTTATAAAGATACAATTTCTTATGATATTTTTCCCATAGATTGTGGATATTTATTTCTTGATAAATCTTGGAATTTTAACAACAAGCCTATATTTAATGGAGAAAAAATATTTGATTAGTTCCTAGGGTAGATGGCATTAAAAATTTAATTTCCATGTCATTAAAGTAATTCAAAGAAATGTTTTTCATAATGCATCTCTTATTTTTTTGAGTAAGCAAGAGTATGTTTGAGCTCATGACGAAGATGGTCATGGTTTCATCACTATCTCTACAATTGCAACATGTGAAAGGGAGTAAGTACATGAAATTATAGTAATGATGCAAGTTTTGGCATAAGAATTTGCTAATATTAAGGATTTGCTATATCCTATTAATCTTAACTTTTCAAATAAGATCTATATCATGTAACACCATGAATAATTATTTATATTGTTGTAGTGTTATTGTAATTTGATATATTTTAATTAAAAATTTATTAATATTATTTACAATATTTATGTTTAACAATTACTCCTAATTAGTTGATGTGTCTATTTATTTAATTAGCATGACTATTATTTTAAATCTATATATATCTTTAATTTCTGTACATTTTTATGTATGAAAGTGAAGTAGTACAACAAGTTTTATTTTGCACTTGTTTCATAATCTTTCATACTATGTGTGCTCTCAACACTATGATAAACTAAGTCTCATGGTGTATTATAACTTTAACATGTTTTTCATTATCAAATTTTACATAATTGTTTCTAATTCTTCCTTGGACCAACCGATCATTATATCATGAAAATTAACATCATATATAAGCTTTGTTTATGTAGACTTTGTATTTACATACTGTTATGTCATAGTGGTGAAGTTTTTGAGTGCATTAAATGCATAAGTATAAAAGAAAATTAACCAAATTTCATTTCTCATTCTTTGCCCTTCAAAATTTACATAGCAAAGCACAAGTACTTAGCAATTATTTAGCAAGTTGAATCTAGGTATTGATTGTCTTGCTCAAGATCTATGTAAGTTATTTGTAATTTTTCTTTAAATTTAGGCAAAAAATGAAATTATTTGGATTAAAATTTGGTTAAAATTATCATTTTATATGTTGGAATTAAAATCTAATAGCTGTAAATTAAATTTAAGTACTTAAACCATGGTTTCTAATTGTTAATTATCAAACCATTATTTTCTATAGTTTATATATAAAATATTTGACAAAATGGCTCATGGTGAAAGAGGACACAAATAGACATGAGGATTAGCAAAACAAAAGCTTGATGTCTAAACACCTTTTCCATCATCTTGAGAGCATACAAAATTAGATTCATCATTGCCATTACCACTACTAGTTGCATAATCAAAATCTTGCAATGGAAACCCTCATGATGAAGCATCATCCTTTGCTATAAAAGATAATAAGAAGAAAATAAAGCTTCAATTAACTATGATCATCCACAATGGGGTAGTGGCCAAAAAATTAGAAACTTCTGATTTATTATTGTCAAAAGATGAACATACTAGATACCTAGCCCCTAGGGTTAGTATCTAGTATAATCTTTTTGATTTCACCTTGTGATGAGAACATCACCCAACCCATGTAACATCCTAAACATATGGTTTTTATGTATGTTCTTTGTACCTTAGGTATGTTTATATTTTTGTATCGTTCTACATGTCCAAGAGGCAAGAGAAGGAAATTGGAAGTGCATTCTACTTATGAAACTTTCAGGGAGAGTTTCAATATTTAATAATTCTCTCTATCAAGATGTATCTAGGCTAACCAAGAAATCTCTAGGTAGGCCAAGACATCTCATGTAGAAAGAATATGTCTCTTGAGATTGGTCCCAACTTGAAAAAGAAGATGTCTCTTGAGATTGGTGACGTCTCATCCAAGACATCATCCCAAGTTCCAAGATGTCTCATTTGAGATTTGGTTGTTTAGGGAAATACATCTTCTACTTCTCCAAGATGTCTCATATGGATTTCAATGAACTTCAATTTAAATTCTAATTTGGAGGTAAGATGAAAGGTTACTTGGAAGAGGCTATAAAAAGAGATCCAAGCCTTTTATTTAAGAAAGAAGAGAGAGAAGTAAATTATGAGAGAGTTTTAGAAGAGAGTTGAGAAGAAAGGGTTGAGCTCTAATTAAGCTTTCATTGAGTTTTCATGTTATAAGGCTTTCTACCATTGTGAGTTGTGTGTTGTGTTAAGAGTTGTAAGTATGAATCTCTTGAGCCCATGATTCTCTTGAGTCCTTTTTGTCCTTGGAAAAGTTGCTTTTAGATTTGTAGTTTTATGTTCATGATCTTGCACTAATAAAGAGCTATTTTCCTTTCTTGTTTTAATTCCTCTTGCAAGTTTTAAGATTGGATTTTCACTTTTGGTATTGAAGCATTAGTCCTCACCATCGTGGCAACAAAGTTGATGATAGAAGGAATTTTAGCTAAATTGGAGAGATTGGAGTTATCATTGTTTATGAAGTTTATGACTTTAAAGGATGAGACACTCATGAAGGATTTCATATAAACATACAATAATTAATGGTTTATTTTTTAATCTAAAAAAACTTAGTGATTCTCGAAAGTCTAGAAGATATTTTTGTGATTTTTCTTTCAAACAGTGAGAGTATACTTTTCTCTAAAGAAGGAAATGTTCTCCAGTTACCAGCTAAAAGAATGTTTTATTAATGATGAAGAATGAAAAAAATCCTATAACTCTGCCAACCACTAGAATTTTGATCAATTAGTTGAAGATTTGATACTCTAGCTTGGTAGACACAATTTCTTGTCTAATTATAGTTAAGGATATAAGAAATGTAATGACCATTATGTCCTCTCTACACTACAATGAAAGAAGGTAGCCAATTGGATTTGATATCACTACTTAAGAAAGAATTGAAGAGACAAGCACTCAATTACTACTATTCTCTATCCCCTCATTTTTCCTATGACTATCTCCTACCTACTTTTGTCAAAGTTTTTAAAGGTTTAAATATATCAAAGGTTACCATGATGGTAAAAGATAAGAATAAATATTTGATTTTATGATTTTTTTAGAAGTCTTCTCAAAGGATGAGCAAATCATCATAGAGCTCACATTAATAGAAACAACCTATTGAAGTTTAAGCTAAAAGGTGGGATACATTGGTAAGTAATTACTTAACTCCATCCATAGTCAAAGCAGTAGTGCAATACCTTAGCTTTAAAAATATAGTTCATCAAGGGGTAACAATGTGCTTCTTTAAGATAATAGTGGAGAAGAGCCTCATAGAATAAATCTTATGTAATAAAGTTACATGAAAAGATTTTGATAACATTGATACTAACTTTTCATTAGCGATAAGAGGCATGGTAAATAAAGATCTCAGTAGGTTGTCAAAGTCCTATCTTATCACGGTAAGTGATGAGTCGCAATTTTGTTCACCATGATATCACATACGCGATATTGCATATGTGATACCGTGGTGAACAAAATTGTGACTCATCATACCCCCACCATTGAGTGAAAACTCGTCCTCGAGTTACAATGAAAACAAGATCCATTAATTACACAGTGGATAGGTACGGGATTATTGGATGGTGAAAATTGATTTATGCCACAGTGTGAAATCAAAACAAAATTGAGACACAACACAAAGAATGTTCTACAGCTACAAAATTGGTGGAACTCATGTAGTTCCTAGTGCGGTGGCTCCTCCATAGGTGCTTTGCACTTGTCTTGTGCTCCAGGTCTTGGGACTTGATGACATTGAAGTATGGCCTGGAGTTTCTCCTCTTTGGTCTGGGGATCCTATGTCGTCCATGGTAATGTTCCAATGTTTGATGGAGTCAACAGTTCCCATGGGTAGGGTAGTTGCGGAAACATTTGATTTGCCTTGACATACTAGGCCACAAATACTCGTCGTTCCTTCTCGTAGGCTTTGGCTTTGTCTCTGTACTCTTGAAAATCCGCAAGGCATCAAGCCAAATCTGTTGCAACATTTTTTTATCCTTGGTAGCTTGCCTTCACCACCTCAAGTTCAGAATTTGTGATCTCCAATTTTTGCAATAACTTCTTACGTTCCAAAAATTCTATTTCATATTTGCTGTAGGTGGTAGCTACCTATTGTTCAAGCTCTATCCTCAGACACCCTGCTATTAACATGGCAAGGTTGGCATACCGCAGGTTTGCCAACTCGATGTATTCTGTAAGATCTTGGATCTGCAGGTCTTGGTTCTTAACTTCCGCTTGGTGGGCAAAGGCATATGTGTCCAATATGACCCGCCAGTCAGTTTGTTGAGCACTGATGGCATTGATGTGGGCCTTGGCCATATGGATTTTCTTCTCAAGGATCTGTTTGTACATCCCCACCTGGTCTTGGAAGTGCTCCTTTAGCTTTTCATGCCGTTTAGCCTCATTTTGCCACACGTTTATTTCAATAGCTGTCTTTTGACAGATTGCATGTACCTCCTCCATTGAGAGGGTCTGGTTCTCCCTAGCTAAACAGCTCATGTCTTGGTTGACCTAGATGAACTGTTCTTACAACTGATGGAAATGTTCTTCGAAAACATTCTTTTGCTTCTCCACAGTGATCAACCAAAGGTTGTCGGCAACAAGCTGCTTGTTTTCCTTTTGTAAGGCCTTAAGTACCTTGATATGTGCATGAGTTTGCACCTATGCTACAGAGGCATCCCAAACAGCCTTCTCTTTTTCCTTTGCCATCTTCTTATTCTTTGTTAGAAGTTTGGTTAGTTGCTTAGTTTTGAAACTGTCTAGCTAGTCTATGGGAACAAATTGCAAAGGGTCTCGCTATGCTGCTTGTAGGACTACAAGCTTTTCTTGCAATTTTTGCACCTCTGCTTCAGCATGCTCGACCCTCACCTCTGTCAAGACCAGCTTTCCCTTAGTGGAAATGAGGTTTGATTGAATTGCTGTAACATATTAAGGGATGTCAAATAGGGATGTTATTACTTGTCCTGTTTGTAAAAATTGATCAAGCGCATCCTCATGTTCTACAAGAGTCATTGAGGTTCTAGCCAAAGTTTGAACATCTTGTGCTCCCGTGAGATCTACCGGTGGTACAACAGGTACATTGAACAATTTTTTAATGTGGTCTACGACCACTTCCATAGCTCTTGCTGCATCCTGGTGTTGCATGACCACCACTTTGGCCCCTTAACCAGTTTCTAATTGTACTTGGAAAGATGCAGTGTTTTCCGAGATCTGTTGTGACCAAGTACTTTCCCCTCCTCTTGTATGTATGGACACCTCACCCCTTGCACGATCCAAAGAAATCATGGGCTGTATGACATCGTCAATGATGCGGAAGAGATTTGCATCATCACGACTTCCCCAACTAACCATCTTAGCAATGGCCCTGAGATGGCTCATCGACGGTCTGTAATCTTGTGGTGGCAGTGGTTGATCTTGGCCCGTGCTAGGCCCTGCTTCCTATTGTTGGTTGGGTCCTGCAAGTTGGATTGTAGTTGGCCCTGTTGTCTATTCTTGTTCTTGTTCTGGTCCCAGCGTCTCACCAGTGATTTTCCTTATGGCTGGTGGCTTTAACAGTTCAACATAGAAAGCATTTTGGGCTTTTCAGAGGACATCATTAGTGTATAGCTACAGTGTGGTGATTGTAATTGTACAACATCCTTATTCGAGTGTGACGTACTTGGACATGCACATGACCGGAAATAAAGATCGAGACTACTTCATCATTGCAGCATTCACTTAGTTTAATCATTTAATTAATTGTTATTTATTTCTTTCCTAGTTAATCTCTCTCACCCTTAAACTCACGTTAAACCGTGGAATGATTATGACTTGATTACGAGCATTTAAGTGTGACTACTTGGTAACCCAGTAGTGTACCTAGGATTTACGCTTGGTAATCCCAGTGGTAGTCATGCATAAAGTCCAAGATATGTACAGATAATCAAGGAACGGATGCTCATCACACTTAGGCTAGATTAGATTCTCTCTCACCTTTCTCTCCTAGCTTAGTTAATATTACTTTCCATTGCCCTCAAGAGTAGAATTAGGTTAGAAACCCATCATACACCTCACTCTGGACTAAACCATACGTGACAAAGCTAATACTAGTCCAGGTGGGAAGACAACAAACTGCGACCTAAGGCTAAAGACTACCTATGAAGATAAAAATACATATGCTAGAGCATTTAAAAAACTTAAGAAAGAGGTAGATTATCACAACCTAAGAAATTGCAAAGTTTAGTTATTGAATTTAATACATATGATTAATTCTTTAATACTATCAAATGTGTTTCAATGAATTAGCTCCAATATTCTTGGTTAAATCATAGGATTACATTACTATCATTATCATTATTATTTTTGTTGTTACTAGTTTCCTACATAAGTGAATGCAATTTGCTTGCTAGGATGTTTTGTTAAAGTTTTGTATCCTTTATTTTACTATTGTAAAAGCTTAGTCATAGTTATAGTTTATATTTTATGATTAAATGTTGAAATGCAATTACTTGAGGAAGTTTTTCTTTTGTTAGTTATCATGTATTTATACTTATTTAGCAATGCATATCTACTTCTTTATGCATAGTTATGCTTTATTATGCACATCTAATTATGCATCTTTTCATTTTATTATGCAAATATGTTTATATAATACTTTGTTCATTGAGAAATTATGGACCTTGATCCTACCAAGACCATATCCCTTGTTACCTTTTGTCATTAAACTAGGATTTGGAGTTTATTTTTAATTATAATTTAATATTGTATAAAATAGCTTTGGTAAGAAAGTAATTTAGGATGATGTCCTACCTATAATCTAACCTTACCAATGTGTTTGAGACATTAAAAAAATGTAGATTTTGACTTTTGGTTAACTAGAATTAGAGTTCCAGTTTTCGAGATATCACATTTTCAAGTTTGCTAAAACACCATAAAAGTTTTGGCATTTAAATTGGGTGACTAGGATAAGTGAAGCTTAGGTAATATTTCAACATATGATTTAGTATAGTACTTGATGAGGATCTCATAAGTTCAAATAGAACTTGATTTGGAGTCTTGGTCTGCATGTTATGAGAGGTTGAATGTTGAGGGTATTACTAGAGAGAGAAAATGTGAAACAAAATTATGAAAATAAATGGGAAAAATGATTTAAAAATTAAAATTAATTTTTAAAAGTAAAGTGAAAGAAGCATGTTCACATGTAGAAAACCTTTTTAGAAAAGAAGGGTAAATAAGCTTAAAATCTTATAAAAGAAAAGTTATGAAATCTATGAATTTCATTTCTTTTGATCTAATGTTTTTCCACCACCTGATCCACTGCTTTTGTCTTATCCTCAAGGAAACTACAAGTAGTTACACCAATAGCAAGCCTACTATTCAAGTGAAGCTCCACCCCAACCTCATGATTAGTACCAACAATGGCAGCACCCACACTCATGGAGGGTGCCACCACCAAGGTAGTAGTACCCTTACCAAAAACCAAATTCCTATGGATACTATGTTCAATAGCCAATTTCTCTATGTGACTCTTCTAGTCATGCCTTCGTTCAACACCACTACTACCCTCTTGAATATTACAAAGCTTGATCTCCAAGAGGAGAATTCCCATTTCCATTCTGTCCTTCTCAACCTTATATACTTGTACCTTCACTTGTAACTCAACTACCATCAACTCCATCCATGTAGAGCGAAATTCCTACCTAGCCACAACAAAGAAATGCCACAAGTGTTGTTAACTTATAGCTAGCTTCTCAATCGAGTGGTTTGGAAAATAAACCCCAAAAAAGACCATTCTTTTGAACCAACAGTCCTTCTAAACCCTCATATACATTAGTAGCTAATGACCTTACTTATCCTTCATCCTTTGCAACATCATTTGAGGTCCCTTCAAACTAAACACCTCCCAAAGTACATATTGTAATGTTAATCCATGTGGTCATAAATTGGATTAAGGCTAGTTACCTTCCTAGGAAAAGATTTGATCTTGGGAGTCCTCTCATTTATTTGTAAATCATTAGGAATGAGCCTTACAATGCTCTTCTGGACTTAGATCCTAATGTAAATTTGATTCTCCATGAAATGTACAAAGCATGGAACCTACCTTCACTCAAGAAGAGCAACATTAATCTTGATTGGTAGATTTGTCCATCACCATTTCCTTGGGACTAGTGGAGGACATTGTAACCACTATCTATGGGTGGTCCTATCCTATTGACTTCCCAGTAATTCATGTTGATAACTACAAGGGGGACTTACCAATGACCATGGGAAGGGCTTGGTTGAGCATCATAGATGCACAACTAGGAATAAGTGACATTTTCTTGGAAATTTTCAAGGAAAATAGAATTGGAAAGATTGAGAAAGCACATCCCATGCATTTTGTACAACGGCATAGGGTGTAACTGTCTGTAGAAATTATGGACCATAAAAAGCACACCTATCACAATAGGTAGATAGTGTGTTGATGTGATAAAAATCTAAATGTTCCTATATGTAGCAGCCACAAAATAGAAGGACACCTAGTTACTAATAGTTGAACTTGATAACAACTCAACAAAATGCATGGAACTAGTTGAGAGCCTTACGAGTATCTACATTAAAGGCATGGATGAACTAGAGAAAGTTCATCACCAACTCTTTGATGATGAACTTGATGAAATCAATTGGAAAGAGTTGGAGATATCTTAAAGCTTTAAACTATACCCCATTAAGCTAAAAACTTTACTAGCTAGAATGGAATATGTCTTTCTAAACAATGGGAAACTAATTATCATAAATTCCAACCTTGCTCCTATGCAGAAAAAGAAGTTGTTGGAGGTGGTCAAGAAATGGCCAATAGTCTTTGCTTGGTCATATCTTGAACTCACTAGAATTGATCCTAGGATATGCCAACAATGCTGAAACACCGTGAAAAATCGCGAGTCAGCCTCAGGCAAAGATTTGCAATTCAAGCAAGGGCGCATGCTAGCATTCCAGAAGGGAGAATAAAACAGAGCAACATCAAGGGGCGCATAGCATCGAGTCCTCGACTTCTTGTGTAGATTCCTAATCTTTCTATGCTTTTTCTGTTTACGCTATATCACGCAACAAAGCGTAATGGTGCTTAGCATGATTTTGCTTAGACATAGTCTGGCATCAGAAGGATAGTTACTTCGGCATAGGGAGGAGCTTGAGCTGCGTAATATGCGACTCCTTGTGTATTTTGCTAAGTCTTTTGTTGATGGCCAGGTTTACGCTCTGCTACGCACGGTAGTGTAATAAGCTCCAGAACAATCAAAAGCAAAGTCTAAGAAAGTGCGATTGCTCATCATACGCTCATCACGCAATGTAGCGTATCACAGCGTATTGCATCGCCAAACTAGACAATGTTCACGCTTCACTACGTGCGGCTGCGTAAGTGAGCGTAAAACAACTTGAATCCATTGTTTCCATGATATGTTACACTCGTGCATGCAACGCAGTGTGAATGAGCATAATATAACCCAAAGACAGTTGAGACATGCCCGACGTGCACCTCTTCTTCACACGCACAATACGCAAACAAGCGTATTGTGCGTAGTCATGAGGTTTGACGCAAAAATGGTCAAACCAACAATGCCCGAAACACTCGTGACACACGTCATCAGGGTTGCGTCTTTTCCACGGAGCGTCGCAGCCTATAAATACCCAAGTTGACAAAGATACAGGGGTTGGCAAATCAGAGAAGCAAAGGCATTTTTCTGAGCACTGGAGCACTTATCACTTTTGAGCAGAGATACAGAGAGCAGTGCTTTGGCAATTGTTGACAGCATCACCTTATAGCCGAAACAGAGCACAGTTCGCTTGGAGCATTGGCGATAGGAGTAATCGTTCTGCTAGGAAGACTCTATTGGTCAGAAACAGTTGATCGGTAGACGTTAGAGCTTGACTTTCCTTGCATCCTAGCTTTAGCCCACGAGGTAGATCGGACTTTTGTTTGGACAGTTTCCTTGTTGTTTTGTGCTTGCTTTACATCCAATAATCGGGGTCTCCCCAGTGTAACGAGACATACAAGATATACATTCTTCAAGTCAAAGCGTAGATCTTGAAGCTACGTGTTTCTCTTATGTCAGCCTCCTATTATCGTGTTTAACATTATCATCATTGCAATTCATCTATATTGCTTTTCCCTCATTTTTGCGATTCCTCGAATCAGATCGTTTCACGAGACATTCATCGGTTTACTGATTAGTAAGTCCCTGTCTGATCGACAAGACCGTTCAGGGCGCTGCGGATTTGTTTTCCTAGCATAGCCCTTGCACGGATCCGTGGTTAAAACTATGTACACGGGATTTGTTCGGTATTTTCCAGCTGCCGACGTTTTCCGTCGTTACAGTCTTCTAGCGCTAGAAGGAGGGCCTCTTAGGTTCCGATCTGCCTTTTTCGGGTAGCCCTATTAGCGATCCATACCCTAAACCGTAGATGTAATACCTCTAAGGAAGTTTACGGCGAATCGTGTGGTGTAGATTGGTCACAAGGATGATTTCTTTGAAATCCTACAGGGTAGAAAGCCTATTTGTGCTTTTTGTTGCCAACCATTTTCTTTTAGATTCGATTACCAGTTACTCTCAATCTCATTAATCCATGGATTCCTTTTACACAAACACAACTGCCATGGTCCCTGCTGATTTGGGTACCACATCTGTGAACCCTCTCGAGGTCACGAGGCCAACTCCTGGCGCAACAGGATCTCAGGGGCCATTGCGCCAATCATTGAGGCTTCAGGGAAAAGAGCCCATTTTCACGGTCATAACCCCTAAAGAATATAGCTTTATATGTGTTAAGATCTAGGCGAAGCTAGCTCTTAGCCGAGCTGAAGTTGAAGTAAAAAGAAACTTTGAGGTGCTCCACCGAGGGGGCTATGATTTTAAGCCAACAGCTTACGACATAATTTCCTTGACCGAACACCAACACGAACTTATAACATAGTTGGTCATGGCCAAAAGCTAGGCTTCATGGGCTACTTTGGAGCCCCAGCATGGGGAAGAGGAAGAGGACGAATTTGCAGCCCAGTCGGAACATTCGTTCCATACTCTGACCCTCCACACGTATGTAAATCCTTTGTTTCCTTTCAACGGAGAGGCAGCCCCTCATGACCCAGCCATGACCGCGCAGATGCACATTCCTGTCCTTCCGCAAGCCACCGCGCAGCCGTCTGGGCTGCAAGTACAAATGCCTCACAATAACGTGGGGGCGGTTCCGTTACCGCGGGTACTTAGCATTTCAGCGGTGGTCCCGGTGACCACCGCGCCCCATTTCATCCCTCAGATACAATCTTACACCGTATCGACAACTCGCCCAGTGCAAATGTTCCTGCCCCCTCCAACTCAATAGATCACCACGGCTATTCAGCCCCAAGCATACATCCAACAACCTGCAGCTGTTCCATGGGCCAACCCTGTAGTGCAACACAACTGGTCTGCGCTGTATGGTGCACAACCCTCTGTTGCACCCGCAACACAGGTCCCACAGGGGGTCCCGCAGTATATCTATCCTCATCCTACGTAGCAGGCGGTGGCTAACCCCTCATCGCAAATCGGTAGGTGGTGGTCTTCACAGGCCCCTTCGCCTGCAAGGATCCCTGCCCCGCAAGTAGCCAGCTAGCCTCTCTCGGCATTTCTGTTTCCTGGTGTCGCCTTCCCAGTCCAACCTCATGTGCCTGCTGCACAGGCACCTCCGTCAACGGGTCTGGACCAAGCCTTCCAGCTTATACAGACCCTCACTGAGGAGGTTCGATGTCTCAAAGCCGTTGGATCTGATGCTATTCAGATCATGGAATTTTATCAGGATGATCCGATTAGTCCAGCGGTGCCAATGCTGTCACTGCCGCCAGGAATGTCTCTGCCTCATTTCACCAAATAAAATGGGGAGGGGGATCCCAACGCTCACTTAGTCACCTTTCGATCTGAATCCTTGTTGCTACAACAGTGGCCACATACGATTATCAGAGTCTTTGCAATGTCATTAACAGGGAAAGCATTGGACTAGTACCGGGCCCTCCCACGCTCTTCCATCTCAACCTTGGAAGAGCTGCTGACCCAATTTGTGACCTGCTTCAAATACAACCTGAAGCTGGAAGTCACGCTGGATCAGCTTATGGGGGTGAAACAAGACTCGCTCGAGCCCATCCAAAAGTTTATACAGCGATGGAACGCTACTTTGAATGAGATCCGTGAGCCAATAGCGGACTCACATGTGCTGGCGATTTTCAAAGGAGCGGTCAAAGTTGTATTACCTTTCCCCCAACTCTCTACACCAGGCCTTCGCGCAAGTTAGAAGCATCCAAGATGCTGCGGAGGCCAGCAAAGACCCGGCGTATGTCGCCTACAGGAACACACATAACAAGAGCAAAGACAAGGGTAAGGCGGCAACAATGACAGTAGCCGCGCTGACTGAAGGTGCAAAGAACAAGAACAAGAAGGTGCCCGTAACAGCGCCCGAGGCCACGGCTGGTGCTGGCACCAGCCAAGCCACAACTGCCCCTGAAGGCCCCCCCCAACCAAAGCCAAATTTTGAGTGTAAAGATCGTTCAAAATATGCGATTTTACGTGTGAAACATTCTGAACTGTTGAAACTACTGTTAGCGGCAGGGCACATTCAACCTAAGAAGGTGTCCGAGGAAGCTCTGAAGCATCACAGACGTCACTGTGAATTGTTGAAGGACCCTTCTTTAGCCTTACCTAATGAACCAGCAGTTTCGAGATCTTTCAGGCTGGACCGTTTCTGTGACTACCACCAGATGTGTGGTCACGACACGGATTACTGCTGGGCGTTAAAGGACGACATTCAACGCATGATCGACGAAGGTCATCTAAAATTAGACAACAGTAACCCGACGCGTCCAGAAAACCAAACACTGCATGTATATAAGGACCCGTTGAACGCAAACAACGATCCTTATACAATCACTATGGTGAGTACGGACGGTGAGCGTAAGGGACCACCAAAACAGCCTTTTGTCTTGCACGTACCCACCAGCTCACCCAGGGGGCCAATCGTTTCATCGGCAGCCAATTGCATCTCGAGGCCGCCCTTCATTATACGGGCACCTTCTCACATAAACCCTCAGTCACGCAACAACACTCAAGCTGTAGTTTCGTCCGCGCCCATGCCAAGAGCGTCCTTCATTATCAGGGTGCAAAAACCACAGGCTGCCCCTCTCACGTAGGGGCAGACCTCTAGCCAGAATAACCAATCATCGCCTCCCATGCGAAAGGGAGAGGACACCTCAGTTAACGCAACAAAGGACCACTCTACGCTCGGCTTCCCTAAGCCTAGGCCCCTGGCCTCTGTGCCTTCACCTGTACCTTAGGGGCAGGATAAAGGTACAGAAACACAATCACCTTCTCTTGGCAAGAAGCAGAACAACTCCCCGACTAACACCGTTCCACCTCGAGAGATTCGTCTCTTGGACCGAATGGAAGAAGACAAGGGAGAGAAACAATCTAGCCGGGAGAAGGACCTCCTCGATGCATTTACGCAAGTTAAATAGGCTCTCAAACAAAAAAACACAACGCTGAGCCTTTACATTCTACTTATGACGTCTCGAGAACACCGTGAGGCTATGATTCGCATGCTGACATGCATATCAGTGGATGAAAGCTTGCCAGCGGAGGAGGAGGCGATACATGCTGTCATGTTTCCTCCCAAAGCTGAGCAACCTATACCTTCCTCGCTGACCTTCCACGACAGATCTATCAAAGACGATCCTGAGAAAGGTCGGGTGACAACTGAACCTATGTTTATCACTATCCAGGTCGGTCAATACCGGATCCGGAGAGTGCACGTGGATGATGGCACAGCTACCAA
>MNCI01007355.1:291522-317298 GCA_015680685.1 Gnetum montanum
CTTTCTATGCTACATTCGCCTTCTGTTTTTACGCTTGTCATGTCTTATGTTTTTATCGTATCCGTGTTATTCCTGTTATCACACCATTTTACGCATTTACACACCATTATATTCTATTATCATTTACGCTTAAAATGGCCCGCAACGGCCTTAAACTAGTTACACAGAACTGTATACTATCATCATTTACGCTTTCTCTACATTACGCATCCGGCCTGCAATGGCCCTAAACTAGTCTCTAGTTTTCGCAGAATCGTATGATGGCTCGCGATGGCCTTAAACTAGCAACTACATTTTATCATTATAACTTAGGTGAAATTCTTAACAATTACGCTCATGCGTTATAGGTCAAAACACAATATATATATATATATATATATATATATATATAACCGCCATCCGAAACATCCACCAGGTTTTATAATACGTTTTTTCAGTCACTCCTAAAACAACACTTCACTTCACCATCAATGAAACTATGCATAAACTACAATTACGCATTTCCTCTACTGCTGCTGTTGCCAGTATCTCTCAACTCCGGATCCAGCCCTAGTGGATCATCCTCCAGTGGGCCGTTGTTTCTGGGAATCAGTCTTTCACAAAGAACTTCTTCTTCGTGAGGTCCTTGTTCCGGCGCCGGGTCCACGGGGGGACGCTCTTCATCGCTGTGCCCCTCCTCTCCCACTGCTTCTTCTTCTGCTTCTGCTGCTTCCTCTCCTAACTCCTCAGCCTGTTCATCTTCCCTATCCTCAGCTGGTACCTAAAAATAGTAAACACATTAGCTACACAAGACTTGACACCATAATTAGAAACACAAATTAAGTCGCATGTAAACTTACTTGTGACGGCCCTGCTTCCACAGCAAAGGGAAGCTTGTCCAGGCCAGCCCATAGGTGGTTCATAATCTCTTCCTCCGTTAGATCTGGCCATACATCCTCTTCCAAGGCAGCCCCAGCCTTCACTTTTCCTTTCTCCACGCTGCTCCAGCGGGGTGGGTCCGGGAAGAAAGTAGGGATTGTAGCCTGACCCCCAGGGAGAGTCATCGTCCTTTCGGGGGATGCACTGATAGTCACCTGCTCCTCGAACTTCTTGAAGGCATCAGAAGCACCGATGACGTCCTGGAAGACTTCCAAGGACCGGGCCCTGATGGAAAGATCTCGGTAGAGTTTCCGATAAGCAATGCTTTCCCGCTTGTACAAGTGCTTGTCGTCTTTCTCCTTTTGCCCCCATTCTTGCACGCTTGCGTAATAATCCCTCCAGTCCCGGCTTTTCTGGGCTAGGAGTTCTATCTGCATTCGCTGCTCGACTAACGCACGACTAGTCTGTACGCTGTTTTTGATGGTTGTCCAATATCGGGAGTAATCAACAACAACGGTACGCCAATCTTCATCCCCTGACGCTCGTGCCTGTAGGAAGTCGCACCGTGATTTTAAGTCTCCGACCTCTTTGGTTAAAGACTCAACCCTCTGCTCCGATCTCTGCAACCTTTTCTATAGATTCTCATTAACGCCCTTACTCTCCCATAAGGAGCGTGTCGAGCGTAACGCACATTTATGCATTTCCTCATAAATGTGACGTGGCACGGCTGCTTCATTAGATGGCGGCTCCACTGTGTCCAAATCAATGGGCTTAGTGGGATCCCATCGGAGGCGAGCTCCTAACAGAAACAATCATCAGTATTGGTGACACATTACCATTATGTAATATCACAAACTGACTACAACCATAACGTACTCGCTCCAGGTTCGACTCGTTCCAGGCGCTCGATCATGTCGCTAACAACGCCTTCCATGAAGGAAAATTTATCAGGGAAGTCCCTCCATGCTCTGCTCACAGCGATAGACATGGACGCCTCCCCTTCTCCTGTAGCGTAATCCAGTTAGAAACCTCATTTATCTACAGAAATCCTGCAAACACGCTAACACACCATTACCTCTACCGGTGACAGTGGCGACTTCGCCGACATCTTCCACATCCCTTTCCCTTTCACGCACTTGAGTCTGTGCGTTGCTGGTTCCAGTAGCTGGGGCCTCCTCATGCACCAGAGCCTGTACACGGCTCACGCTAGCAGCTGGGGCCTCTTCTTCCAAAATTGAGGCCCCCTCCCTACGACTTAGTGTTACTGCCCCCGTCTCAGGGATCAGTTCTTCCATAACTTTCATTGGTCATGTCATAGCACCGTAGTATATCAGTACAAAACATCTAAACAAACATTGCGTAATATAATTCTTCCACACTTACCAGGCGGAGGCTTACTCTGCTGAACTTTGACCGCCACAGTTCGGCCTGCGTCACCCTCAGGGGCCTTAGCTATACGAAGCCTCTTACGCCGAGCTACAGGTTCTACAATTTCTTCTGCCAGGCGTTTCCCTCGTGAGGCGTCGCTGGTGTATGTAGGCATTATCCCGCCTACACTGTTGAGGCCTCGCACTTGGGGCACCGCCAAACCCTTAGTCGTTATAGACAACGACTCCCCGATCCCTTCTGGCGGATCCTACCCACGGGTAGTGCTGAGGATGTGGGCAATCCAAGGTCTGGACAGCTGGTCTCGGTCTTACTGCACCCAGACCCCATTCTTTTGGATGACCAGAAACTCAGCAAACCGTTGGAGGCAAGCTATGAAGAAGGCGCAATGCACGTTGAAATGGGACTCAAGCTTCTAGCGAAGCTTGATCATCTCATTACGCAGTCCCTTGGCAAAATAGCTTACCCAGTTGAACTGGATCCCCTCCTCTAGAATCTCTCGCATAATATGGATCTGTTGTACAGAAAAGAACTTCCCCTGCGAGAGGGTTTTGGGGAAGGTCCAGGCCCGAAAAAGGGGATAAAGTGTCTTGGCAACGCCCATCTCAAATTTGTCGCAGGGAAACCCTTTAGTCTCCTTCGGGACCCTTACCCACTCCTCTAGCCAATTCTGGAAGGCGACGCTCCTCTTCACCTTCTCACTTACGGGAGGGCCGTCTGAGGGGATGCCAAAGAGGTCCGCGAAGAGCTGAGCGTCGATGCTAAAGCTTACGCGCACGTTATGTACTCGCGTCCAGAAATGCTCAGCCTTTTCGTTGAAGGAGTTGACCAGGGTTAGCATTTCACTGGCGGGGACATCAGGAGTTGCAGCCAAAAATAGGTGCATTAACCCTGCCGCTTGGATCTTGGAGGTCACCGCGAATGGGGCCGTCGAGTGGCCGAGCCAGCATTGGGCGTCTTTGATGTCACCATAGCGGAAGAGGACAGTGCTCGCCTCGCAGCCAGAAATTGTAAGGGTAATCTCCGGAGATTCCCTAACTGCACAACGTGAAGCACAAATTAACCAAAGTTCTATTACACAATGTCCGCAATTTACACTATATTACGCAGTAACCAACTATACCACAGCCTTACCGGGGCCAAATGGCAAGGGAAATGGCGGGAGTTCCTTCTGCACGTCCTCGACGGTAAGGGACAAATCTAAGGTCCAATCATCATGCAGCCACTCGAGTCGTTGGCAATTCTCAAAAGCCCTAGCGTAATGGGTGGGGTACTCACGCATGTCAAAGCCAATCTGCTCTATAACACTAGCGCGCACGTTGCTAGTTGCGGTAAACGCCATTATCGCCGTTTCGGCCCACGACAACACATCCCCATCTCCAACTAACCTATTGTCCTGAATAAAGAACCTGTACCATACAACATAGGCTTATTTTACATTTTGTGCATGAGCTTCTCTTATATTTCACACCAACAACAAATATACAACAAAACAGAAAATAGATAGCTAATAAAATTCGCTTACCCGCATGCGTAGTACACCGTGCCTTGTGGGTTCTGGAAACAGGTCGAGACATGGCGGGCCACGAACAGCATGTTATATGCATGATAACAGTTGAATCGAGCCATTTCCCAGATCCAGTTCAAGCTCCTCAACCCCTAGGCACTGAGTTCTCGATCCTCAGGGTGGCCTGTATCGATGGCCCCGTCTGTCAAGAAGGCCAGAATCCCTTGCGCAGAACCCGCCAGCAGGTGCTCTAACAGGGCACCAGCGATGTCATTAGACAAATTAGACCACACGATGACACTGAAGTTATGCAGCAAGAACTGCAGAAACTCCAGCGCACCCTGTCGAAACCATATTGCCTTCCCTTGCAATCGCGTGTGTGGGGGAGGGACATTGGGGATGATGGGGTTTATACAACACAGAACCCCAACAATATCCAACACAACCAGAATGGGCTTTAGCGCAATGCTGTACAGAAAATCCAATACATACATTAACACCTACATTTACATTTGCATGACTAACACAGAAAACTTATAAATTACACCTAGTTATCCAGGCCGAAATCACCTGAACCCTTGCAATAACGCAAGGTCCATCCCTGACAACGGCGATAGACGCAACCCCATTAAACCCTCACACTAACCCGAGGTCAGCAAATTTGAAATTCACATTCACGCAAGCGATACCACGAAAAATAAACATTAAAAACAAACATAAGCACACGAAGAACGACCTACCGGTTCAAAGGCGTAGGGTCACAAACATCGACCAGCGCGTGCGAAACACGATTTAGATTTTCTTACACTTCATCAATTTTGGCCAGTTTTGCGTTCTTCCTCTTGGTCTTCAGTGCCATGGCAGCAGCGTCAGAAATTTTCACCGTCTAACGTTTGCAAATCTTCACAAAATCACACGCTCTAATCTTTGGCTTCTCCTTCTCTCGATCAGAAACAATTACGAATTCGAATTCACGATAGCCAACAACCTGTTCTCATCGAAAAACCACTTACTTATATGCGAGCTTCACCGACTTGATATCCGATTTCAGTGGGACTTTCCTAAAATGGAACCCAAAAATCCAAGTATCAATGCGGCTGATATCGCACGCGCCACTGTCTGAAATGACGTTAAACTACCACATCTTATCGCCTCGTAATCGGGTTACATTGATTACAGCTTGTCTATAATATTCAAAATTCAGTTAGCCTTCTACGTTCAGCGACATCATGTCACTTGTCTCCTAATCATTTACGCAGTTGGCGGTTTTGCAGGACAGACGGGAAATGGACGCAAAATTTTCAGCACCTCTAACTTTGACGGGCCCATACAGGAAGGTAATTAGGCAGTTTGACTTCGCGCTAGTAGACGTTAACCTCCCTTTAGAAGGCGTAACCATAGCTGCGTCGGAGATGTCCCCAAAATGACCAGAACAGTCAACGCACACGCTAGACCTGGAGGCTGGGGACATAACCAAAGACCCCCTCAGTGAGGTTCCTATCATTACGCATAAGGGTAAATTCGGAACGCTTAAAGTCAGTTCTTTGTTAGACCAAAAAACGCACGATGCTATAAAACAGGTCCTGCAAGATAACATTACTGTCTTTGCATGGTCATACGAGGATATGCCTGGGTTAGATCCCAGGCTAATCCAGCATAACATCATCTTAGACCCGCAGATTAAAGCAGTTAGGCAAAAGGCACGCAAAATCAAACTAGAGATCGCGCTAGCCGTGTGTAATGAAATCACCAAACTATACCAGGCTGGTTTCATCCATGCGGTCGATTACTCGGATTGGGTGTCTAATATTGTAGTCATCCCAAAGAAAACTAGAAGTATACGCATCTGCATAGACTTCCGGGATTTGAATAAGGCCACAATCAAAGATAACTTCCCCTTGCCGAGTATCGACCAGCTAGTCGATACAACAGCTGGGCATGCGTTGCTGTCCTTCATGGATGGCTTTTCTGGTTATAACTAGATTCACATTAACCCAAAACATCAATTGACCATGACATTCATGACGCCCTGGGGCACCTTCTGCTACACTATGATGCCTTTTGGTCTGAAGAACGCCGGAGCAACGTATCAACGGGCCATGACATACATCTTCAGCGATTACCTCCTAGGAAGGCTAAATGATTACATAGACGACATAGTTGTTAAGTCTTTGAAGTCTGAAGATCATTCAGGGGACCTGGAGTTAGTCCTTAAAAGATGCTCCAAATACGAGCTCCGGCTCAACCCAAAGAAGTGCGTATTCGGAGTCAAAACCGGACGCATGCTGGGGTTTGTGGTGTCGGAAACCGGCATACGAGTTGACCCTGATAAGGTCAAAGCCATTGTCGAGTTAAGGCCTCCTACAGACCTCAAGTAATTAGTTTTTATGCTTAAGAAGTGTAGGCATTATTTTTTTCGTAGCAAGGTCAACATCATCTGTAAAAATAACATTCTTAGGGCCATTACGCATAGCTTATACGAGAGTAGTAAAATAGCTCGCTGGAAGGCTATCACGACAGAATTCTATTTGCACTATATTGGCCAATCATCTATGAGGCTGTTCCTTCCAAATCTGCTGAGATGAGGATCTTCCGCAGGACCATCCTCAGAGAAGGAATAGCCTCTACGCAAACGGGCTAGGCAATACGTCATCATCGGAGACAGTACTCTGTGTAGATGCTCCTTTGATGGCATGTTGCTTACTTGCGTTGACAAAGACCAAGCGCAGCACATAGTCAGCGAAGTTCACGAGGGACTGTGCGACGGTCATGTAGCACCACGGGCTATGGCCCTAAAAATCCGTCGCTTAGGATACTACTGGCCACGCATGGAAAAAGATTACTTGACGAAGGTTAAAACCTATGACACGTGTCAGCGTCATGCAAATCTTATACACGTGTCACCCATAGAATTACATACAACGCAGATAACATGGCTATTTCAGCGATGGGGACTAGACATCATAGGCCCCATCACGCCAAAGTCTTCCGCAGGTCATAGCTTCATCATTACCGCTACTGAGTATTTTACAAAGTGGGTAGAGGCTGTTCCCCTGCGGAAGATCACATCTTAGCAGATTTGCCATTTTATCCTAGATAATATAGTAACCAGATTTGGTCTCCCGATGACTATCGTGACCGACAATGGGCCACAGTTTAGTAGCACGGAAACCAAATCCTTCTGTGATAACCTGGGCATCAGACAATCTTTTTCCTCCCCTTATTACCCGTAAGCAAATGATCAAGCTAAAGCAACGAACAAAGTGGTCATCAATCTGCTCAAGAAAATGCTCGATGGCAACAAAAGGCGGTGGCACGAATAGATCCTCTATGTGCTATGGGCGTACCGTACTACTTGTAGGACAGCTACGGGTAGTACGCCCTATAGCCTGGTTTACGGGTCTAAAGCAGTGCTGCCTCTCGAGTTGCAAATTCGTTCTCTGAGGATGGTCCTCTCCACAGTTATAAATGAGGCTCAACACACCGAGTCTCGAATCGCGGATCTAGATTCAGTAGAAGAGAAGCGGATACAGGCTCTTGACACGATTGAAAGGTATCAAGACAAACAGAGACAGAAGCATCGTCACAACCTTCAGCAACGCCTGATCAGGAAAGGAGATCTAGTCCTCAAGGTTGTGCGTGAACCAGTAGGCAAGTTCTCTGCAAACTGGAAAGGCCCTTTCTTGGTGGTCGACGTATATAGCAACGGAGCATTCAAGTTAGCAGACGTCAACGACAATGAATTATCCAACCCTGTAAATCATGTGTATTTGAAGCGGTATTACATTTAATAGCATCTACGGTGTCAACAGCAGGTATGGCACTGATCGTCCGCTACGACGTTAAATTGGCACTGATCGTCCGCTACGACGTTAAACTGACACTGATCGTCCGCTAAGACGTTAAACTGGCACTGATCATCCGCTACGACGTTAAAATGACACTGATCGTCTGCTATGACGTTAAACTAGCACTGATCATCCTCTACGACGTTAAAATGGCACTGAACGTCCGCTACGACGATAAACTGGCACTGACCGTCCGCTACGACGAAAAACTGGCATCTTTTGCACATGTCCGCCACGACGCTAAACTGGCAATATCCGTCCGCTATGACGCTAAAATGGCTAGTTGTAACCATCCGCTACGACGTAAAATTGACAATGTTGTACAGGTTTGCCAAGACGAAAAACTGGCATCTTTTGCATGCGTCCACCACGATGCTAAACTGGCGCAGGTAAGTAGCTGTCTGCTGAGACATAAAACCAGCACAGCTCTATCCTTGGGTCATGACACAAAACTGGCATCCACAGCATGGTCTGCTGAGACCATAAATCAGACACATCACTGTCCGCTACGACGTAAAACTAGCATTTCTCGGTCTGCCCGGACTTCAAACTAGGACCATGGTCTACTGAGACTTAAAACCAGTAATGGCAGTCTACCAGGACTTAAAACTGGGACTTACAGACAGCCGCCATGTAAATCAAGCGAGCGTGATTATCTATGTATAGCTGCACAACCAACGGGATGGGATACTGGGACAGTCCCAGCGTCGCCACCCCACTGGCATCCTACTGATTCCTCGGACAAGCTGAGAGGCATCTTATTGATCCCTTAGAGATGCCGCCGCTGTGCCCACTACAACGGTGGTAAATCTGAGAATTTAGTCTCGCCAGCTGGAGCCCTGATGAAATCCTCGTCGACAACGACCTCGGGAATCTCCGCCAATCATCGCTATCGGATGCCGGCTTCGCAAATTCATCTGGCTGGTTTCTTGTACAACCAGTTAGCTGCACTGTGTCTAATGCCTTTTGGCGAAGATATGCTGGGCCAATCGTCAGGATTGGCGGTTTCGCCCTCATGCTCCGCCTCCTTCTTTATGGCCCAAATCACTCTATCTCGCATCAAATAGCGCTCGTTTTGACAACCTCGTCTCTTGTTCGCATGAGCAATGGTGTTCTCCATTTTCTTTTGTGGTTGCAGGTTACTTGCCTTGGAGGATGTCGTTCAAAGGTGCGTGCACCTGAGTGGTGAAGGATAACAGCGTCTTGAGATGGCTGCTCAGGTTTGCCCGACCACGTAAATCTGCATGACTATACCTCTCACAATCCTACCCCTAGCTCTTATTTCCTTTCATCCCCACCACCCGCTCCCCATATGCAAAAGCTACATACACAAGTACCCATTTTCCGCACTCACACTAGCAGAGATATCGCAGAAGTGATGCGTCATGCTCCTTTTGCAAGCATTCCTGCTATAATCAGTGACAGAGAGATCTTAGGCTGATGCGCTACGCTCGTCTGAAAGCATTCCTGTTGACATACGTGTGCGTACGTTTCTGTGCATTCAATAAGCGTATTCCATACTCCTACCACCTTGACCTATGTTATGTCTTCCCCGAACCTGTTTCCCACCATGACATTCTATCTCCCATTCCCTCCAGCTTTGCTCTTCCATGTTGACAGGGCACTCCTTGAGTAGCCATGGATGGATGCTGTTCTTGCTTCTATCAATCCGGTGTTTCGTATTCTTTGTCGATATCTTTCAGGTAAGTCCTCCAACTATCAACAAAGAGGGGCCATTGAAACACCGTGAAAAATTGCGAGTCGGCCTCAGGCAAAGATTCATAATTCAAGCAAGGGCGCATGCCAGCATTCCAGAAGGGAGAATAAAACAGAGCAACATCAAGGGGCACATAGTATCGAGTCCTCGACTTCTTGTGCAGATTCCTAATCTTTCTATGCTTTTTCTGTTTACACTATATCACGCAACGAAGCGTAATGGTGCTTAGCGTGATTTTTCTTAGACATAGTCCGGCATCAGAAGGATAGTTACTTCGGCATAGGGAGGAGCTTGAGCTGTGTAATATGCAACTCCTTGTGTATTTTGCTAAGTCTTTTGTTGATGGCCAGGTTTACACTCTGCTACGCACGGTAGCGTAATAAGCTCCAGAACAATCAAAAGCAAAGTCTAAGAAAGTGCGATTGCTCATCATACGCTCATCACGCAACATAGCGTATCACAGCGTATTGCATCGCCAAACTAGACAATGTTCACGCTTCACTACATGCGGCTGCGTAAGTGAGCGTAAAACAACTTGAATCCATTGTTTCCATGATATGTTACGCTCGTGCACGCAACGCAGCGTGAATGAGCGTAATATAACCCAAAGAAAGTTGAGACATGCCCAATGTGCACCTTTTCTTCACACGCACAATACGCAAACGAGCGTATTGTGTGTAGTCATGAGGTTTGATGCAAAAATGGTCAAACCAACAGTGCCCGAAACACTCGGGACACACGTCATTAGGGTTGCGCCTTTTCCACGGAGCATCGTAGCCTATAAATACCCAAGTTGACAAAGATACAGGGGTTGGAAAATCAGAGAAGCAAAGGCATTTTTCTGAGCACTGGAGTACTTATCACTTTTGAGCAGAGATACAGAGAGCAGCGCTTTGGCAATTGTTGACAGTATCACCTTACAGCCGAAACAGAGCACAGTTCGCTTGGAGCATCGGCGACAGGAGTAATCGTTCTGCTGGGAAGACTCTATTGGTTAGAAACAGTTGATCGGTAGACGTCAGAGCTTGACTTTCCTTGCATCCAAGCTTTAGCCCATGAGGTAGATCAGAATTCTGTTTGGACAGTTTCCTTGTTGTTTTGTGCTTGATTTACATTCAGTAATTGGGGTCTCCCCAGTGTAACGAGACATACAAGATATACATTCTTCAAGTCAAAGCATAGATCTTGAAGCTACGTGTTTCTCTTATGTTAGCCTCCTATTATCGTGTTTAAAATTATCATCGTTGCAATTCATCTATATCGCTTTTCCCTCATTTTTGCAATTCCTCGAATCAGATCGTTTCACGAGACATTCATCGATTTACTGATTAGTAAGTCCCCGTTTGATCGACAAGACTGTTCAGGGCACCGCAGATTCGTTTTCCTAGCATAGTCCTCGCACGGATCCGTGGTTAAAACTGTGTACACGGGATTTGTTCGGTATTTTCCAACTGTCGATGTTTTCCGTCGTTACAAATGCATCTACACAAATCCTTCCATCAAGGTAAGAGGTAGTCACAGTGATGATTGAATCCTAAACTACAGTAGATCATGAAAGAAGAGATTGAACATCTTCTTAAGGCGGAGTTCATCTATCCCATTGTAGATAGCAAGTGGATTAGCCCATTTGTGATAGTTTCAAAGAAAGGTGGAAAATGGAGGATCTGTATTGATTTTAGGCTTTTGAACATTGCAACTTACAAAGATCACTTTCTGTTGCCATTTTTGGACCAAGTGTTGGACACCATTTTTGGGCATTACTACTACATATTTTTGGATAGTTATAGTGGCTATAACCAAATTCATATCCCACTAGAGGATTAGGCTATAACAACATTCACAAGTCCCTAGGAAACTTTTGCATATAAAGAGATATCGTTTGGCCTGTGCAATACCCATGCTACATTCCAATGCCTTGTCCTAAGCATCTTCCAATAGCAGATTAGTAGTGGGATGGAAGTCTTCATGGATGACTTCTCCACCTATAGGGATACATTTGAGCAAGCCCTATACTATCTTGAGCAAGTGTTGAAAAGGTGTGTGGAGACAAACCTTAGACTTAACTGGTAGAAAAGCCCCTTGATGATCTAGGAAGGCATTGTTTTGTGACACAAAATTTTTGAAAAAGGGATTGAGGTGGATACTAAAAAAATAAGGGTCTTCCAAGGAATTACTAGGCAACTAGAAATAGTCAAAGATGTGACATATTCCTTAGACACACTAGCTACTACTAGCAATTCATAGAGAATTTCTCTAAGATCACTAAATCCTTGCTAGAGCTAACAAAGAAGAATGCTCCATTTGTCTAGACCAAGGAATGTAAGCATGTATTCCAACATCTCAAGGAGAAGCTCATGAAAAATTCAATTTTACGAGCACTTGACTAGTCTAAACCATTTCACATCATGATGGATGCATCAAATTATGCCGTAGGAGCAATGCTCATGCAATTGGATGATTAGAAATGTCCTTACTACATCCACTATGCAACCAAAATCATTATGGGTAAACAACTAAATTACATCACAATAGAGAAAGAATTAATGGTAGTGGTGTTCACCTTGGAGAAGTCCAAGCACTATGTGCTTGGATATAAGGTGTTTATGCACACAAACCATAGTGTAATCTGATTCCTTATGAACAAACTGACAATGAGCCCCATTATCATATGATGGTTGGTGATTTTGTAGGAATTTGATCTTACAATGATAGATCAAAAGGGAACTAAGAATGTGGTTGTTGGTCACTTGTCTCAGTTGTGATGGAATAACAAAGAGAAGGAGAGCCCACTATCATATCAGTTTTCTGATGAACTCCTCTTTTATGAGGCCATACCTGAACAAATGCCCAATGAACCTAATTGGTATGATCACATTCTTACCTATCTTCTCACCCAAGAATTGCCACAAGAGTGGAACCATAGGAAGAAATAATAGTCTTTTCATGAGGTGAAACACCTCATGGAGATCAATGGACACCTTTACAAGGTGTACATCGATGGCCTGGTTTGTTGATGTGATCCTAATGCTAATCAACTGAATGTTCTACAAGATGCTCACGAGGGTCCTTATGGGGGCAACTATGCTGGAAGATGCATAGCCATTAAGATCCTCATTGAAGGGAATTATCATCCAATACTTTCTAGGGATTCTCACCAATTCACCCATTCCTATGAATGTTATCAATGTAATGATGGGATGACTACTCGTATGGAGGGATCTTACCAATGGATCCAACCACTGGAATCCTTTGACATTTAGGGCATTCACTTCATGGATCCCATCACATCCATGTCAAATGAAAAGGCATACATCATAGTTTTTGTTGACTATTGTACAAAATGGATGGAAGCTACAACCATCACGGATTGCACATCTTCTATGACTGCTCAATTTTTAAAATAATATGTTGTAAACAAGTTTGGGGTTCCACATGTACTTACTTTGATAATGGTACTCATTTTACAAACACTACCTTTTGAAAACTCATGCAATGCTTGGGGGTTGAAGATAAATTAATAGCACCTTACCATTCCCAAGAAAATGGTTAAGTAGAGGTTACAAACAAGGAAATCACAAAAATTCTAACAAGAATCATTAATAAATATAGGAGGGATTGGAGCACGAAACTCAATGATATCCTTTGGACCAACTACTCCACTTGGAAACTTTATATTGGCTACTCTTCCTATGAGCTTATGTATAGAAAATTGCCAACACTTCCAATTCAATTTGAGCTCTATACACTATCAATAGCTTGCAACCTTGACCTTGACCTAAGTCTAGCACAAAAATAAAGGTTGATGACCCTCAACTTGCTAATAAGAATCAATTGGTAGCCTTGTCATCTAATGAGCTACACAAGGCATTCAATAAACAATGGTATGACCTTAAGATATGGAAAGTAAAATGTCAACCATGAGATAGGTTCCTCTACTAGAATCCCATACACATACCACAAAGAACCAAGTTCCAGACGTTGTGGGAGGGGCCTTATATTATCCATGAAACCTTTCCTTTTGAGGCCATGTTAATATACAAACCTAAAAGTCAAAACAAGAAATTGCTGGTCAACATGTATCAAATCAAACCTTTCCATGAGCCTAAGGAAGGTAGTGATCAGAAAACCTCAATGGATGGATAGCATGCTCAATTTTTTGGATCTCCATCTTCCAACTCAGTCATAGGGGAGATGGCCATTCATGCTAATCAATTAAAGTGGCTCCTTAGTTTTTTTTTTCACTTTTTTTATTTAACACCATTTTTTTGTCTTACATCGTCTTTAGTACATTTTTCTCTTTCTTAAATATTTTACAAATTCTTCTATATTTTACCTTATTTGGTTTGGATTTTTGTAATGCTTTTTCTAGTGTTTTGTTTTGTTTTTTCTTATTGCTGCCAAGACTAAGTGTAACTGTAGCTGTCAGTTGATGGTGGTTTATGCTATAATATTTTTTATTGCTAATATCTAGATTCTATCTTTGAATTTTGGTATAGATAACTAAGACATGGTTTCTTTTTCATGATAATAGGAAATAAGCCCATGTCATCCACCCATCCACAAACTTTATGGTGTTCATTGTTTGGAAATATGAGATCCCTTCATTAATGCAACTTCTAAAAAACTTGTGATCTTGGTAGTTTCCAAGCTTGGGAAGGATTAAATGGATAGACAAGGATGTGACTTCAAGGGGATTTGATGTTCTTTGTACTTTCCTATCCTCTTAGGTGCATGAGTGTTTTCATCGATTTTTCACCATTCTGCTATTAACCAATAATAGGAAGCTAAAGTTTTTTAATGATGTGGTTCTCATAAAAAATAAATAAAAATATAAAATCCAAAATAATAATAATGGGAATTCAAAGCACACCCCTTAGACAAAATAACAAGCTCCAAGCACTAGTTATGAAACTAAAAAGACAAGTTACCCATGCTTGAAGGTCTCCTCTAACTAAGGCTCATCTTACTTTTTGCTTCTCTTTTCTTCTCTTTTAGGAATGGTGATTGATTTGTGGGAGTATTCTTATGCCTTGAAGGGGTGGAATGGTTTTAGTCTTAATGTGAAGTTACTAAAATTGGTTAGTGTTAATTCAAACTAAGGATAGATGTTATTATGTCATATTAATCACAAAATCCACAAGGGACTTCATGTGACCATGATATAGGACTCCATTCCACTCTCTACCTCATTCATCTCTACTTTTTAAAACTGACCTCACTATCGGTTTTCATGTCTTATTCAATGTCTTAGTTTGATATGTCAAAATTCTTAGATAAATTCTTTCAGGATTTGGTCCTTAACTTACCATAATCATTAATCAACTGTGGGGTTTGATTTGAGGATATGTAAGGGTGTTAAAGGATATGAGCCTACTATGGAGAGGATCCACTTGCATTTCCCTTGGTTGGACTAGTTAAGTCCCTTATCCTTAGACGTTCTCACTTTCAAAATCTTCTACATTTTGCATCGGTTACATCTGGTTGTGTCCTCCTTCATGGCATTTCTCCATCATTCACCCAATAAATTCTCCTTTTTATGAACCTTTAAGCCCTCTTCATTCATTCCATTGTGTTCTAGGCTTCTTGGGCTTCCCATAGACTCCAATTTCATGTTAAAACTCTTCATTTCCCCCTTAATTTTCAAAGTTGAAAATAGTACCTGACCACTACATCAACAAGATCTCGTTGATGCAGTTAGCTGCATCAACATGATCCTATTGATAGGATCCCAACGATGCAACATAAAAACTCTATATATACTACATAACACTTTGAAAATCTTTGTCATTTGCATCAAACGTACAAGGATTTTTTGTAATTTTTTAGAGCCAAAAATCTTCGAGATCCCATATCTTTCCAACTGTTTGTTTGATTACTCTCATTCTTCAATCTTGCAGTTATCAGAGGTAAGCTCTACGTCGTGGAGGCCAAAAACCTTAGGTTTTTAATGGAATTTTTTTTTGCAAAATTTTCTAACTCCTCCATTGTTTAACTAATAAAATAATATTAAAATCACTAATTTATGAGAGTTAAACCTTTCCAATGAACTTTGGTAGACCATGATCACAACTTAGCCAAGTGTAAGTAACTAAAAGAGATAAGATATCAAAGTATTCCAGAGTTGCACACCAAACATAAATCCTTGATCATGTTGTAATTATAAATGGTGGCATGAAAACAAAAATGCCCATAGGAAGGAGGACCATCTCAACCAAGAGAAAAGTAATCAAAACTTGGAAGGGGCTAATAAGAACAACCCCAGGAGTAGGCAACAGAAACTCATGGAATGGAACCTCTTCAAGAGGAGCCCAAAGTGGAATTTGTCTGATAGATTTCGTAGGTTGACACAGAGCAATCCCACTAAGATGAGGCACTGGGACCAAGGCCAAGCCTTGAGGTCATGTTGAAGGATGCTTGCCTTAAGCAGATTTAGGCTAGGGATATCCAAGATTCAGTTCTTCAAGAATTGAATTTTAGTACCTTCCTAGAATTTGCCTTAGAAGATGTCAGAACATAGCTGCAAAGCTATCCCATGTTTCCCATAATCACTTCTAATAGGGAGTGATACATGGAAGAAACCTATCTATTTTGGAATAACAAGTAGCCAGATTCCACTGTGAAGATCAAGGACATCAATGTGTCCTACTTAGTAAAGGTAAGACCCTTGGCCTGCCTAAAACTAGGATCAATCTAGTAGAGATCTCCATGCAAGAGGACTTGGAGGTCAAAAAGAAGTAGATCCAACGGTGCTATAGTTTGAACCATAAAGAGTATGGTGCACTCACCATGATGGAACATGCGTACTTCAAGATAGTGGCCTATGACCTTAATCCAATGGTGAGGCCCAACAAGGTGACTACCTTATCTACCTATGCATGCACCACTCTAAGAAAATAATTCCTTGTCAACCTTCCATAGATGATCTATCTACAAATGGAGAAGTAGTTCAAGGAAAATGAACATGGAAAAAAGGCACTCCCCTTTCCATGTCTCATCCAAAAATTATGCAAAAGGGAAGGGATAGCCCACTACACCAATGACACATTGAGACATGCTTTTGCCACCTCTTAGATGAAAATGATAAAGGAAAATGTTCCTACCATGACTAAGGAAGAGGAGTAGCCACCACCACCACCTACTCATAAAAAAACATCGAAGGCATGTGCTACTATGAAGCACATGAAAAAGCTCTGAGGAGTAACTCTTACAGTAGCAGCAAGCAGGTTTGAGTGGTGATCCATCTATTTACAAACTAGCCTTGAGCCATCTAAACAATGTAACTCGTATAATAAGCTATACGAAGGACACAATGCTAACTTTCTCTACCCAAAGAATGCAAGCACCCATGCGCTCAAATTTGAATGCCTGAGAGGTAGCTATATCTATTCCAAAATAGTAGTAGTTTCTAGAAATCTCTAGGAATGCTGCTACCTTCTCAATGCACTTGGAGGAGAGTGATGGAGTGACTATCTTGGTTATGTAGCACCAAGGATAGAAAATAGTGGTTAAGGTGGTTGTTGACCAAGTGGATGAGGTCCTAAATGTTTCTATAGCATCTGTACCTAATGTTGCTCCACATAGATATGTGTAAACATCCACATGAGTATCAAGTGGAAGAATTAGCATAGCCCAACATGAGGAGTTGCTGGAATGATTGGTGGAAACCCAACAACCAATTCTAAAGATCTTTGACCTTCCAGATGACATTAGGCAAGGGGAAAGTGTAGCATCATAGAAGCTCAAGTTGAAATAGCCAGAGTTGAAAATCATTGTTTCATTATGGAGGCTACTAAACTTAGAGGCTACATTACTGATCACATGGTACTTAGCCAAGAAATAACTAGGGATGAAGCTTTTCAGCAACTTCAGTCCAAACTCCAAGAAGCTGAGTACATGAAGGAGTTAATGATCTTTGACCAATCTTGGCTGATGCAACTGTCTATAACATTTAAAAGGAATTGTTAAAGGTTCACCAAGAGAATGCAATTCTAACCAAGCACAATCATTGATTCCATACTATCGAGCTTCAAAAAGAGAAAATGGTAGCAAGAGTAAGTTGTTAAGGTGTTAATGGATTTAAGAAGGTTGGTAGTTGAGAACCATAATCTCTCAATGGAGGAGGTTCATGTCCTTTACCCAAGATTTACAATTGAAATTATTGCCTAGAAGAATGAGGCCTTGAAATTTGAATGGGTTAAGAACCACTATAGGGATCAAGTTGGCTTGCAGACAAAGATTAATGAGAAACACATCCAACTAGTGAAGGAAAAGGTGAATGAGGCCTTCTAGTAGCTCCAACAAGGAGGTGATGTGTGGTAGCCTATTTTTAATGGGTTACCAACCTATGATATGAAAACTTAGTAGTGGTGACTATCAGAAGGCCACAGGCAGATTTGGAGAAGCAAGTGGCCAGCTCATACCTATTGTACGAGGCCAAGTTCAAATGCCATAAAGAGATCAAGTAGAAGATTGAAATAACAAACACAAAATTCAATGTTCTCACATAACACTTAATTGATCAAAGATCAATAGTTGAGAATCTAGTCAGGAGGTTAAATGACTACCAAGGGCTACAGAATGCTATCAAAGCATTTGACATTAAACAGAAGTAATTCACAACTTGGTTCGTTAACGTGAAGGAGCTATTCCCTATAATGCCCTATCCTTGGGATGTTCCCATAATGACTGACATTGATGATGCTATGTGGAATATGTATGATCCCAGGAGTAAGGAGGAGAGAATGAAAGCATTGCACCTACCTCAACCATAACAACTGCATGCACCTAAAGTAGGAGAAGGTCCTTTAGCATCTCAAGGACATCTAATTTTCTTCCTTGTCTTCCAACCTTCAGTGGACTTGTGTTCTAAATTTTTTTCATGGTGTTAAAATTTATTGTCATGAACACCCAATTTTGTAATGATTGTAAATTTGTACACTTGGGTAGTTAGTGTTTATTTATGTTTGTTCGTTTGTTGTGTGTTAGTAGTTAGTCAATAATCCCATACCTTCCCAAAATTTTGTAAGAAACTTGTTTCTCTTTTTTACTTGAGGATGAGTTTTCATTCAGTGGTAGGGGTATCATGAGTTGCATTCATGGGCTATGTCGACATGATCTTGTCAATGCATATGCATCAATGTAGGGTTTGACACATTGACACATTCGCATTAACACAATGTCTTCTATTACCTATATAAATGCATGCACCAACCACATTTATGACATCCATTGTTTAGTATCTTAGCAAAGCTCTTACATTTTATTCATTTGACAATTAGATTATTTTCTAAGTATCCACAATAGAAGTGAGAAATGTATGGATCTTTATTTGAACATTGATGTACCTAAGCACATTGGTGTGACCAACAATAAAGATGAATTTTCTTCACAAACCTTGCAGCATTTGGAATTAGCTTAATGTTTACTTAATGCATTTATTATTTGATAAATTTACTTTAATGCATTGAATTAAATAATTAAATAGTGATTAATTAATATACATAAGTATGACCATTTCGAGCATACATTAACATTTGATAATCCCAGTAGTGCTTAACACTTGGTAACCCAGTAACATTGTAACGTGGTTCAGGATATGTATGATAAATAGGAATAGATGCTTATGTTAGGATTAGTTACAATATTAGTTACTTATTAGATTAATTAAACATTTAATCACTTTATTTTTTGGCACTTAGGTGATTTAATGATAAATATAAAATGATAAAAATCATATGAAAGTTACACTTAATCATATAGTTGCACTTCACAAGTGAAACTAAGAAGACAACAATAACATATGTTAGATTCACTTCCTAGACCCAATGTACTTAGAGAGCTAAAGTCTACAGAATTCAACCAGATCACTTAGTGAATGTTAGTGATTCATATGGTTAGATGTTGGGACTACTCACTTCTCATAAGAAAATTTACAAATTTTAAGTTATCATCTCTCAAATTTGCACTACAAAATTTTTTATGATTTTTTATAGATTGAAAAGAACGTAACATAACCTTAGCTTCTATATATCTTTAGTAGTACTTAATTTTTTCAAATTGTAGAAAACGTCCTAAGATTTTCAAAAAATAAAAATTTTATCACATAATTCTTTGTGAAGTTCAAATAAGTAATTTTTTTGCTATCCAAAATTCCTTTACTTGGTATTAGGGCATCAAGGTTGCCTACAAAAATGAGCATAAAAGACATAGCTAGATACTCCATCATATTCAATGGCTCTTAAGATTTCAGCCTATGGACAAAGATCATGAAAGACCTCCTTGAACATAATGACTATTAGAAAATAGTTAAAACATGTTTTGAATTCATCCATGATTTTGATAATTTCACTAAATTACAAATGAAAGAATATGAAAGAAAGACAAAGAAGAATAATTTGGCTTTCATGATACTATTGACTAGTATCTCACAAGTTATTTCTAGTAGATACAATCTTCATAATATTGCTAAAGAAGTGTGAGATAATCTCCTATTAGAATATGAAAATCTTTGAAAATCAACAATTGCAACAACTAATCTAGAAACAAAAATTTGATTCCTTGGAAATTGAAAGAAATGAAAGTGGAAAAGACTTTTTTATTAAAATGTATGTTAGCTTATGAAAAATAAATGAATATGAATATGAAAATATAAATAGATAAAAGGTTTAGAAATTTTTTCAAGCTCTCTGAATAGATCCAAGATTTCAAAACATGATGGAAAACATTACTCTTTTGAAGGACATTCAACATGCTTTGTATTAATGAATTAGTTGCCCAAGTGAAAATCCTACAAATTATGAAGAATAATAAATGATCTAGTGAAGATGATTAAGCCTGCATAACTAACCAAAGAGAAAGAGATAGGTAAGGAAGATTTAGAGGAAAAAGAAGATTCAATTATTAGAATAGAGATCAAGGAACAAACTAGAAGAAAATGATGGTTAAAATACAATAGAAAGAGGAAGAGGTTTAGCTAGAGGAAGAGGTAGATGAAATTAATTTGAAAGATAAAGAAATGATCAAGACTTAGTACCATATTACAACTTCTAAAAAAGAAAAAGTCATATAATTGACTAATGTTGGACCAGAATCAATTTTGAAATAATACATGAATAAAATTCATAATTAGAATAAGATACTTTCTCATCATCTTAAAAGGATAGTTAAGAAGAAGATCTAGGTAATTACAAAGCCTTTAATTCAATTAAAGAAATAAAGTAGGATTCTTGGATTGTAGACAAGGATGCTCTAATCACATGACACCCTCCAAAAATTATCTTCTAAATTACAAAACAAATAATAATCTTGTCAACATTAAAATTAGAGATGAAAAATACTTAGTCATAGAAGGAATATATTATTGTGTAGTTAAATTAAAAAATGAATAAAATGTCATCATTTCCAATGTGTATTATGTTCCTAATCTTTCCAATGCTCTCATCTTTGTTAGCAAATTTTTTAATGGAGGAAATAGTATCAATTTCAAGAGCGATTTCTACATTATCAACAAACCCAATGGTGAAGAAATTGGAAAATCAAAGCCTTGAATAATAGACTATATTATCTTGAATGTGATTATCTCAATGAAAAAGGAGACATCATAACCAATCATCCTACTTAAGAAAAGCATTTTCTTATAATACAAGCCAATCAAATTCTAAAGAAAGATGAATTTAAGGAAAAGGTTAATGAGAATTTCAGAAATTCTAAACTTTGGCATGAAAGGCTTGATCACACCTCCTATCATAAAATTAAAAGAATGATCAAATAGGAAAAAACTAAAAGAATGAAAATTCTAGATATTCCGTAAGACATATGTGAGACTTACATACAAGGAAAGTGTAATGTCCTAACCCTTGTTAAGGACAAGATTGTACTATTAATCATGTAATTACCCTTTGAACAAAGGGGCTCCTCATTATGAGGAGTTGCAACTATTCACAGTACCCCTTAAGAAAGGGTTTGTCCTATGACATTTAAAGTTAGGCTTGGGGATCATATCAACATTGAGTTGTGGAGCCTAATTGAAAAGTGACAAAAGCTAGGTGAAGCAGGACAAGAAGGGATTAATCATCTCTTTAGTTATATGGCCTAATCATGATGGCAGTGTTGGATTACCTCTAAGGTCCTAAGTATCACAAGAAATAACCTTTGGCCATTATAGTGTACAACCATTTCATTAGTAAAGTTATGCTGTTATTTTCTTTCTATTTAATTCTATGTTCATTCATCATTATTTTCCAATTTAAAGAAGAAATCAAGTTATTTTCACATAATACAATGATTTTACACAACGATAATCATATATCATTGACATCCGAGAATGGGATATCATATTTGGTATCAAAGAAAATTGTGAATCAAGAGCCAAAATGGAAGAAAGATAGAGAAAAATATTATTAAGGTCTTATTATTAATATAAGAAGGGAATACTTTATGAAGAAGGGATATGTAAAGAGTGGACACTGAGGTAATATAAGAAGGAATTATCACCCCTTTAGCTAGATGGCCTAACCATAATGGCAGTGCTAAATTACCTCTAAGATCCCAAGTTTTATAGGAATAGATCCTAAGTGTTATAGGAAGATAACTGTGGGCTGTTACAGTGTACTGACCATTTTATTAATAAAGTTTTGCTATTATTTTCTTTTCTATTCAAGTCCATCTTCATTCATCATTATTCATCTCACTTAAGACCTATGCATCTGCAAGTTAAGGGGATTCAATCTAGTCATATTACTATCTCATCCCTACTCATGGTTATTACCATGAGATCCATAGGAAAACTAGTACTTGGTGGGAAGTTTTATGAGGTTTTATGTTGCTAACCTTCTTCTTAGTACCTTGCTAGGATATAACCATGATCTAAGGGAATATGGTTACATTATACTTGCCAAATCATATAGTATAAGTATTATATCATTATGTTAAAAGGATGGTATATCATTTATAATCACCCAAGTCATTTATAATTCATCATGTTGTCCATACATTAACATAGTAATGTCATTTTTGATAAAATAATTTATCTTGGACCATTCAAATCCTAAAAATCCAACTTAGTTTTCAAACCTTAAAACCATATCCAATGCATAGTACTCTCCAAGATAGTTTCAACAATTCTAGTTTCATCAAAATTTTTCTTATAGTTTGGGAGATATCATGTTTCCTAGTATATGTTTCATTGATTAAAATTCCCACTATGGTAAACCACCCAAAATCCTACAGCCGACAACCCCAACAAATACAATGCCAGACGCTCCGTAAAAGTACTATTTGCCTCAATGCCAGGTGATGGGGCTCCTCGCCTTACTACCATCCTCATGTAGGCAAGCACAATAACCCACCTACCTTCCATCCTTGTTGCTGCACCTTGGCACAAAACCCTTACCTACTATTACCCAATTGCACTAGCATCCACTGTGCCACCTATAGTTTGTGTTGTTTTCTCTACCATCAATGTTGGGAAAAATTGCCTCCACTAGCACACCGTAAACACTATTGATGAGCCGCGATATCACGTACACGATATCGCATCCACCAAGCGATATCACATACATGATATCACATCCTACCTCATCTTCTATAAATAAGAGGCGGCTTCCCTTGTTTAAGATAGTTAGACTTAGACCCTTAGTGAAACTCTTGCATTTTTACCATTCCAGAGTTAGAATAATTCCTGTGTGCCCTCAGTAAGAGTCATAGAGTGAATGGATCTTTATTTGAGCAATTTGTACCTCAGCACACATTTGTGTACGGTAATAAAGACAAACTTTATGATAAACCTTGCAGCATACAGATTAAGCTAAATAGTAACTAATTATTTTTGAATGTTTAAATGCTTTCCTAGTTAATTAATCTCTCTCTCAACCCTTGACTCTCCTAGTTAAGTACACTCAGTACGACCGCTTTGAGCATGTGTGTAGCGCTTGGTAACCCAGTAACGATTAGCGTTTGGTAATCCTAGCAACATTGCACTGGTTTAGGATGTGTGCGGCAAGTGGGAACGGATACTGGTGTTAGGAACAATTAGAACTTAGTTAGTGAATAGTTAATGTAAGCTAGTCACTTAGTTCTCTTCACCTTCCCCTATTAGCATAAGACATTAAAAAGATAAAAGTTATGAAAAATCATATACCTCAAGCTTACTTAACCATAGAACCATGATAATACAAGTAAGTTTGGGAAGACAATGATTGATTAACCTTAAGTGTTCCATTAAGGCATCCTTGGAGTTCGACTAGATCATGCGTGAAACATTTGTATTCATATGGTTGAGTGTAGGGGTACCTCGCCACTCATCATTGGCGCCATTGCCGAGGACTTAGTTGTTTATGTGCTATGTAGAACATAGGAAATCATTCATATCGTTGGGATGCTAGAACGAACCATTAGGATTAATCAAGGAAAGATAAGACAATGGTAAATTACACACTGAATAAGACAAAATATCTTCTTCTTCACATAAGAGCACTTCACCACCTAAGACTAACACAAGAGACAATTGGTGGCATAGCACACGTAACCAAGATCTGCTAGTTCCTCAACAGTTTCATGTGGTATATACTCATCATGATGAGTATGTACCTGACTTTACCTTTATTCTCCATCAAGATGAATAACTGCATTGGAGAGACTTGGAAGGTAACATAGTGTTGCCTATAGACTGATCAGTCCCCAACATACTCCTTCGTGCTCTCTCACGAATAGGCATGTCATTTTTGTACACAGAATATTTTGCATGCGATCATGACACAAGGGACTACCATCCCACAGAAGCACAACGTGAAAGGGACTTGTGATAGGAGAGTCACTATACATCCTCAGGGTAAATGGCCTCATAACACTTCACAAATCTTAAGCAAAATTGGGAGTGGTGAACCTACTTCAACAGGTTCCCCACCAAACGATGTTCCTCCTCCTAATGATGGTTAGGAGGTGGTGTATAAGAACCTACACTCCACAATTCACAACCCCGGTTCTAATACCCATGAACACAAAGTGTTCAAAGAAGGAACATAAACACATGATAAAGGTGAACATTTTGATCGTGGTCGAGACCACAGAAGAGAAGGTAGAAAACACCATCATGGTGATGGTTCTCCTTCTTCTTCACCTTCATCATCACATTCACCCTCTCCTACAGTATCCAACCGTAGTCATAAGGAAAGAAATCATGAGGATAAAGGTAAACAGAGTGAAAAACATCGACAAGACAGTCGGGAACGAGGACGAGGGCACTCTAAGGAATCAAGGCATGGAAGAAGGGAGAGTAGGGAACTGCGTAGATACCATAGATGCTATGAACGAGATGATCACGAAGAACCCCTACTTGCAACAAGAAGCATGTTAGATATAATAGAGTCCATAAGAGTTCCCACAAGGCACCAAAAAGATAGTAGGATCAAGAGGTTAGACATGAATATCATCCCACGATTTGAAGGAGGATACAACGCTGATCCTTAAAACCATTTACAAGCATTCCATGATGCATGTGCCTTGTAGAACATAGAAAATAAATGGAAAAAACTGAAGTTGTTCACAAGGACACTAGTGAAAGAAGCTAAAAGCTAGTACCGGTCCTTTGAACCGGAATCCATTCAGAGGTGGAGTAAAATGTTAGAACTGTTTAACGATAAGTACCAAATGTACTCCTAGGTGTCTAACCTATGAAAGCAAATCCAAGGATGGAAGCAAGGAAATCATGAACCCTTGGATGCTACCATGGACCGCTATTACACACTGTTACATTGTTGCCTTGGCCATGGTTATTCACAGTAGGATCAACTACGCTATCTCATAGATGGACTTAGGCATGAAATAAGAAGAATCCTTGGGATGTATGCCCAAGGAAGGTTATCAGAGCTTAGGTCTCATCAAATCAATAGATTGCTAGAGCAAGTAGCCAAAGAAGAAGGTGAGCTATGGAAGAGAGAAAGTGCGAAAGAGTACAACTAAGATCCTTCCCTCTGAGAAAGGGAAGTGAGATTTTGTGAGGAGGAAGAAGAGTCACCACTTGAAGAGATGGTGAATAGGAAAACTTTGCTGCTCCAAAAGTTAACAACTGAAGTATCGGCAATGGTAGACCAAATGTGGGACTCTGTGGATAGTAGATTTAAAACTATTCTTAAAATTGTAGAGGAGTCTAGAGAGCGAGGTAGTGAGCATGAAAAAAAAAAGAGAGGAGTAGACAATGCATGTAACAAGGGTAAGGGTAAAATCGTCATCACTAAAGAGGGTGTGGATTCATACATAGACAATGATGGTGGATGTGAGATATTCCAATATGACCATCCTAAGGTGATGAGACGTAGATTGCACAAGCCACGATATCGCGTACGCGATATCGCGGTTGACGCGATATCGCATCCCCTACGATATCGCGTACGCAATATCATGTCTTTCCCTACGATATCGCGTACGCGATATCGCGGTTCGCCGCCATATCTATAAATAAGAGG
>MNCI01007355.1:331939-349382 GCA_015680685.1 Gnetum montanum
ATTCTATCTCTGGGGTGATCAATTCGCTAGAGCTTCGCTACTTCTAGCCTAGGATTAGAAATGAGGGGAGTGCCGCCTCTTATTTATAGATTTGGCGGTGGACCGCGATATCACGTATACGATATCGCAGGGGACGACGCGATATCGCGTACGCGATATCGCAGGGGATGCGATATATGCGATATCACGGCTTGTGCATATCGCGTCTCATCACAAGTATTTCTAAACACAAAAGATAGGATTTGGTAATTTCAAAAATAAATAATTAATAATTTATTTTCTAAAAATTAGGTAACATGTAATCACAAAAAGGATATAATGATCAACCAATGGATTAAAGGCACCAAGAGAATACTAGAATAAACATGAATTTCTGAGAATGGGTTCTAAGATAAAATCAAAGAATAACTAGAATAATACCAAATATCCATTAATATGTCTTATAATCATACTCTTAATTTATTTCAAAATCATAAAATAAAATAAAATATAAAAATATAATATTAAACATAAATAATATACCAGTAATGGACCACCATCATCCTTCTAATTTGTCCACACTTAGGAGTAACAAGAGCTAGTAAAGGTAATTAGAAAATTAATCCAAATAAGAATAAAAGATAAAAGAATAAATTAAACATCAATGTATCATATGTAAGTAAAGATTCAAGTGCCCAAACCTTAAGATGTATAATAATTAAGAGGTCTCAAGTTCTAGTCTCAATATCATAAAAGAAGAGGTATTAGCATACATTAGAAATATACGCTACAACATTAAATAATAAAATATAACATTATTTTTAAGAAACAAGCATAATAGTGGATAATAAAGCAAATGTTCTAAGTTGTAAACACCAAGGTGGTACAATGGATGTCCAAAGTTTGAATGGGATATCCTAAATACTCATTAGAGGAAATAAATAAAAGTTTTTTTCTAGTTATTTCTCAAAATCCAGTTCTTCATAAGAAACTTGCATGAGTACAATAATTATAAAAGAATGATTCTAGATCTTGAACCATCAAGAAAATCCAAGATAATTGTTAACTTAACCTCATTGGATTAGGCATCTTATTGTAACTAAGATATTGCATGAATTGGAAGATTATTTGAAGCTACATCACCATTCCTATGTCATTCTCCCATGGTTTTGATTTTTTGTAAATCATTCATTAGTGCATGTTGACCAAATTCATTACTATTTTATTATTGTATCATGCATGGTTGGATTTAGATCTATGGATTATTATCCTATTTATTGTATTACCTGTAACGATGGAAAACGTCGGTCACTGGAAACACCGAACGGGAGTTCGTGTACACAGTTCTAACCCCAGATCCATGTGAGGGCCATGCTAGAGAAGATGAATCTAAGGTGTCTTGAACGGTCTTGTCGATTAGATAGGGACTTATTTGATCAGTAAAACCTTTGTAATAATTGGATGACAAAAGGGCGATCCCAATGAGGAGATATAATGTCGTTAATCTTGAAAGTAATTGAAAGCGATGTAAATGATTTAATGCGATTGCAAAATCTGTATAAATAGGACACAAGAAATCGGATTTATAGAGAGTGCAATCCCAAGATTTGGGATTTAACTTATGAACAAAATATATTGGATATAATGATCATAGGAGGACTTTAGTTTGGACGAAGCACATGCCAGCAGTGAGAAAGTTATTTACAGATGAAACAAGAAAAGGTTAATCTACCTTGTTCTAGCCAATCTGGGTGCAAGGAAGTCAGACTCGAGGCAGAATATTTGTAGGCGACTGTTCCTAATTAAGGGTCCTTGCCAATCACCTTTGATGTTCTCACAATCACTTATCTTCTTTTTCTCTCTCGTCAATCTTGAAAGAAAAATTTTTGCCCACCCTTTGATCTTTGTCAACCGGAGCATTTATAGGGTTAGGGTCAGGAGAAAAACATGGTTTAGATGATGTGTGTCCTAAACTTATAAGATGCTGTTGACTTGATGTGTTTGTGTTTGAAACTTGTAGCGCCACGCTGCATTACGCTCTGAAGCGTAACGTGTCGTAAACAACTCTCACTGGAGTTTTGTCGTTGCTTACATTACGCTGCGTCATGCTATATTACACTGCATAGCATAGTTTAGCATAAAGTAGCGAACCTGTAAAAGATTGGAGTGTTTTTGTTGCATTTCCTTTGTTCCTGATTAGTCGTTCCAGGGTTTATTATGCTACACTGCGTAATGTAGCGTAACAAGCCCCTTGACCAAAAAAAGAATACTTGCTGAACTGCGTGGCACACTGCAGATCGTTGTTTAAACCTTTAAGATTTTTTTGGCTGATCGAAGTCTTGAATCCCGTCATCTTTGTTGCTGTGATGAACTACCTTTTGGTCATTACGCTGCATTATGCTATGTTACGCTATGTTGCGTAATGCAGCATAATGTGCCAGAAGTTAAGATTTCACAGAAAACTTACAAAGTTTTGAAGGCTTGCCATCGTGCATCCCTTATCTTATTCTGTCCTTTGGAGTTTATTTGCACTATGGTGCGCAGCATGACACAACCGGTGCTTTAGTGAAAAAGGGAACTGTCTAGGCTGTGACTTGTCGCCAATCCTTGCCCAAATTGCAAGGCTTTGCTGAACTGTTGCGGTCTCAAAATTTTCACGGTGTTTCAATGGCCCCTCTTTATTGATGTTTAGAGGACTTGCCTGAAAGACATTGACAAAGAATACGAAACACCAGAGAGGTAAAGGGACCAACAACGTTTGTCAGCAATTGCTCATATGTCGCTCAATCAAACCTGGTAGTGCAAAGGTGCCGGGGGGGGGGGGGGGGNGAAGAAAGCATAGGAGGGATTTTACAAAAGTGAGAGGAGGGAGGTTTGGGGAAGAATCAAGCATGTGAACATGAACCTTTCATGAATAAGTCATTAGGAATCTTTTCACAAGTGTATTTGTGAGAAGTTACGCCGCCACACTACATATGAAGGGCTTGCATGGATGAGTTGTTTTACGCCCACATGGCCTGGATGAGTTGTTTTACATCCATTTTGCCAAGCTTTGTCCTTTTTTTTTGAATTACATTCCACTAGGTGAGTTGCGTTATGCCAGTTCATGGACATGAAGATGCGAAAGAACTTGATTGAATGTTCATACTCTGTACAAACAAAGAAGAGGGTAAAGGTGGTCATAAGGATAAGGGAAGGCCATGGAGGGAGAGGTAGGGTTTGTACTCCCAAGTAGCCAGGCTAGTCTGAACAGCTACTTCAGAACACCGTGACACCTCATCTTCTAATGAACTCATTCTCAATCAACGCTGTCATAACAAGTAACCTACAAAACATAACAGAGAACAAAGAGAAAAAGTAATCATCCTAATCGCTAGGGGGAGGGCGAGGCTGTTGAAGCAAGCGCTGTCTAAAGTGAAGAGTAGCACAAAGGCCATGAAAGAGGGTCCATAGCAAGGAGCAAGGGTCCCAATGTTGATGCCGTGGTTCAGGCGACTGCCATCGATAGCCAGATTCATCTTGCTCCATTGACTGGGCAAAGAACCAATCAGGTGAACCTACTAAGCCAGAATCTGGTGACAGCGATGGGTAGAGGCTACTGAAACCATGGATGACCACCATTTCTTTGATGCCTCAAGCGGCGAAGTTGATCCCCGGAGCTGCAACTAAAGAGTGGCTGTTGTAGCAACATCTCTAAGGGATCAGTAGTATGCCTTTCAGCATATCCAAGGAATTAGTAGGATGCCAGTGAGGTAATGGCGTTGCATCTATTCCAATGCCTTACCCATTCCATTTGGTAGGGATGCAGTGCAAGAGTGATCACGCTCACTTGCTTCATGGATTGTCCGTTGAAGGATTTCATTTTTGAGTCCTGGTTGACTGTTGTTGCTGGTTTTAAGCCTCAGCAGGCCGTGGTCCTAGTTTAAAGTCTGGGCAGACTGAAACCTGCTAGTTTTACGTCATAGCAGACAGTGGAGGAGCTAGTTTGTGGTCCTAGTAGACCGTGTTGTGGATGTCAGTTTTATGTTGTGACCCAGGGATAAGTCTATGTTGGTTTAGCATCTCAGCAAATGTATGCTTACCTTGCCATTTTCACGTCATGGCGGATGATCGGAAACTTTGCCAGTTTAGCATCTTGGCGGACACGTGCAAGGAATGCCAGTTTTACGTCATAGCGGACGTGTACAACTTTGCCAATTTTACATCGTAGCAGATGTATGTTACCTTATGCTTAAGCTGAGTCGATGCTTAGATGTAGTACCACTTCAAATACAGATGATTCACTAGGTTTAGGTGCTCATTGCCTTTGATGTCTGCTAACTTGAATGTTCCGTTACTGTATGCGTCGATGACTAGGAAAGGGCCTTCCCTGTTTGCAGAGAATTTTCCTACTGGTTCACGAATGGCCTTGAGAACTAAGTATTATTTCTTGATCAATCATTGATGTAGATTATGTCGGTGCTTCTATCTCTATTTTTCCTGATATCTTTTGATGGTGTCAAGTGTCTGGATGCACTTCTCCTCCACTGAGTCTAAATCCGCGATTCTAGACTCGTTGTGTTGAGTCTCATTTATAACCATGGAGAGGACCATCCACAATGAGGGAACCTGTAATTCCAAGGGCAACACTGCTTTGGATCCATAGACTAGGCTATAGGGCGTCCTGTTTGTAGCTATCCTGCACGTCGTACGATACGCCCATAGCACGTAGAGGATTTTGTCATGCCATTGTTTTTTGTTGTTACTGAGCATCTTCTTGAGTAGATTGATAATTACCTTGTTTGTTGCTTTTGCTTGACCATTTGCTTGTGGATAGTAGGGTGAAGAAAAATATTGCTTGATACCAAGATTATCGTAAAAAGATTTGGTTTTTGCACTACTAAATTGTGGTCCGTTGTCAGTCACAATATTCATAGGGAGCCCAAATCTGATTACTATGTTATCTAAGATGAAATGAAAAACCTGTTGGGATGTGATCTTCCATAAGGGAATGGCCTCAACCCACTTCATAAAATACTCAGTGGCAGTGATAATGAAGCTATGTCCTGTAGAAGATTTAGGCATGATGGGACCTATGATATCTAGTTGCCATCATTGGAATGGCCAAGTAATCTATGTGATGTGTAACTCGGTTGGTGACATGTGTATTAAGTTTGCATAACGCTAGCACATGTCACATGTCTTGACCTTGGTAAGGTAGTCTTTTTCCATGTATGGCCAATAGTACCCTAGGCGTATGATTTTAGCGGCCATAGCTCGCGGGGCTACGTGTCCTCCACACAGCCCTTCGTGGACTTCGTTAACTATTTGTTATGCTTGGTCATTATTAATGTAGGTTAGCAATACCCCATCGAAGGAGTGTCTACAGAGAGTACAATCTTCGATGATGACGTATTGCCTAGCATGCTTGCATACTACATCTTTTTGTGCATGTGTTATCTCGTGTAGTGGTTCACCATGTAGAAGGTAAGTCTTAATGTTGTCATACCATTCTGGCGTTTCTCCTATGTTTAATGAAGAGATTTGTGCTACTTGAATGATAGGGTCTGTACATTGCATTATTAAAATAGGCCAAGTGGCAAACAAATATGGTGGCACGTTTAATACCAATGTGGCCAGTGCATCGGCTACAGCGTTTTCATTATGCGGCATGTGTTGGGCATCAGTTGTCACAAATTATTTCAAAAGATCTTTAGCCATATCGCAATAGAGCTGTAGATGCACAACTTTGTAGGCGCAGACCCCTATGATTTGATTAATGACGAGCATCAAATCACCTCAGATTGCTAGGTGTTGAACATTGAGTTCCCTGGTTGTCAACAATCCTTTGAGGAGCCCCTCGTACTCTACCACATTGTTCGTACAAGGGAAGGCTAGGCGGTAAGTGAATAGATGCACATCCTTAGGGGAGAGCGTAATAACAGTGGTGGAACTGTCGTCTCTGGTAGTCGAAGCTCCGTTGAAGTATAACGTTGCTTCGAGGCTTGTTGATGCAAGGCTTAAACTATGTACATGCTCATCTAGAAATTCTGGCTTTATCGTAGCTTGATCGCTAATAGGCGATGTTGCTAGCTGGTCAACTATAGCTTGACCTTTAGTGGACGATTGCCCAATGTAATGTAAATCAAATTCAACTATGATAGCTTTCTAGTGAGCTATCCTACTACTCTCATACAAGTTGTTTGAGATAGCTCGCAGAACATTATTTTTGCAAATTATGTTGACCTGGCTACAGAAAAGATAGTGTTTACATTTCTTGAGTGCGAAAACTAATGCCAAATAGTTATGCTCCACTTCATTGTACCTCATTTCGTACACAAATAGAGCATGAATTAGATAATAGATAGGGGCTTCTGACCCATTGTTCCTTTTTTGGCAAAGTAACGTAGCTATAGACATGTTTGAGTTCGCTAGATAAATGTAAAAAGGTTGATCCCTTTGTGGTGGGAAAACTGTTGGTAAGTGTTGCAGCTCCTTCAAATTTTCAAATGCACACTGGCAGTCATTGGTCCATTCAAAATTAACACCCTTCTTAAGGAGATGTTGCATAGGATATAATTTATCTGTTAATTTTGAAATAAACCACTTGATAAATTGTAGTCTTCCTTGCAACCCACATAGTTCCTTGAGGTTTGTAGGTGGCGTTAGATCAACAATGGCTTTAACCTTGTCGGGGTCGACTCGGATGCCAGTCTCTGATACCACAAACCCCAACATGCATCCGGTTTTGACTCCGAATATGCATTTCTTTGGGTTGAGCCTTAATTCGTGCTTGAAACATCATTTAAGGACTAACTCTAGGTCTTCTGAATGATCCTCCGACTTCATAGACTTGACAGCTATGTCATCTACATAGTCGTTTAATCTCCCTAAGAGGTAATCACTAAAGATGTATGTCATGGCTCGTTGATACATTGCTCTAGCGTTTTTTAGCCCGAAGGACATTATAGTGTAACAGAAATTCCCCTAGGGCGTCATGAATGTTGTAGTCAATTGATGCTCAGGGTTAATACGAATCTGATTATAACCTGAAAAACCATCCATAAAGGATAGAAGTGCGTGACCAGCTGTTGTGTCGATCAATTGGTCGATACTCGATAACAAGAAATTATCCTTAATCATGGCTTTGTTCAGATCCCAGAAGTCTATGCAGATGCATATTCCTCCTATTTTCTTAGAGACAACTACGATGTTGGACACCTAGTCTAAGTAATCGACTACACAGATGAAACCAGCCTGATACAACTTAGTGATTTCATTACGCGCTGCTAGCATAATTTTTGGCTTAATTTTTCATGCCTTCTGTCTAATTGCTTTGATGCATGGGTCTAAGACTATGTTATATTGTATTAATCTCGGGTCTAATCCCGGCATGTCTTCGTACGACCATGCAAATATAGCAGCATTGTTTTGGAGCACTTGCATTATGTCACTCTGCATCTATTGGTCTAGGAGGGAACTAACTCTAAGAGTTTTACTTTCGCCTTTGTGCGTAACCATAGGGATCTCATTGAGGGGGTCCTTGGTCACATCACCAGCCTCCAGGTCTAGAGTTCGGGCCAGATGTTCTAGCTAGTCTAGGGATATTTCTGATGTTGCTATGGTTGCGTCACAAAGGGAAGGGTCTGTTCCTATTAGCATGTGATCGAGCTATCTAATGGTTTCCCCATATGGGCCTGCTAAAGTTAGGGGTGCGAATAAAGCTGCGTCCATTTGCAAATTGCCTTGCAAAATCGCCAAAAAAAAATTGAAGTTGTTACATTATTTTCTGCTAATTTGTTGAAACGATAAAAGTTTGTTTTCTTTGCGTTAGTTGTGTGTTAGAAAAGCTTCCAGTTTAAGGTCTTAGTGGACCATTACAAATATGCACAGTGTGTGAGAAGATGATGAGCTAGGATTCCTAGATGCTAGCATGTGACTTCTGTAGAATAAGATGAAAGATGTAACGTGGCGTGTCTAGCGTACTGGAGTAAGGAATTTAAATTTTTGTACAAATTGTAGTTAATGCGGCCAAATTATGAGGTGATAAGCTATGGATTAGTTTAGGGTCATTTCAGACGACAATTTACATGATATCTACGAAATTAATGCCCCAATCTTTGCATTTCATGTCATGCTGACACTGGCGTTTTGGGAAAGTTCTGCATCGATTGGGCAGAAAAAATTAGTTAGGCTTCAAAAATTTCATTTATAAACCAGTGGTTCATGCTCAAAATAGGCTATAGATATCACGTGTTTGAATCTAGTTATAGCAGAAAGGGAGCAGAAGCAAGGCATAAACAGATGATTTTGCGAAGATTTGTTCGATTGCAACTATGGCACCAAAGGTCAGAGGAAAGAATATCAAACTGGTGAGGATTGACGAAGTACAGGAGAGTTTGTAGTGGGCTTTGCAAGCCAGAGTCGAGGCTCAGGAGGTTACTCCACTTAACCGGTAAGTTGCCTTTCATTCTCTTGCACTATTGTTATCTTTATTACAGTGTCACAGTCGTATTTATTTTGAATGTGCATGTTACGTCGAGCGTTAATATCTGTCTACGCGGACTAAGCTATTGTAGTTTGTTACATTACCTTTGTCTTCGCTGTTGGAGACGAACCTTGTGTTTTTACAAGGGTTTAGGTAACGTTGAGCAATACTGTGCAAACATAGTGTATAGTAAAAAAGTATAGGTATTGTACCTGTGCGTAGCGTAATCAAGGTTTTGTTTTTTTTCTTTTCTCACCCGTAATAGTTGCATATTACGCTGGAGTAATATGCAATGTTGCCTTCATTGTCGTTGTCAGAGACAAACCTCGGGCTCTTGCAAGGGTTTGGGCGATGTTGGCTATGCATATCCAGTATAATCTGTAATATTCTGGGGATCAAGAGAACCCTAATTTCACGTGATGAATTTCTATGTCTAAATGGTTTGTCTAATAGTAATGCATATTTTGTTTTTATTGTACAGTATTATGCTAAAGCCCGTCCTAATGGTTTTGGACATCGTGGACGTTCTATGCTACTCACATGTTCCTACAGCCAATGTTTCTCCTCCTCATGCTTGTATAAAGGAGGAGGTGGTTCAAGGTGACGAGGTTGGGGATTTGAGGTTGCGGAATGAGTTCCAACAGGCCCAGGGAATGGGCAGCGAGGAATGGCAGATAGTTGTTGTTGACTATGCCCGTTATTGGACGGTCGTCAGGAACAGTGTCCAGACCAATCGTGAATTGGTCAAGCAGCAGATACAAATGGATCTCCTAGCTCAGAATAATCAAGACTGGAAGGACTTTAGCTTGAGTGTGCAAGAATGGGGGTAGACACAGAAAGACCATAAACGTGTCCATAAGCGGGAAAGTGCTACCTATCGTCAACATTACAGGGACTCTGCCGTCGAGGCTCAGTCCCTTTTGCTATTCCTTGACATCATTGGTGCTTCCAGCATATTTGAAAAGTTTCAGGAGCAAGTGATGGTGAGTTCCTCTTCAGAAAGGAAAATGACTCTTCCTGGGGGGGGGGGGGGGGGGCGGTGGGGGGGGGGGGGGGGGAGACTACCATCCCTTCCTTCTTCCCTGAACCATCTCGATGGACTCCTATGGAGAAAGGGAAGGTCAAGGCTGGAGCTAACCTAGGAGATGAGGTTTGGTTTGAGCTTACCGAGGATGAAATTATGCAACGTCTGTGGGTTGGCTTAGAACAAATCCCTTTTGCTACTGATGCAAGACTATCACAGGTAAGTTGTAGTATTACTGTTTTTTTTTTGCCTAGTTTGGATGGCGATGTTAATATACGTGTCATGTTCGATCGTAGGCACAACCTGAGGAGGATCCTCAACAAGATGAACATGATGAAAGCGACGTTCCTCACGAAGAGGATCTACATGAAGCAGAGCATAGTGAAGGGGGTCAAAGCCATGGCGAGAAACCTCATGTAGAAGAGCTTCGCAAAGGAGGCTGCCTTCATGAGGAGATGCCTCATGAAAAGGGTGGCCCCTATGAGGATGACTTGCTCGAAGCAGAGGTGGAGCTAGGTGATTCGGGCAACAGTGGTGACCAGAGGGATGCATAGTGTGGTTATATTGGCCATGATTTTATTGTGATGGAATGAAACAAAAGATAATATTTTCCTTTAACATATTTTAATGCAAATTTTGTCTCGAGTTTAATGTTCTTCTATTGTTTTTGTTTGGGAAGCGTAAATGGAATCATAGGTTTTGGCACTATGACGAGCCACAGTTAGTTTAAGCGTGGGGTATAAAACGAAGCTACTAGTTTAAAGCCATTGCGAGCTGCTAAATGATTGGAGTATAGAGAATAAATGAAATCATTAGTTTTAGGCCATTCCGGGCCTTTGGTAGTTTAGGTGATAGTAAGAGTAATGAAGACAGCTGGTGGGAAGCATAAAGATACGTAAAGATATGTGTAGATGAAATGAGCATAGTTGGTGGGAGTATAAATATATGCGTAAATGAAATGAATATTTTTACAACATAAATGGAATAGCTAGTGGAAAAAGTGCATATAAACTGCATGACATTTAGATGACATGGTTCATTTGCTAACTATGCAGTTGTTTCCTAACTGCTTTTATCTTTGGTGACGCATAAGGACGAGGAGATTTATGACCTTGTTCTCTCACACCATAATCTTCCTCTTGGAATGGCAGTTCAGCCTAAATTAAGCTGTCATCAGCCACTGTTTTGGCTTGTTCTGGTGTTTGGATAGGGGACTGGTCTTCGGGAATTTTGATTTTCGAACCCTGTTCGGTTTCTATGTTGTTGATAGCCCAAGGGGTCATTTCATCACTGTGGATGATCACCTCCCCTCCTGTGTAGGGCAGATGGATCTCCTAATGGATAGGTGATGAAACTACCCTCATTTGAGCTAACCAAGGCCTCCCTAGGATCAAGTTGAAGCTCGGCATCTCCTCGATGATAATAAACATTGCGTTTGTGGGGAATTGATCCCCTACCACAAAGTTGATGTGCACTGTCCCTTTAACTTGCACCCTTGCCTCGTTGAACGACTTTAGACATGCCGTCGTTGTAGGACTGATCTGATCGATCAGGCCTAGTTTATCCACTATGGGATATGGGATGACATTAGCGGCCATCCCATCATCTACATGTACTCTCCAGATTCAGTGTTGGCTGACCTAGATGGTGATGAACATGGGCACCGTCATCACCTGACCCTTTTCAGGGTCGTCCTTAATGGATTTATCATGAAAGGTCAACATGGAAGGCCCCGGTTTCTCAGCGACGAGAGGAAGCATAATGGAATGAATTATTTCTTCATCCATTGGCAGGCTCTCGTCCACAGGTATGGATGTTAGCATACAAACCATGGCCTCACGATGTTTTTGTGATGTCATGAGTAAGTCATAAAGGCTCAATGTTATATTTTTTTGTTTTAGAGCCTGTTTGACCTATGTAAAGTCATCGAGGAGATCCTGCCCATGATCTTATTGCTTGCCATCTTTTTCCTCTTCCATTCACCCTAAGAGATGGATTTCTCGGGGAAGAATGGCGTCTGGTTGAGAGCTATGTTTTTTTTTGGACTAGTAGGAGATAGTTGCGTTTGTACACCTTTGTCCTTTTTAGAAATTGGGGCCAAGGGCACAGAAGCGAGGGGTTTAGGCTTGGGAAACCCCAAAGTAAGACGGTCATTGGCTGTATCAGTTGTCATACCCTCTTCTCCTTTTTTGTTAAGCTGGGATTGGGGAGTTGACTTGGAGGTTTACCCCTACATAGGAGGGGTAGCTAATGGTTTTGGTGCCCTGATGACAAAGGGTGCCTTAGGCATAGGCGCGGGCTGGGCTGTGGCTTTACTAATGGTGGGCTGTCGGGCAGTGGTCTGAAAAGGGGCTCGAAGGATAAAAGGTTGCCTTGGAGCACTCCTCATCGATGTTGATGGACCTGTTATTTAGGGTGAAGGAGCTAGCAGTCGCAACACAAAGGGCTGCTTCAGCTGTGCCTGACCATTATCCTTTGCACCTACCACGTTGATGGTATACCCTGCGTTATTTGCATTTAATAGGTCTCGATACACATGCATGGCTTTGTTTTTTGGACGTGTAGGACTACTACTATCTAGGACAAGATCACCGTGATCGAGCATGTGTTGAATGTCATCTTTCAACACCTAGCAGTAATCCGTGTCGTGACCACACAATTGGTGGTAGTCACAGAAACAGTCCAGCCTGAAGTGCTTAGGGACTGGCGGTTTGTTAGGAAAAGCTAAAGAAGGGCTTTTAAGGAGCTTACAATGACGTATATGATGCTTTAGAGCTTCCTCAGATACCTTCTTGTGTTGAATATGGCCAATTCCCAGTAGCTGCTTTAGAAGTTCTGAAGGCTTTACAAGCAGGGCTATGTACTTTGAACGATCTTTACGTTCAAATTTAGGCCTTGGCTGTGGAGGTGCTTTGGAGGCAGAAGGAGCTTCTTGATTGGCACCATTGGAGCTAGTTGTAGGCTCAGTCTGCTCCGCAGATGTTTTCTTGTTGTTGTTGTTTTTCTTCTTGGCCCCCTTAGCAATCGCCGCTACTGTTGTTGTCGTAGCTTTGCCTTTGTCCTTGCCCTTACTATGGGCATTTTTGTAGACCACGTACGTTGGGTCTTTGCTAGCCTCCACCACGTATTGGATGTTCTTAGTCTGAGCAAAGGCTTGGCTAAGGGAGTGAGGAGCGAGGTAGTACAACTTTGACTTAATGAAGTTGTTAACTACCCCCTTGAAAATGGCTAACAAATGAGCCTCTGCGATGGGTTCGTGAATTTCATTCAAGGTTGCACTCCAACGCTGTATAAACTTTTGGACCAGCTTGAGCAGATCTTGTTTGACTCCCATAAGCTGGTCTAATGTGACTTCAAGTTTCAGATTGTATTTGAAATGCATCACAAATTGAATCAGTAGCTCTTCCAAGGTAAAAATGGAAGAGCATGGAAGTGCTTGATACCAGTCTAAGGCTTTACCCATTAAGGACATGGCAAAGACACAGATTATAGTGTGCAACCACTGTTGCAGTAATAAAGACTCTGATCTAAAGGTGATCAGGTGGGCATTGGGGTCACCCTCCCCATTATATTTTGTAAAATGGGAAAGGGGCATCCTAGGAGGTAACGATAAAACGGGCACCATCGGATTAATAGGGTCTTCATGGTAAAAATCCAAGGCTTGTACTGTGTCAGAACTAGCAGCCTTGAGGCGTTTAACTTCCTTCTTAAGGATCTGGATAAGCTAGAAGGCTTGATCTAGACCCATGGACAGAGAATTTGTTTGTAGAACGATGGGAGGAGCCACACTAGGTGGTGGAATAGGGACGGTCGTCATCGGCTATACCATTGGATACGCTGTTTGTGTGGCCGGGGGCACAAATGACAATCTCGTAACAGGGTTTAGCACCCGTGGGACCTGGATTTAATTAAAGTGGGGATGGGACATCTACGTATGATGCACAGCAAGAGGCATGTTTGGAACCCACCATGCTGTAGTGGCAGGCCTTGTTGTGTGAGTCGGGATGAAGGTGGATGTTGTAGGTAATTGTGATGTGGGTATCACATGTACATGTGGCGACATGGACGCAAGTGCATGATGAGATGGATTAGGTAACTGCACCTACTGAGGAATGATTTATGATGGACCATCACCTAGGAAGATAGTCGGAGAGAGAAAATGTAGGTGTGCGAGTGTGGGACTTGATTAGTATTAGATAATGTCAAGGGCGTGGTAACCATGAACAAAGAATTTACACGAGACGTCGTTGAGGGAGGGGCCATGGTGAAATTAGCATGACCGCCTCCTTCAAAGTGGGAGTCTAGATCATCTTGCTCGTCATGAAGTGTTTCATCATGGAACAACTCCTCTAGTTGTTGTGGCGATGTCTTAGCCATCAGCATTTGATCTAAGATCCACTTTTGTTGATCTGTCAGGGGCACATTGCCATTATGTAAAGGTAAAAATTCCTTCCTGTTGTAGTATATGAACTCGTATTCTTGTTTTTCTTCAAGTTCTTGTGGGTACATGGGTAGGTTTGCCGCTAGCTTAGCACAGAGGAAATTGTAGCTTTCTCTACGTTGAGCATGTTCCTCAAGCTCTTTGTTTTGAAGCTTGAGGGAGCGGTGTGGTCACACCGAGCTAGTTAGTGGCTCGACCATAAGAGGCGTAACTTGCATGGTCCAAGGGTTTTCGAGGTTAGTAGTGTCAACAACGGTAGTTGATGCAGCCGTTCTCTACATGTTTTGGAAGTAATGATGGCAAGGAAAAAGGTTGCAAGGGAAAAAGGTGAACTAAGGTAATAATTGGGGCTTTCTATCTTATAGGATTCCAAGGGAATCGTTGAAGCGACTGATCTGCACCGCATAATCTAGTAAACAACCACGGAGGTATTACATTTACGTCAATCGACAATGGGTACAAACAGCTTACAAGACTACCCGTAAAATGTGGATTGGCTATGAAGGCCCTCCTTCTAGCACCAGAAAACTGTAACGATGGAAAACATCGATCACTAGAAACACCGAACGGGAGTCCGTGTACACAGTTCTAACCTCGGATCTGTGTGAGGACCGTGCTAGAGAAGATGAATATGAGGTGCCCTGAATGGTCTTGTTGATCAGACAGGGACTTATTTGATCAGTAAAACCTTTGTAATAATTGGATGACAAAAGGACGATCCCAATGAGGAGATATAATGTCGTTAATCTCGAAAGTAATTCAAAGTGATGTAAATGATTTAATGTGATTGCAAAATCTATATAAATAGGATGCAAGAAATTAGATTTATAGAGAGTGTAATCCCAAGATTTGGGATTTAACTTATGAACAAAATATATCGGATACAATGATCATAGGTGGACTTCGGTTTGGACAAAGCACATGCCAGCAGCGAGAAAGTTATTTAAAGATGAAACAAGTAAAGGTCAATCTACCTTGTTCTAGCCAATCTGGGCACAAGGAAGTTAGACCCGAGGTAGAATATCTATTAGCTGACTATTCCTGATCAAGGGTCCTTGCTAATCACCTCCGATGTTCTCACAATCGCTGATCTTCTTTTGCTCTCTCAGCAATCTTGAAAGAAAATTTTTTTCCCACCCTTTGATCTTTGTCAACTGGAGCATTTATAAGGTTAGGGTCAGGAGGAAAATGTGGTTTAGATGACGCGTGTGCTGAACTTATAAGATGCCGTTGACTTGATGTGTTTGTGTTTGAAACTTGTTGCGCCATGCTACATTACGCTCTAAAGCATAACGCGTTGTAAACAACTCTCGCTAGAGTTTTTTCATTGCTTACATTACGCTGCGTCACACTAGATTACGCTGCATAGTGTAGTTCAGCATAAAGTAGCGAACCTGTAAAAGATTGGAGTATTGTTGCCATGCTTCCTTTGATCCTGATCAGTCGTTTTGGGGTTTATTATGCTACACTATGTAATGTAGCGTAACAGGCCCCTTGACCAAAAAAAGAAAACCTGCTGAACTATGTGGCACGCTGCAAATCGTTGTTTAAACCTTTAAGATTTTGTTGGCTAATTGAAGTCTTGAATCTCATTATATTTGTTGCTATGATGAACTTCCTTCTGGTCATTACGCTGCATTATGTTGTGTTACGCTATGTTGCGTAATGCAGCGTAATGTGCTAGAAGTTAAGATTTCACAAAAAACTTGCAAAGTTTTGAAGGCTTGCCATCGTGTATCCCTTGTCTTGTTCTGTCCTTTGGAGTTTATTTGCACTGTGGTGTGCAGCATGACACAACTGGAGCTTTAGCTGAAAAGGGAACTTGCTGAGCCACGACTTGTTGCCAATCCTTGTCCAAATCACAAGGCTTTGCTGAACCGTTGCGGTCTCGAAATTTTTACGGTGTTTCATTACCCTAGTGTATGCATATTTTGTGTAAATATGATTTGTGGTATTGTTCATTCTACGCTTTTATTATTATAATAATTCTTAAAGCTTTGCGAAGAATAGATTCTTACTAAGAGAATATCTACTTTGCAATCCTAAGGGGATCAAGTGTTTGTCAATTTGCTTCTACTATATGGTGTATTTGAGTATGTTCTATGAGAGTATTATTATTTTTTATAAGCTTACGAGGTCCTTGGTAGTCTTTTGGGATATGAAGCTTGTTGTTCACCCTATGGGAAACTGTGTAGCAGCTAAGTATCAACCACAATGGTAGTCTTAGTCATATCTTTTAATTCATAGTGGATTTTAAGATAGTGAGCTTTAGCATACACATAAGTAAGTTTTCTTTATTTGAGAAAGTAGTTATATTTCTAGTATTTTCATTTACAATTTACTTATTAATTTATAACTCATTCATCCTTTCTCCATACTCATCCCTCACCTTTGAGTTAGCTAATCCAGAAGTGGTATTGGATCCTAGTTACTTTCTTTCTTAAATTTGATGATCCTAATAAATGGAAGAGTAATAAGGAACATCACTTGCATAGTCATCACTTTTTAATGGTAGTAACTATGTCTTTTGGAAGGTTCAAGTGCAAACATACTTAGAATCTTTTGAGTTTGATGTATGATAGAATGTTATTGATGGATAAATAACACTAGAAGTTGAATGTTCCAATGAGATGAAAATGATAAGAATACCTTCATAAGTGATTCAAACACCATGAAATATATATCATCTACATTAAAATAAGAAGAATACAACTAATTTAGCCATTGCAAGATAGTTAAGGAAGTATAAAATACTTTGAAGGTAACCTATGAAGATACTAAAGTGGTTAAGCAATCAAAACTTCTCCTCTAGTTGAATCATTTTAAGAATCTCAAAATGAAACATGATGAGATGATTCATCAATACTTCAATCAAGTTTGTGATCTTATTAGTTCTATTAGAGGAATACATTAAGACATTCCCAAAGTAAAATAATTTATAATATTTTTAAAACATTAAAATTTTAAATTTTAAATAAAGACCATAGTCATGAAAGAAGGGATTTTGATACTTTGATATTTGAGACACTCTAAAGTACTCTTACTACTTATGAGATGACATTAGCTACCGAAGAAGTCCTAAAGAATAATCTCATAATACTTTTCTTAAACCAAGTAATAGTTGAAAAGCCCAAAATGACCCAAGGGAAGACCTTTTTGTATAGTTGCAATAATGATCTATATGATTTAGATATTTTACTTCTTACTATAAACGTCAATAGGATGATTCTAAACTAGCTCAAAGAAGAAAAAGAAAATACAAGAATTAGGTTATCAAAAGGTAAGTCCATCAATAAGATATTAATACTCATTTTATCAATCATNCCACAACAAACGCTTGGGGTTAATCATTCGTTGTCTTCCCAGGCTTGCTTGTAAGTGTCATGGTGTATGGTTAAGCAAGTCTAAGGTATGTGATTTTTTTAGTATTTTCAAGTTTATCTCCTAAGCTATGAGAGAGGAAGGGTTGAGAAACTAACTAACTCTAATTAATGTCCTAAGTCTAAATTAACTAGCGTCAGCATCCGTTCCC
>MNCI01007355.1:355795-383424 GCA_015680685.1 Gnetum montanum
CCGCGATATTGCATACGCGATATCGCGTAAGCGATATCGCGGCACTATGCATGTCGCGTCTCATCAGTTGCAATAATGATCTATATGATTTAGATATTTTACTTCTTACTATAAACATCAATAGGATGATTCTAAACTAGCTCAAAGAAGAAAAAGAAAATACAAGAATTAGGTTATCAAAAGGTAAGTCCATCAATAAGATATTAATACTCATTTTATCAATCATTATTATGAAATTTATTTTTTGGTTATGCAATGTATGAGCACATATTACCTCAAAATGTTCAAGTGACAAAAGGTTATAAGATCAAGAAAAGGTTATAGATCATATTTTGTTAAGATATACCCTTATGTTAATTTATCTTAGCATAAGAAATGAATAAAAAAATCCTAAGATCTTAGGTTTGAAACACTAGGGTGTTACAGATGGGTTGTAACCTTTCTTATTAGGATGAAACATTTTGAACATTTGTTATTTTTGAACTATGCTAGTATATCTTATCACCTTTCTTATGCTTATGTTTATTATTATGCATCTTATGGTTTGAACCCTTGAATCCTTGTTTAAATGCATTTTTTATGTATAATTTTTCCAGTTATAATTGATATCTCATGGAATATTTGTTGATAAGCTTATGTTGATGGTGGCAATGTTGATTTCTAGGTGTGTCACAACCTAGGTCATAATAGATTTCTAGCATGTTTTCTAGAGAAATAACATGCACACAACATATTATATTAATAACAACATTCAATTGTATAATATATTCTAGACATGTTTGTAGTCTTGAAAAGCTAGAAATCTAATCTCTAGGGTTGATTAATTATCAAGAATTTCAAAAAAAGGCTATCGATGCAAAATTAGATATCTCATTACTGTGAAATTGATTAGAGGATTCTATCAATGTAGTGGCCTATTTCCCGGATGGTCTTGTCAAGGTAAAGTTGATTTAGAGGATTCTATCAACCTAGTGATGTGAAAATTACATCCAAAAATATTAGGTAATAATGAGAAGCTAAGAAATTATGGTAGCTATAGGGTTGGTACAAGTGATAATATAACCCAATAGTTAGTCTGTACATGCATGAGGGTTTCTAACTCAATAGTTAATCTTATCTTGTGTGAGGACTATTTTAAGTTAGTATCAACCTTATAGTTATTCTAATGTTTGATGAGGTAACTTATGAAATATCACTAGTAATGCAAATATTGATTTAATGAGTAATTTATGCATTAAAGATAAAGTTAATGTGATAACTTATGCATTAACAATAACTTTAATATGGCAACTTATGCATTAATAATTAACTTAATGGTATTGATTAATGCTTAAGTTAATTGCATTTATTATTAGCTCTAATAGTGTACTTTATATGGTGGATCTCATCTTCCATTTTGTTTGATGTGACATGAAGGTGATTTCTTCTATGGTGAAGATGTTCTAATCCTTTCTACATGCGTTTCATGCAAATTTTAGTTGCAAGGTTTGATGGAGTTTCTAGATGCCAATGTGGATGCTAGATTGAGTGTACTTCAAGAGTGTTAATATTTTAGGAAGGTTAGTGGTCAAATGATTTAAGAATTTTTATATTTCAAATCCATGTAATGGATTTGTAAACTACCTCATGTGGCTATCTTATATATTACTTGTAACTAGCATCACAAGGATTTGTACTTATGGTGTTAGCATAACATCGCATGGATTTTATTAAATGATGTATTCTCTATGATTTTCTCAAGTATGTTAATTGATGATGAAGAATCACACTTGATGATTTAAGGTTATTTAATGATTCAAATTTTTGGATTTTAAGTTTTGAGTATGGAATTTAATCATGTTCCTTGAGTAATTTTATAAATTTATCTATGATTAATTTTAGGATGTGATAACTTAAGGTTGAGATTGATGTACTAAAATCCTTGAATAAGAATATTAATATGTGGAACCACAAAGAATAAGAGTTAAGAGAAATCAAATACTTATTCCTAAGGGAAAAAATTCAACTTAGGAAAGAAGTGATAAAGTTATGCAAAAATGTTGATCATGAGAGGAAAATTACTAAGAGGTTTACACTTAACAAGGCATAAATTGATCAAATGCTGAAATAAGGATGGAATCCCAATGATAAAAGTGGATTAGGACTTAAATCCACTAAGACAAACTCTGATTGGTTCATAAGATGATTAAGATATCTATATCAAACTAGTTATGTTCATTCCTTTCCATCAAGATTTTGAGGTTTTAAAGTTTGCTTCCATTGTAGACAAGTTGAATACATTAGAGAATTTTTTCCTTTTAGAATATTATCATTCCAAGATACATCTCACTTGATATCAATGAGATAAGATAGTAATATTTTGCAAGGTCATGGAACAAGAATATGGATATCCAAAGGAGACTCTTAATGGAAACAATTGGGAGGTAGTAGTCAATAACACACAAGGAGTAAAACATTGAGACAAGAGGATAGAAGAAGATTAAATAAAAAGGAAAGAATAGATGAATGAAAACTCATCCTACACCACTTCTTTATAAGATCAAAGATGGGATTATACCCAAACAAGCAAGTTAAGGCGAATTTCCTCTTAAGTTTGTAGGATAGAGTAGCTTAGGTTTAATTTCTTGTTTTATATTTATTCTTTATTTTCAACTTCTTTTCCAACCTTTTCTAGAACCTCATAAGATGTGTTTAATCCTATACATTTCTTAAAAAATAATTTCCAATTCAAGTGATACATTCACCATATAACTAGAACATCCACCCTATTCACAAGGCCACTTAGGCTAGATGTCGATACCAAAAGTGGAACACCCCAGCTCATCCCGATAGCATGAAATTCCAATAGTAGCTAAAGAAATTTTTAAAAAATGCCTCAAGAACCCTAGGACACAACCATAAAATTCCTAGATATTCTCATTTCATCATTTTCCCTTAACCAATATGTCTAAAGAGAATCCTAGGAAGAAGGAGAACGAGTGAAGTATGAGTAGCATAGAAAGGACAAAGGAAAGCATCCTACAATAGCATGGTAGAAAATCTAGTAATGAAATATCAATAATGGATGAGGGATGCTCATCCCATGTAGAGGAGAGAGTTTACAAACTTGAATTCATGTCAAAGGTAGCCAAGAAAAGGTATGAATCCTAGTAGAAAGTCTCAATCATTGTAGAAAGGATTCTTAATTTTAAATTCTAGAGGAAATATCAAATCTAGTATTATTTTGCAGCATTAAAAATTTCATTTATTTTGGGTTTTTTTACTATCATTTTGAAGGTTATGATCAAAGAATTCTTTTGTAATCTTTAGGACATGAATGTAGATACTAAAACTTTTAGCACTTTGGATAATGAAACTATTATTACAATATCTTCTAGTTTAATTAATAAGTTTCTAGGATTTGACACTTCATCATCATATAGATTATGGATGAACATAATTATTGATATTTTTTAAAATATCACTTTTGTTGTTTCAAAGAATGATTTTTATTTAAGATTATTTAGTGATCCTAACTTTGCAATGAAGCATATGGTTTTCAAGATTTATATAATAGCATATGCATTGATCATTTGTCTTATCATTTACTACAATATTGTAGTAAATGATGGAAGTTATGATCATTTACTTCACTAGTAGGCCTTGGTTCTCTATTGCTTAGTTGCTAGAATGAAGTTGGATTTTGGCTACATTATTAAAGAGGACATCATGTCTAAGCATATTAATGCCAAAACCTTTGGGCATTTATTACTAATCAATCTTATTATTAGGAGTTCAGAGATTGAAATACCTAATATTCTCATCATCTATGATAAGAAGATGATTACTAAGGATGCAAAATAGAGAGGTAGAAATAGTAGAACATCATCATTATCATTAATATCATAGGGAACTAGGCCTTGCCTTTGTAAATATAGATCTTTTGGAGATCAAATTGTTTTAACCCTAAACAAGGCTTTATGAGCTTTTGCCCAGTCCATTGGTATAATAGGCCACAACCTCACAACCTATATAGGTTGGAAAGAAGAGTTGAAAGGCTCAAGAGGAGAGAGGATAGGACCTCATAGTAGGAGGAGCATCCATCAATTTTAAATGAGGAGCTAGTTAGGATACCTATATAGTCAAGGAAGCATGTCTCCCATTCCCATGCTTTCAATGTAGGCTCATCCAAGAGCTATGATTCAAGAATTTTAGAGGACTTAGATGAAAAGTTAGTACCTATAAGGAAAGAACATCAATAGGAGAAGCAACAAGGATATGAGAATCAACCTCATTACCCACATGAGGATCAGAGAAAGGTACAATTTGAATCAGGCTATCTCCCAAAAGATAAAGTAATATAAATGAAATCGTAATCCCAGGTGCTATGGATAGTTTCTTTGGTTCATCAATTACAAAGACCTATTAGTAGTACCACTTGTATAGTGAGACTCATTTCTTTCAATTAGTTGGACAATCATCTACCAAGATGGGATTTAGGAACAAGCTTCATCCATGCAAGTGCTAGGAAGTTATACTAGAATCAATGGATTAGGAGGAAGATCCTAATAATCTTAGAAGTAATAACAATAAGGGGAATGAGTATCATCCACAAAAGTAGCAATATGAGGATTCTAACTAAGTATGCATGAGGATCTTTCCACCTTTTTAGGTGATTTCAAAAAAAAAGGGGAGATATAAAGAGGACAATATGTCCACGAGTCTTAGCTTTAGTGCCTATACATTTCCATATTATCTATATTTTACATCTATATCTAATGTCTTTAACATGTTGTGTCTATTAGAGCTTTAAAACTTTATTTTCTTCAGTTGCTATCATTGATGAACTTATGTTGATTGTGTAATATGTACTATTTATGTTTTACATTTAACTTGCGCTTTCTAAAATTTATATGTTTTATTTTTCAAGATCTATCTTTTGTGGTTTATATTATATGCTACTCACACATTCTTAACTTTTTAGGAATCACCAAAAGAGGAATATTATTAACATATTTCATGTTTTGATGATCTGAAAACTAGATAATGAAGTATTGTGTTTGGTTAAGCTTATGTTTTAGGTATTGACCAAGCTTATAAGCACCAAGACAAAGTGAAAGTTAAGAAAGCTAATTCAAGGATTCTAAGATGCATGAAGGTAAGAATTGACCAAGTGAACATTATCTTTTCTCAACCTTAGATATAGCCTAGATGCCCAAGCTTCATGATGGATGTCTAAGTTAAGAGCAGATAGAGTTCAAAATTTAACTTTCATCCAACCCAATGATTGTAAATCTTAGCCTAGATGTCCTAGAGTATGGACGTGCTAAGCCTAAATTTGGATGTCCTAGCCTCAATATGGAAATCCCACAATAATTGATCCAAATCTTAGAATGGGTGTCCCAACAAGCTTCATACATCTAACTCAAGACTTAGCCTTCTTAGTGTGTACATCCAAGCTTTGAATGGGACATCTTAGATAGCCATTAGAGAAAACAAAAGTCATTACTAGTCATTTTAAAACTCCAATTCTTCATAGGAAACTTGCACAGGAATGAGTATTATAAAATAATGGTTCCAAATCTTGATCATATAAGTAATCCAAGGCAATTAATGACTTAAACCTTATTGGATTAAGCATCTTGTTTGGCTGAGATCTTTCAAGGATTAGAAGATTCTTGGAAGTTGCACCGTCGTTACTACATAATTCTCTCAAGGTTTTGATTATTTACAATCATTCATGTATGCATGTTAATTAGATCCATTGCTCTCTCATTGTTGTATGATGCATGATTGGATCTAGATCTAGATCTAAATCTCGTTGTCTACTTTATTATATCTCCCTAGTATATATATTTCTTATGTAGATCTAATTTTTAGAATTAATCATTCTACATTCTCATTCATATTGTAATCCTTGAAGTTATGTGAAATGTATAGTCTCACTATGGAAAGATCTACATTGTAATCTTGATAGGTTCAAGTATTTATATATTTGCTTATACCCTAAGGGGTATGCAAGTGTGTCATCCAAGAGCATTATATTTTGTTCTTAACCTTGCAAGGTCCTTGGAAATCTTATGGGATAGTAATACAAATAAGATTAAAGATGAATACTACATTTTCCTAAAATATTTTGCATTAGAGCACATTAAACATAGTTGAAATAATATAGTTGCAAATTTGGTTGATTTGTTCCAAATATTACCAGGAATACTTAGTAATTTTCTTGATGATTTTTTCAAAAGTCATAGCATTTACATTTCTCCTATCCAATAGATCCATAGGGTCTGTGAACATAATTAACTTTTAGTTTCATTTATATTTTCAATATTTTCATTTACAATTTAAGGCTTGATTTATATCTCATTCATATTCATCTTTCTAAGTCAACCAACCCAAAATCTTTAACATCTTTAAGCTCAAAATATTTATTCAATATGTTGAACCAAGAGAGAAATGATTTAGTACCTTCCATTCATTAAAGGATTTAACTTCAACATGAGACAATCTAGAAGCATGACTAAATGCTCTATTAAGAGTAAGATTAATTTCTTAACTTGGATTTCCTTGAGGTTTTAAAGAAAGTTTCTTCTTCCTGTTTCTTATAAAGATGAACCGTTGAGACTTGTTCTCAATAATAGGATCATGAAGAACACTTTCATCTTGTTCTTCATTCTCTTCAAATTCTTCATTCTCAAAAGAAATATCATCTTTAAGACAAGGCATGGATAAATATATTGAAACATTTCTTAGTAAATATTCTTAGTTATTTTCTTGCCTAGATGCCTTTGGTAAAAAAAAAAAAAACATGTTCTTTGTTTTCTTCTACCTTTTCATTTTTTTAAATAATATACTTGAAAGAATTTCTCATATCTTTGATTTCTTTGGCTAAATCTTGGATTATTTTCTTCTTTAGCATCATGATACAAATAACATAAAAGATAAAATTCACAAATATCTACAAGAATATGTAGAAGATCAAGAGTATTCAAAGGTAAATAAATAAGAAATACTCAAATATTAGCAGAAATGAGTTCAAGATATTCAAACACTATCTATTACAAGAAAATGGATGTTGTAAGCTATAATTATTTTTGAATACTTTAATTAAATAATCAATTAATGATCAAAGGAGTTCTCAAAATCCTATAGAGTATGAAAATTCACAACAATAGAAATTGCAAATTAAAATGAAGATATAAAAGTAATTTATTGTATTTAAGATATAAATTTTTCACTTGAATTGAATTTTCTTCAATGTTAACTCTCTAATATCAATTTGATAAGAAGATTCCTTGAAATACATAATTCAAGCTCACTCAAGATGCAAAGATTTGCAAAAACTCTCAAATGAACAAGAAAAAGAAANCTTTTATAGTTTTTGGAATAATCCTTGAGCTTTCTCAACCATTGATCTTCCTTTAAAATTTCATACGCTTTTCAAAAAATTTAAGTTTTCTAGACTATAAGTGATTGTGACTCATAGGCTCTTACAACTACCAAACTATGATTTAAATATGACTTACACCCTATCATATTGGTAAACTTTGAATATTTTCATCTACTATTTTTTACTAGATTACAACTTACGATGGCTTGCTTTCTGCCAAATGTGACCTCCTATGATTAGCAAGTACTCACAACTTGCTATCAAACCTTAGAAATTACAAAATTAATCTTGGACTGCAAACTATGGTGAACTATGGCTCATTGTTACTTGCAGGGATAGACTATGGTTGACTGTGACCTGCAATTGTCTACCCAACCATAGAAAATCATATAAGTAACTCCAAAAAGAGTCCAACTCATAAACACACATATCTTATTACTTATAGGACATTTTGAGGATAAGAATTACCTCAAAGAATGCTTTGATGGCCTCATAAATTTCCTAGTAATAAATTCTAGGAAACAATATTAAGGAAATGAAAGATGTTTCTACATCACCTTCCATGATTCCAATGTATATCTATTCTTGATCTATTAAATGTCCTAGGCCTTGGAAATCTCTTTATGTTTAGACTCTACCCATGTCTTGTAGGATTACCCACTAAAGTAGAATGTATTCTTGTATATCCTAGGTCCTTAATATTGAAGAGAAGATGACATGAGATGGACTGATCAAAGTGAAATCTCCTAAATTGATGATCTATGTCTTCCTTTTCTAATTGGAATATCACAAGTATAGCATATTTACCTTTATAAAACTCATATTTAGCCTACATATAGTGGTCTACCTTCCACTAGGCCTTAGTTGGTTGATAAGATTTAGACATTTTCTTGTCAATATGATAGCCACCCATAAAATAGCCAAGTCTAGATCTTAAAAGTGCTACTTGAAGCATGGATAAAGTTGCTCTATTTGATAGAAGTAATATATTATCTTGAAATTTCCTATTTTAGAATTTTTTATCCTGATGAAACATGAAAGTAAATTCATGAATGTAAGGGTCTTGGTAGGCATAAGAAAGTCTCACTTGTAATCGTCCATGCTAATCTTCATTATTATCATTTCTATCATTATCCCATGTAAGATTCCTCAATTATGGTAGGATATTAAATTTGTGAGAAGAAATTAGTGTGTGTGACTTTAACCAATATTAAATAAATTAAAACATAGATTATTAGAGATTTAAAAATGATCTTGTATGATGTTAACTAACTAAACTAAACTACTAGTACCATCCTTGACAAATGGTTCCAAATGATGAGTAGCAATTATACCCAACGCTCCATCATATAGTATATAAGTATTGTAGTAGACAATGATGTAATCCATATATGGACTAGTAATAAGATTTAGTATTATTAGGCAATTTCAAGTTATTATCTTCCCAACTATATTAGTAGTGGCTCTTCTATTGATATGATCAGCCTAGATTAGGAGTATGAAAAATAATGTTGTATCAACTATGGTCTAAACAAAGTGAAAACATAAGAAATTATATTTAATAACTAATTAAATAACTATAAAAATAAATCCTAATCTTGCCTAAGGTGATAAGTATTTAATTCCCTAATTCACCTTCACATATTAGACATTTACATCCACCATTAAAAATATCAAGCATTTATGCTAGTGGGCATACCAAGAAAAGTACTATTAAGATTATCAAGTACATGTATATTACACTTGAGATCAGTTCATGCTCATTCTAAAAAGTATAATGTAATGGAAACATAAATATTATGCTAATAAAGTAATAAAATAATAATAGAAAATAAATGTAGAAAATAGTAAATTTAAACTAAGTTAGAGTACCACAATAGAAGAAAATCAATCTTAATTTTATTATCATTCATGAATTGTATTTAGGTATAATCCACTCAAATAAAATATCAAGAAATCTTCTAAATTCCATGATGCAAGCATTTGCTAACTATTGCAAGAAATAAGAAATTAAAATGCTAAATTCCAACTACTTACTAACCGAAAGGAGCTATAAATGTGATTGGTAAATGCATATTTATAGGAAAAGACAAGTGGAAGATGTTGCATAAGCGATGTAGCATCATAGGAGCAATGATTTCATAGTCATGATGTATCAGTTGTGATGAAATGTTGCAGCCAATGAATAGTGACTACTTATTCTTCATCATTAATGAAACTCTTCTTATTAAACTCATGTGGTTTAAACAACCATTACATACTTGATGTAACTTCATTCAATATATATAATACTATAAAAAAATAAGATTCTCACTTTCAACTTGTTTGCTCTTATCTTAGTGACTTACTTGTTAATGAGTAGTGAGGTATCCCAACCCTCAACCATACAAATCATGAAGCATTCATGAATGATCTAGTCAAATTCCATGGACTCTATAGTTTTCCAATGCACTAGTTCTCTAGGAAGTAAACTAGGAGTTGAGAACATTCATTATCTTCCCAACTACACTTGTGAAGCTCAAGAATATAGTTTGCATGTAATTGAGGCACATAATTTTTATCATTTTATATTTTATGATTTTGGTGCTTGAAATGAATAGGATACAGAATAAAGTAATTTAATATCTACTTTAATCTAATAGACTACCCATTGGTCAACTAGTCCTAACATAAGTATCTAGTCCCAATTGTCGTACACGTCTTGAACACATATAACATTGTTGGGTTACCAACCATTAAGTGCTGCTAGGATTACCAAATCTCATACACATGCTCAAAGTGGTCATACTTATGTGTTTACTTAATTGCTATTTAGCTTATTTTACTTACTTAATTAATTAGCTTAATTACTAAGGAAAATTGAAGAAATGATTGAAAATACTAAATGTATGAATAAACTATTTAAGCTATCCAAAATGCTACAAGGTTTATCAAGAAGTTAATCTTTATTGCTACACACGCTATCGTGCTTAGGTACAACAGTGCTCAAATAAAGATCTATACACTCAATGACTCCTACTACAAGCACTTAGGAAAACATTCTAACTCTCGAATGTAAAACCTACAAGAGCTTCACTACAACTATGATAAGATGATGCCTAAACATGGTGGGTTGACATGTATTTATAGGCAAGAAAAGACCCTACGTTAATGAGGCCTCATCGACAAGGCCTCATTGATGTAGCCAATCTATGAATCATCATAACACCATGACTAAATGAAAACTCATCCTTGGGTTCCTTGCAAAATTGGGAAGGTATGAGATTATTGACTAACACATAACACACAAGACTACATGACAAAACTAAGTACCTAGGTGTACAAATCAACAAAATTACAAATTCTGGTGTTCACAACATAAAATTGAATACCAAACAAAATTCAGAAAATACGTCCTCTGATGGCATTAATTCAATTGAAACGATCACATGGTCCAAGGTGGTGGAGGCTCTTAAGGCTCCAATGGACCTTCTCTAGATTCAGGCACATGCAATGGTTAAGGCTGTTGTGGTTGTCCACCTGCTACTGCAACTTCTAGTAGTAGATAGAAAGCATCTAACAATGCTTTCATTTTCACCTCCTTACTCCTAGGATTATGCTAGTCCATGTAGCTTCACCAATGTGGGCTAGAATGGGCACATCCCAAGGATAGGGCATTGCTGGAAATAGCTCCTTAACATTGATGAACCAAGTGACAACTTGTTTGCACTCAATGTCGAATTCCTTAATTGCATTTTGCAACTCCTAATAATCATTCATTCTCCTAGCTAGGTTCTCAACAATTGATTGTTGATCAATTAATCATGCCTTGAGAACTTTGAGTTTAGCATTTATCATTTCAAGCTTTTGCTTAGTGTCCTTGTGATGCTTGAACCCACCCTTGTACAACAAGTACAAGCTAGCCACCTACTTTTCAAGTTCTAACCATGGTCATTTAGTAGTCATCATTTTTAAATTTGTGTATTAAAGATTTTTCAATTCCATATATTCTATTATCTCTTTGATTTTCAACTCCTTCATGCAGATCTCTAATTTGTTGTAGGCATCTATCCAATCAATGATAGGCTACCACACTTCTCTTCCTTGCTGGATTTGATGGAGAACCTAATTTAGTTTTGACTTAGCCACTTGGATATGTTTCTCATTCACCTCCTTCTACAAGCCAACCTAGTCTATGTGGTGATTCTTGACTCTCTCAAATTTGATAGCCTCATTTTTCCAAGCAGTAATTTCAATGGTAGACTTCTGGCATAAGGCATGGACTTCCTCCATATAGATATTATGATTCTCTACTACCAATCTTCTCAATTCCATGTTTTCTTTGGCTATCTGCTCCTGCTGTTAATGGATGAGTTCTTGCATCTATTATTTTTGTGCATCAACATTTTGCAAGTGATGATTTTCTATGGTTTGTGTTTTATTTTCTTGGCACATTTGAATCAAGTCCTTTTGAACTAAATAGGTCTTTGCTTTAGCTACAGACTAGTTAAAGATGGACATCACCATTCCCTACTCAACCTATTTTAATCACTTTTGAAGCTACTAAAAAGTTTCATCTCTTGTTATTACATGGTTGAGGAGTACAAAATTAGCAAAACAAGCATGCAATTCAGCAAATTTCATAGCCAAGCATTGGTTTTGTGCTTAAGCCATTTCAAGTTACCCTTCCAAGATGATAAATTTTTCCTTTGCTTTGAGCAAGTCTGACTAGGTTGTAGTAATGTTATCCAAAAAATCAAAGGTATCTAAAATCAATTGCCCAGTCCCCACTAGTTGATCCAACAACTCTTCGTGCTGGACTGCACGCAATCTTCCATTAAAAGTTCCTATGGACATCTACACATCTCTAAGTGCAAAAATATTTGGTACAAACACTACATCAACATTAAGTACATCAATGATCCTATCAGCAATCACTTTCGCAACTATCTCCTATCCTTGGTGTTGCATCACTAGTACAATTACCCCCTCACCCTCCTCCAAGCACACTGAAAATGAGGTGGTATTCCCAAAGATTTTTGGATATAGATGGTGTTGATAAAGAGACATCATCACCTCTCAGGCATTGGGATTTAATCTCCTAGGTAGCTACATTTGTTGGGTTGAAAATATTGGTCTGACTCCCTCTATTTGACTAATTTTTTGAGCCACTTGATTAAGTTGACTCATCGTAGGTCAATACACATATGGATCTTCATCACTCATTCCTACTCATTGCTCTTGCTATTGCAAGAGCTACTCTTGGATTTTACATAGGCACTTAATGGTAGCATGGGCTTCCAACATTGTTTCTTGAGCAGGTGGTGGAGGTGGTGGTTGTTGCACCTCTTCCTTAGACATGACAAACATCTTATCCTTCATCATTTTAGACCAAGAGGCAATAGAAGTATGCCTAATTATGTCATTGACGTACCGAACTATCCCTACCCTTTTGCAAAGTTTTCTAATAAGGCATGGGAAGGATAAGGTTTTCCTTCCACATTAATTTTCTTTAAAACATTTTTCTATCTCTAGATAGATTAATTTTGAAAGGTTTACACATGTTCAGGTGGAGAAGATAGTCACCTTATTAGGCCTCACTATCAAATTGAGATGATAGGCTACTATTTTGAAGTATACATGCTCTACTAGTGTGAGGCACCAAACTCCTTACAGTCAATCCTTAACACCACTAGGTCCACTCCCTTTTCACCTTTGGATCAACTTGCATAAATAGTTTTGCCAGTTGTACCCTAGAATCAAGTAACCCAAGAGCTTACACAATGGCTTTAGCTGAGTAGGACACCTGAATGTCCTTGATCTTCATAGTGGAACCTACCTTTCTATTATTCTAGAAGAGGTACATATCTTTCATGTATCACTTCCCATTGGAAGTAATGATTGGCCACACGGGAGAGGTTTGTAACTGTGTCCTTACCTCTACTAGAGCATGCTCTAAGAATGGCTTGAAGTTTAGTTCTTAAAGAACTAAGCATTGGACATCATGACACCTGATTATGTCGAGGTAGGCTTGTGTTAGTATGACTTTAAGTCTTGGTATGGGCCTTGGTGCCTCTGCTCATTGTGATTATTCTATTGCAACCTCTTCCTTGGGAATCTATCGAACCAATTTCACTTTGGGCTCCTCCCAAAGAGGTCCCATTACATGGGTTTCTTTTTCTTATTTCTAGGCTTATTCTTGTTGGCCCCTTCCAATTTTGGGTCATTTCTCCCTTTTTTGAGATGGTCCTCCCTCCTATGGTCATTTCAGTCTTGGTGCCATCTATAATCACAACATGACCACAGGTTAGCAATTATTGTGTAACATGAAATAATTGGGATATCTTATCTCATTAGGAAGGTTACCTTTGGCTAAGTTGTGATTATGGATGATTTGATCAATTTTAATCATTACTTTAATTTTATTTTAGTATTAACAAATGATTATAGTCATATCAAAGGTCATTGAAAGGGTTAAACTCTCAAAAACTAATGGTTTAATATCATTGTATTCATTAACTCTTTGGGGAACAAAAAACTTTCATTAAAAACCTTAAGGTTTGCAATCCCCATGATGAATAGCTAACCTCAAGTAGCTATAGGATTGAAGAACGGAGTGATTTGGAAAAAGGTTAAAAAGCGTATGGGCTTTGGAAGGTTTTGGGCTCTGAAAAATGGTAAAAACTCTTCTCTTGTTGTGAAGCAAATGATAAAAATTAAAAAGTGTTTGGAAATATTTATAGATTTTTTGCATTACATCGATGGGGCCTAGTTGATGAGGTCAACTATGTCAACTAGGCCTAATTGACGTAGTTATTAACCACCATTGTCTTTGGGAAAACTTTGAAAATATGAGTTTTTGAGTGAAATGGGAGTCAAATGGAAGCCCAAAAAGCCATGAACATAATGAAAATAGTAGAAGATGGTGTTGAAGCTTAGCAAATTAAGGAAATGATTGGAGAATGAAGTCTTATGAAAGTTTGAGAAGCATAGAACTAGATGCATAATGGGGCACATGAAAGATATGATTGTAGGAATGTCTAAGGTAAGGGGCTTAACTATATAAACCAAGAGAAATGCAAGTGGGTCCTTCCCATAGTAGGCACACACCCTTTTTTCTCTTACATAACCTTAACTAAGAAGTCCATGGGCCCCATAGTCAATTAATGGTTATGAAAAGTTAAGGACCAACCCGGAAGAATCTATCTAAAAATTCCAATACATCAAACTCGGACATCGAGCATAACATGGAAACTGATAGTGAGGTGAGCTACAAGTAGCATCGATGGATGACTAAGAAGGTGGGATGGAATCCCAAATTAAGGTCATAAGAAGTTCCTTGTGGAGTTTGTGTTTAAACTGATCCAAGAAGATCCATCCTTAGTCCATATCAAAACCAACTACTTTCAATGAATTCGCATGACTACTCTAAGACTAATCCACCCCCTCAAGACACAAGAGTGCTTTCACAAAATGACCATCATTTCATAAAGAGAAGAAATAGAAGCAAGAAGTGAGAGAGGGCCTTAGTTAGAGGGAACCTTCAAGCATGGGTAACATGTATTTCTAGTCCCATAACTATGCTTGTAGCCTATTTATTTATCTAAGGGGTATGCTTTCAATTCCCATCATGTTTTTTTTTCTTTTTAAAATGGGAACCACACCATGCAAAGAATTTATTCAACTTTCTATTATTGGTTGACATGGAAAGGTGAGAAGCTAATGAAACATTGAAACACCCAAGTAGAGAAGTACAAAGAGTATTGACTTCCCTTGAGGTCACACCCTATGAAAATCTTTGAATCTTTCCCAAATCCAGAAACTACCAAGATCACAAATTTATTAAAATTTTATTTAATAAAAGGAATCTCAAACATCCAAAACAAGGAAAACCATAGAGTTTGTTAATGGGTGGATGATGTGTACTCACTACCTGTTCCATGAAAAATAAATCATGTCTTAGTCATCAAACATTAGAATTCAAAAATAGAAACCAAACGTTAATAATCAAAACATTAAGCACAAACCACCATTAGTAAATAGCAACATTGGCAATGTGTCCTATGGTAATAAAGCACTTTTATTAAAAAAATAATGAAAATTCACACACAAAAATAAAGTAAAATATATAAGAAAGTATAAAATATTCAAAAAAGATAAAACATACTAACAATGTTATAAAACAAAAATTAAGAAAATCAATAAAGTGAAAAAAACAAAATGGATAAAAATCAACAAAGTGTTAAACAAAAAGTCAAAAAAACTAAGGAGCCATATGTATGATTAGCACAGATAGCCATATCCCCTATGACTGAGTTGAAATAAGGAAACATAGAATATAGAGCCTAGTTGTCCATCCAATGAGGTATTAGTTGCACTAGCTTGGCTTGGCTCCAAGAAAGGTTTCACTTGTTGGATGTTGACCAACTACTTTTTGTGTAGGCTCTCACGTTTGTAGACTAACATGGGCCTAGAGGAAAAGGTTTCATCAATTATATAAGGTCCCTCCCACAACATTTGAAACTTTTTTTTTGGGATACATGTGTGGGGTTCCAATAAAGAACCTTATCTCCAGGTTGAAATTTTACTTTTCATATTTTAAGGTCATGACATTTCTTGTTGTATGCCTTGTGCACTTTATTCAAAGATAGGGCCACTAACTGGTTTTCATCTAGCACATTCAAGTTGATCAATATTTCTCTTTGTGCTAGGCTAAAGTCAAGGTCCAAGTCATAGGTTGTTGAAAGCATACAAAGATTATACTGGACTGGAAGTGTTGGAAGTTTTCTGTACACCAACTCATAGGGAGAGTAGCCTATGAGAATTTTTCACATGGAGCAGTAAGCCCAAAGGGAATTGTTGATTTTTGTGCTCTAGTCTCTCCTATATTTGCTTAAAGTTCTTGTTAGGATCTTTGTGATCTCCCTATTAGTAACTTCTACTTGACCATTAGCTTGGGGCTAATAGGGTGTTGTTAATTTATGTTCAACTCCTAAGCATTGCATCAACTTTCGAAAGGTGGCACCTATAAAATGGGTTCCATTGTTAGAGATTAGTACTTGTGGGACACCAAACCTATTTACAATGTGTTGTTATACAAATCCAGCAATAGTGGATGATGTAGAATTGGTGATGGCTGCTGCTTCTACCCATTTGGTGTAGTAGTCAACTACTATGATGATGTATGTCTTTCCATTAGACATAGGTGTGATGGGACCCATGAAGTCTATGTACCATATGTTAAAGGGATCTAGTGGTTGAATCCACTATTGAGGATCCTTCATTTGAGTAGTTATCTCACCATCTTGTTGATAGCATTCACAAGATTGGAAAAATTGGTGAGAATCCCTAAAGATTGTAGGCCAATAGTATTATACCATTAGGATTTTTATGGCCATGCATCTCTCTGCATAGTGGCCTCCGCAAGGGCCTTTGTGAGCATCCTGGAGAACACACAATTAGTCTACATCAAGGACATACCAATGAACTAGGCCATCAAAACACACCTTGTAAAGGTGTCCATTAATTTCCATGAAGTACTTAACCTGATGAAGAAACTATTGTTTCTTCCTAAATTCTAGATCTTGTGGCATATTCTAAGTAAGAAGCTAAGTGAGGATGTCATCATACCATTTTGATTCAGTGGGTACTTGGTCATTTATTACTCCTATAAAGAGGATTTCATCTAGAAATTGACCAGAGAGTGGACTCTTCTCCTCTTTATTATTCCATCTTAACTAAGAGGGATGATCAGCAATCACATTCTCAATTCCTTTTCAATCTATCATTGTGAGTTCAAATTCTTGTAAGATCATGAGCCACTGTATGATATGGGGGCTCACCATTGGTTTATTCATTAGGAACCAAATGGCACTATGATCTATGGGCACAAACACTTTATAGCCAAGCACATAGTACCTAAATTTTTAGAGAGTATACATCACTATCATTAGTTTTTTCTTAGTTGTGGTGTAATTCAACTGTGCCCCACAATGATTCGACCTGTGTAGTGAATGCAATATGGATGTTTCTTGTCATCCAACTACATAAGCATGACTTCCAAGGCATAATTAGATGCATATATCATTATATGAAATGATCTGGACCAATTTATTGCCCATAGAATTAGAGTTTCTATGAGTTTTTACTTTAGCTATTGGAATGCAAGTTCACACTTCTTAGTCCAAATGAATGGAGCATCTTTCTTTGTAAGCTCAACCAAGGGATTTGCAATCTTAGAGAAATTCTCTATAAACTCTCAGTAGTAGCTAGTGTGTCTAGAAATTATTAGACATATTTGACTCTCTTTAGTTGACATGTGATTTCTTGGATGACCCTTATCTTTTTAGGGTTTACCTCAATTCCTACATATTAAATGGCTTTTCTACCAATTGAGCCTAAGGCTTATTTCAACACATCTTTTTAGTACTTGCTCAAGGTAATCCATGGCTTGCTCAAATCTAGCCCCATAGGTAGAGAAGTCATCCATAAAGAGTCCTACCATGCTACCAATCTACTATTGAAAAATAGTAAGGACCAGGCATTGAAATGTTGCAAGTGCATTGCATAGATTGAACGACATCTTACAATATGCAAAAGTACCCTAGGGACTCGTGAATGTTATTTTGACTTGATCTTTTGGTACAATCTAGATTTTGTTATAGCCACTATAATTGATAAGAGTTAAAGTGTCACATCAATGAGCCCCTATTGATGTGGCCTCGTCGATGGACCCCCATCAATGCAACCCTATTTATGTAGTGTTGCCTAATCAATGGGAACACAACAACGTGGCATTTGCTACATCCACAACGACCCATCAACATAGCCCAACAATAAAAACTATAAATACAAGCTCACATCCATGTTTATGGGAAGTAATGTCATAGTTGTAGTGAAGCTCTTGAAGTTTTTGCATTTGAAAGTTAGAATATTTTCCCAAGTGCCTGCAACATGAGTCATTGAGTGTATGGATCTTTATTTAATCATTGTTGTACCTAATCATGATAGTGTGTGTGGCAATAAAGACAAGCTTCTTGATAAACCTTGTAGCATTCTAAATAACTTAAATTTTTTATTCATGCATTTAATGTTTTCAGTTATTTATTCAATGTTCCTTAGTAATTAAGCTAATCAAGTAATTAAGTGAGATAAGCTAAATAGTAATTAAGTAAACACATAAGTACAATTACTTTGAGCATGTGTATAAAATTTGGTAATCCCAAAAGCACTGAATGGTTGGTAACCTAGCAACATTATATGTGTTCAAGATGTGTATGGAAAGTGGGACCAAATACTTATGTTAGGGACTAGTTAAACAATAGTTAGCCAATTAGTTTAAAGTAGACATTAAATTGCTTCATTCCTTATCCTGTTTATTTCAAGTACCACAATCATAAAGTATAAAATGATAAAACTATATGCCTCAATTACACTTAAACCATATCCTTGAGCTTCACAAGTATAATTTGGAAGACAACAAATGACTATTAGGATAAGGTTCACTTCCTAGAAGACTCGTGTATTGGAAGACATAAAGTCTATGGACGTCAACCAGATGAATGCTTCATGATTCATATGGTTGAGTGTCAGGGTACCTTTCACTACTCATCATTAGCACCATTTTTGGGGACTCTTTTTGTTTGAAATGTTCGCTAACTATGACTAGTAAGCATCATTAACATCATTGGATGAACCCTAAGGTCAACATCATTCTCACACATAATATAAGCACATAAGCACACTGATATTTTATTTTTTTTAAATGTCTTCTTCTCTTAGGTGTGATGATGCTAAACCATTGGTCCTTTAAGAATGCAAGGTGGTATACACTTATCTAGATGAGTATGTGTTACACCCCATCCAGAGACAATAGTTATGGTCATATGCTTATGATTTATACATTACGTGTGGAGTCCCGGTGGGTTGTCAGGGATGAGTTAATGTATTTTATATGTTATGAGGCTCCATCTTTATGTTACAATCGTGATGTCTTTAAATCCTTAACTAACTTGATTATGTACACTAGCCCTATGTGATGTGTTAGACAAGTGATGTTGTTGGCAAGGTTGTTGGATTGGGGTACTAAAGCACCTATCTAGTATATCTTTATGCTTTATGTGTGATTTTGATATTGAGGAATTTTCTCTATAGAACTATGTTGCATGAGATTCGGGTGTGGTTTTGGTAGTGAATGTGTAGAGTGTATGGTAAGGATCTTGTAGGTTCAAATGGATTTTGATTTGGAGTCCTGATGTGTCTGTTACACATGATTAAAGTTTACGATATTAGTTGTAGAGGAGAAAAATAGATTATCTTATGAAAATAACATACTTAAAATAAAATAAAATAAAATAAAGTTAAAAAAATTAAAAGTAATGTTTTTTTGCACGTGACATGTGCCAAGGAAAACAAAACAAAGGTTGCATGTGTATTTTTTTCATATGCTTAAAAGTGTAGTTTTGTTTTTATGTTTTTTCTTTTCACATCACCTCACCACCACTTGTGAGAGAAATTGGGTTTTGGTTTTTTGCTTTTTCTTTTCTATCATGTAAAAAAAAATGCACAGGATCCTATTTTCTTCCATTTTTCTTTCTACTCTCTTCTTCTATTTCCCCTTTTTCTGAATTTTAAGCTTTGTAGACAATTTTTACTTACTTTGAACCTAGATTTGGGACTGTTATGGTCATACCTACATGGGTGCAAAACTTGTTGGGAGTGAAATGAAGTCTTGCTGGATTTTTGAGGGTTTTCTACATATTTCAGCCTTTCTGCCCAACAATTGTAATTGGTGGTTTGTCTTTACCTTTTCTCTGTATTTTTGTGTTGGATTAGTGTATATGATTATGTGGTGTCAGCATGTGGGGTAGATAGCTCAAAGATTAATCTTGGATATCTTATTTTGTATATTTCCAAAAATTGTCTGATTTTGGTTACGAATTGTGCATTAATATATATGCAATGTGTGGGATGATGTGGACTTGTAGAATATGATATGTGGTGTTGATGAGATTCATATGATTGGAACATGGTATTTTTGGGGCCTATTGGGGTGTGAGCATTTTTTTGAGAATTCCAATATTATTTAAATATTAGTTTATTAATCAAACTTTGAACGTGCATAACTTTGCTTCTAGGAGTCCAATCTAGGTAAAATTAGTGTCATTGGGATCATTTTAAGAAGCACTTTCTAATCATGGATTAGTTTCCTCTTTGGACATATATCATTTTGAAGGGTATTATAGTGGTCATTTATCTGAAAGTGCATGCCATTTGAGAAATATGGTAGTGTTTTGTCATATTGAGGTCTTCATGTTATTTTTTTGAATCATGGTATTACTTTCATGGAATGACTATACTTGTTAAGTATGGATATGTGTGGTTGTGTTTGTTTGGGTGTGTTGTGCTGATGAGACATGTTGGCTTAAGCTAGTCGAAATGTGTACATGTTTTTGCGATGATGCTTGTGATAGTCATTACCAAGTGGTGCTAGCATGAGAGTGTGGACTAGTTGGTGATTAGGTACCTTGGAGGTAGTATGGATTAACCCCCACTATGATGCATCAGTGAGGCTCCTATCTCAGGCCTCATCTTGAGAGTGGAAGAGCGTAGGTGTGTTTGTCCCTATGGTTGGTATGTGGCATAGGTGTGTTCATCCCTATCACTAGTCCTCTAGAAGGCTAGTGGTTATGGATCATAGGTTGACAAGCCCTACCACTGATTGGATAAATAAAAGACTTGCAAGTAATGGCTATTATAAGTACTCATCTCAGCGTTTCATATGATACACTGAGCGTGAATATGCTAGCAATCACATGGGCTATGTATATGATAGTATCGATTTGTGAGTCATATCATTGATAATATGTATTTTGATTAGATTATGATTATGTGGATCATGGACTGTTTTCGGTATATCATGGGTATGATGACATGGACAAGATAGATGATGTCAGACCATGGCTTTTTCTAGGATTATATGAAAGTATGTTAGCATTATGGGTGATATGATGTGCTATTTTGAGCATGCATAGCACTAAAAATTGTTGCACATTGCCTTGTACCCCACTCCTCTCCTCTCATGCAACACTTGTCAACCATTTAGCAAGGGAAGTTTAAAGGCTTTCCACTTAGTTATGTGCTAACTTTATTTAATTATAGGTGAAAGGTGCAGAAGCCTAAATGAGCACAAAGAGGAAGAGTATAGAAGGGGAAAATCTTTAGTGCTTGGTTAATGTATATTTTCATATAGAATAGTATGGACTAGATATCATTGTATGAAACTCTCTATACTTTTAGCTGTATGATGATGATGTTATGCATTTTTTTTCTTTTTGGTATTTTAGCAGAACAACGTATAGTTTGCTTTATGTAGAGACATGATTTTTTCTAAAGTGAAATGTGTTTCATTTTTAATGTGGTATGAAATTTCTGTACTATTTGACCTTCCTTAATATTATGTATTCTACACATTATTGATTTTTAGTTATCATGCTTCCATTCTAAGATGACTTGATCCTGGGCATCACCCTACCCAAGCTAGGGCATGGTGTTAGATTATGGTATCAGAGTTAGTTTACTTTGATGTTGTATGATGGTGGGAGCACTCACCCATTTGTGTGATTTCAAGTTAAAGTGATGTATAGTAGACATGGTCATGGTTCTGGTGGGACTCGTAGACCAAAAGGTCCTAATGATGGACAAGTAGCCTCCTCAAACATCTAATAGTGATCCTACAAATAGGCAACTAGACCTGCAAATAGGCAACTAGAGCTTATACAATAATTGTTATAGATCCTGCAACAACATGTTGTAGTTAGTGATGCTTCCATTCCCACAATCAGGGAAGTGGGAAGTGGGGTAGTGGAGGCTCAAGAGAATCAAATAGGTAGCCTATCAATAGGAAACTAGTGGAGAAATTTTGGAAGTTGGAATCTCCTAAATTTGATGGCACTGAGGATCCCATTATAGCTATAGAATGGTTGGAGGAATTACAAAAGGCTTTTGATTTGATGGGCTCTTCATTGGTTTAGTAGAATCGCATGATAGTTTATCAATTGGTTAGTACTTCCAAGCATTGGTGGATGATTGAAGAGTAGGCCAAGGGATGGACTAGTCAAGAGGTGGCATGGGAAGATTTTCTAGCATTTTTCAAAGGTCATTATGTATCTACCTAATATGCACATTTCAAGAAGGAGGATTTCTACCGTTTGTATTAGGGTACATGGTCTGTGGAAAAGTATGATGGTCATTTCTCTAAGCTAAGTAATTATGTATCCCAGATGTAAAAAAATGCTTGGGCATGGACAAATAGATTTGTTCAAGGTTTAAGACCATCTTTGAAGGATCACTAATTAGCTCTTAGATTGACATCCTATGATGAAGCTAGAGTAGTAGCCATGGACTTAAAGAGGAGTTAGCGAGAAGATATAGTGCTTAGAGAGGGAACAGGGGAAAAAGAGAGGATCAACATCTTAAAATAGGCTAGGCCCCTCTAAGTAAGCTTGTGGCCATGGAGGAGACCACCCAACACTTGCTCATGATCCTACTATTGGAGCTAGTCATGGAACTATTATTTGCTATAGATGTGGATATCTTGGTCATCTGCAGAGGGATTGTTAGAATTATTTTGCATGTGGGTAGCTAGGGCATCTAGCTCAAAAGTGCCCAAAGCAAGCAAGCAGTAGTGGAGGAGGCAGAGGCCAAGGATAGCAACCTTTAATTTAAGGTGGATGTGGAGCACTAGTCACTCAGCTCGGAGGAGGGGACTAGAGGACTCAAGAATGAGTGTATGCTTTAACATATTAGCCTCTGGATGTGCAACTAAACATAGTGATGGAGACAGGAGGTACAATTTTTGGCTTTGTTGTATTGATGTTATTTGATCCAAGTGCTAGCCATTCTTTCATAGATCCTACAATTGCACATCATGTAGCTCTTGTATGTCATTCTTTATCTCATGTTTTGATAGTATTTTGCTAGGGGTCATGAAATTCAAGTTAATCAAGTGTGTATAGGTATGTGATCAGATGCGATATCACATGGGCCACGATATCACATACGTGATATCACGGTGTGTCACAAAATCTATAAATAAGAGGCGGCTCTCCCTTATTTCCTCATCCTAGGCTAGAAGTAGGGAAACTCTGGTAGATTGATCACTCTAGAGATAGAATATTTTCCATGTGCCCGTAGTAGGAGTCCTAAAGTGAACGGATCTTTATTCGAGCAACATTGTACCTGAACACAAGCTGTGTATGACAATAAAGATAAACTTCCTGGATAAACCTTGCAGTGCATGGAATAGGATTTTATTTAATGTTATTTATTATTTTCTCTCTCACCCTTATCTCTTAGAATGCGGAATGAGTATGACTTGATTACGAGCATCTTAGTGTAACTACTTGGTATGCCAGTGGCGTATCTAGGATCTGTGCTTGGTAACCCCAGTGGTAGTGATGCACGAAGTCCAAGATGTGTACGGATAATCAAGGAACGGATGCTCATCACACTTAGGCTAGATTATCTTTCTCAACCCTTTCCTCCTAGTTAAGTGCCTCACCACGCGTAATTAGTTACGCGTGGTGATCCCAGTAATTACTTAGTCATTAGTTAGAATTAGTAATTAGTTTCTCAACCCTTCACCTTGTTAGCATAAGATACATAAAACATAAAAAGACATAAAAATCATATACCTCAGACTTACTTAACCATACATCATGACAACTACAAGTAAGTCTGGGAAGACAATGAATGGTTAACCTTAAGTGTTCCATGAGGCATGTAGGCATTTAGTCTGCGAAGTTCGACCAGATCGCACGTGCTATGCTTGTATTTGTATGGTTGAGTGTAGGGGTACCTCGCCACTCATCATTAGCACTATTGTCGGGGACTAAGTGTTTGTGCGCTAAGTAGGACATAAGAGATCATCTACATCGTTGGGAGCTTAAACGAACCTTAGGGTTAATCATAAGAAAATTATATAACAGTAAAATTAGTACACCTATAAGACATCATGTCTTCTTCTTCTTCTCACAAGAGCACATCACCTAAGAATCATACTAAGAACAATCGGCAATTAAAAATACATAACTTGAATTTGCCGGTTCCTCAACAATATAGGGTGACATATACTCATCCTGATGAGTATGTACCTGATTATACCTTTATCCTTCATCAAGATGAACAGATCCATTGGAGAGATTTGCATGGTAACATAGTGTTACCTCCAGATCATGCAATCTCTAACATGCTTCTCCGTGCCTTGGCACAGATTGGCATGACGAAATTATACGTCCAATACGTTGTGGAAAACTTTGACATGAGGGATTATCATCCCATAGATTTACAACGTATGAGGGACTCAAGGCAGGAGAGCCAACATACACTATTGAAGGGAAAAGAGGTCCCGCACGTCCTAAGTGAAATTAGATATGGTGAACCCCTTACAATAGGTTCTCTATCGAGAGATGTTCCCCCTCCTAACGAAGGTGAGGAGGTAGGGTATCAGAACCTACAATCAATGATACATAACCCTGGTTCTGATTCCCATGAACACTAGCTATTTATTGAGGGAATAACAACATATAACAAGGATAGGCACTCAGATCGTCACCACGATTGGGGCCAAACCCATAGAAGAGAAGCAAAGAAACATCATCATGGTGATGGGTCTCCTTCTTCTTCCCCTTCTTCACATCACTCACCCTCTTCTTCCACATTAGGGCACAATCATAAAGAGCATAACGGAGAGGATAAAAGTAAAAAAAATGAGAGACCTTGACGAGAGAGTTGAGAGAGAGGACAAGGGCATGAACAAAGGGAAAATAGGGAACAACGGAGACATCACAGGCATCATGAAAAAGATGATCATGACGAGCCCCTACTTGCAACCTTAAGTATGCTCAATATAACAAAGGTAGTGAGAATCCCAACAAGGCATTTAAAAGGCAGTCGAATCAAGTGTTTAGACATGAATAACATCCCACGCTTTGAGGGGGGATACAATGTAGATTCACAAAATCATTTATAGGCATTCCATGATGCTTGCGCCTTGTAGAACATAGAAAATGAGTGGAAAAAACTTAAGTTGTTTCCCAGGACACTCATCAAGGAAGCAGAGAGTTGGTACCGGCCCTTAGAACCGGAAACCATCAGGAGGTGGAGTACGATGTTAGAACTCTTTAACAATAAGTATCAGACATACTTCAGAGTGTCCAATTTACGTAATCAAATCCAAGGATGGAAACAAGGAACTCATGCACCCTTGGATGCTACCATGGGCCACTACTATGCATTGTTACATCGTTGCCTAGGCCATGGTTACGCACAGCGGGATCAACTCCGCCACATCATAGATGGGCTAAGGTATGAAACTAGGAGAACCATTGGGACTTATGCCCAAGGGAGATTATTAGAACTTAGATCCCATGAGGTTCATCGCTTGTTGGAACAAGTAGCAAAAGAGGAAGGTGAGCTATGAAAAAAGGAAAGTGTGGAAGAATACAACCGTGATCCCTCTCTTTGAAAGAAGGGAGTGAAATTTTGTGATGAAGAGGATGAGTCACTACTTGAAGAGTTGGTGAATAGCAAGACCTTGCCACTTTAGAAACTAACAACAGAAATAGCCACTAAGGTAGATGACGTATGGAGTTCCTTAGACTCTAAAATTGAAACTATCTTAAAAATTGTAGAGGAGTCTAAGGTGGAACAAAGTAGTGACAAAGGTAAGACAAAGCGGAGATATTTAGGCCCTGCACATAACAAGCGTAAGGGAAAAATTACTAACTCTGATGTGGTTGTGGATTCGGATTCAAATGATGACAGTAGATGTGAGATCTGCTACTATGACCATCCTAAGGGATGTTGTCCAATCATCTCACATCTACAAGAGTCTGGGGTGTATGCACTTAACCCAAGACTTAATCAATAGTAGACACCCCAAAGGTTACCCTATCCCCAAGGTAACCCAAGAAAGTTCCACCAACCGTTAACGTATTATCCAAGTGGAACTCCACCACAATCCATCGAACAACATCAGCAGTGGAAATACCCACAGTCATGGGGAATGCCACCACCAAAACAATAATACCCTTACCGGCAGCCTGATCCTTATGGTTATTATGTGTAGCAGCCGATTTCTTCAAGTGACTCTATGGGTCACACAACTCCCCACCATTACTACCAAGTTTGGGATTACTTTAGAAGGACTCCTTCTCCTCCGGGAGATACTCCATACCTACACCATCCTCATAATCCATCCGCACCTCTTCCACCAGTAGTTCCTATAACACCTCTTGCTCCAACAATGCAAGGGGAACTCCCTACTCAACTATGGCAATGCAATGCTACGAGTGCTGTAAACATTCAACTTGCTGCTGGTTCTAAAAACTGTAAAACGAGAAGACCTTTCTTCAAAACCAAAAGCCCAGACAAGCTCTCACAACAACAAGCAGTTGAGCCCATGTACACTCCTCTACCATCTAACACTTTGGAGCACCCTTCCATTCAACATCAGAGCTTAACACATACGGTTATGTTAACCCATATCCTAACTGACTGGATCAAGGTAGGCCACCTTCCCAGGAAACTAACTGATCTTGGAAGTCCCTTAATCTACCTTCATGTCATCGGAAATGAACCACATAGGGCTCTTCTTGACTCAGGTTTCGGAGTCAACTTAATTTCACAAGAGATATATTAAGCCTGGAACCTGCCCCAACTTAAGAAGAGCAACATTCAACTAGAGTTGGTAGACCAGTCCATCACCATTCCCTTGGGATTGGTGGAGGACATCGTTACCACTGTGTGTGGTTGGTCCTACCCAGCTAATTTCCTGGTGATTGAAGTTAACAACAACGAAGTGGACTTCCCAATTATAATGGGAAGGGCATGGCTAAGCACAGTAGATGCATACCTTAGGATTCGTGATCTTTCCTTAGAAATATCTAAGATAACCATTTATGGAAAGATCGAGAAGAGGAAATTTCCATACATCACATACAGTGATTCATTGGGTGATGACATGGAGGAAATGCCTCCATGCAATAGGTGTACCTTTGAAACTTTGAAACAAAGATGCTTGTATGTAGCAACCACACAACAAGTAGTAGACACCCCGTGGTTGACAGCTACTCATAAGAGCAACCAAATATGCATGCAATGAACTAAGGAAACAACCCATGCCAACAACGAAGACATAGACACATTGGAATATAAGCATCACCAACTTCCACCCCTTAATCTAAGAACATCAATGGGGAGAAGTTGGGCACTTCTA
>MNCI01007355.1:383607-408265 GCA_015680685.1 Gnetum montanum
TTTTACACATTTTTGTTTTAGACGTTTTTGTTTTTCAAGTTTTTTTTTACAAATTTTTGTTTTACAAATTTCTTTAACTTTTATTTTTTTTGTTTTACAAATTTCTTTAACTTTTCTTATTTTTTTTTTTACAACATCATTATACTTTTTCATTTTTTTTGTGTGCGTGTGTGTGATCCACCTTGTAAGTTTGTCACCCAACAAGTGTTCGGAATGATGGTATGAACTGCTTTCACATTGATTGCTAATGTTTGGTTTTTACCTTTAAGTCATGATGTTGATACTAAGGTATGTTCATCTGATATGGTAGGCAATGAATCCANTTTCTAATAAGAACTTTAACAAATTGGTGACTGGGCATTTCTCAAACTAAGGAAGGACTCAAGGATTGAAAAGGGTGTGACTTCAAGGGAACTTGATGCATTTGTGTTGGTCATTCTCTTGGGTGCTTGGATGTTTTTTTTCTTGAGTTTTCTTACCATTACGATGTTACCCAATCATCGAGAAGCTGAGCAAATAAAAATAACAAAGTCTTTGCATGGTGTGGTTCTCATGCATAAAAACACAAAACACAAAAACAAAAACAAAAAGGAGAATTCAAAGCACACCCCTTAGACAAAATAATTTCTTGGGCTACAAGCACTGGTTATGGAACCCAAAATAAAAAGGTTCCCTCTAACTAAGGCCTTTCTCACTTCTCATTCTCTCATTTGTTTCGTTGGAATGGTGGTGACTCTTGGATGAAGGCATTCTTGTTACCCAAGTGGATGGATTGGCCGAATGCATTGATGCGAAGTCACTAGATGTGGTTGGTTTGAGGCCAGAGTTGGAATGAGATTTGCTAAGTGACATTAATCATGCAACACACAAGGGGGCTGTACACCACCTTGTTTTTTGGATTCCATTCCATTCTCTTCTATCCATCCTTCTCTCCATTATTCACCTCATTGCCAGTTGTATCATTAGGGTATATTTTGGTAGATGCATTGTTTTCTTTTTGGTAAATTCTTATGGTTAAGACTTTAACTCTTATTCCAAATGACATTCCCAGAGCCTACGGACTCTTTGAATGTGGGCTTGTCAGGGCATTAAGGGCATGAGCTTGCTTTGGGGAGGATCCACTGACATTCCTCTTTGGTGCACCAGTTAAATTCTTTTCCTTAAACATTTTTGCAATCAATTTTCTTTTGTTCAATTCCATCTTGACATCCATTTCATCAACGTTATCGTTATCTCTTTTTATTCCTCTTTCTTATTCCTTTTCTTTCTCCATTCTAATGCTACCGGAGGTTCGCGATTAGTCATGGGGGTATGGGGCATGATTTTTTTGATTTTCTCTTAGCCCTGATTTTTTCAATTTTTTCCTAATCCCTACACCTTTGGTAGTCATCATTAATATATCTCCCGATCTGTATCAGCCATACCACAACCTAGCCAATGGACTTACACCGAAGCAAGGTATCAATTACATGATGATTCATTTACCCTTGATAATATAAGATTGTGTTGTGTGTGTAGATGGCAATCATACAATAATGGATTGGATCTGGAGGGAACACTTGGAATGGAGCAGCGCTGGAAGCGGCTATGCAAGGAGCAAGATTGATGGCGTTCTTATGGATGGACAACAAAGGTGCAATCTTGGTGTTGGTAGCAGCAACACTTCTTTCTCTCTCTCTTTCTCAGCTGCCAACTAAGGCCTGATGTCAATGTAATAAGGTGTTCACCCTTGTTGTTATGAACACCAGTTTTGTTGAGTCTTGTAATGATGATCCATTCACATGTCATCCCATTAGTTCCATTCCCCTTAATAATCCCATACCTTCCCAATATTTTGTAAGGAACTCGAGGATGAGTTTTCATTCAGTCATGGGGATATGATGAGACGCGATATCGCATGCACCGTGATATCACGTACGTGATATCGTGGCAATCACAATATCGCATCCCATGCGATATCGCGTATGTGATATCGCGGTGTGCCGCAAAATCTATAAATAAGAGGTGACTCTTCCTTATTTCCTCATCCTAGGCTAGAAGTAGGGAAACTCTGGTAGATTGATCACTCCAGAGATAGAATATTTTCCATATGCCTGTAGTAGGAGTCCTAAAGTGAACAGATCTTTATTCGAGCAACATTGTACCTGAACACAAGTTGTGTACGGAAATAAAGATGAACTTCTTGGATAAACCTTGCAGTGCATGGAATAGGATTTTATTTAATGTTATTTATTTTTTTCTCTCTCACCCTTATCTCCTAGAACGTGAAATGAATATGACTTGATTATGAGCATCTTGGTGTGACTACTTGGTATCCTAGTGGCGTATCTAGAATCTGTGTTTGGTAATCCCAGTGGTAGTTATGCACACAAATGTGTATAGTTAGTCAAGGAATCGGCTGCTCATCACACTTAGGCTAGATTAGATTCTGTCAACCCTTTCCTCCTAGTTAAGTGCCTCAGTACAACCACTTCAAGCACGTGCATTAGGCGTGGTGATCCCAGTGACGATTAGCGTTTGGTAGCCATGGTTGCATCGGTTCAGGGTGTGTACAGTAAGTGGGAATGGATGCTGACGCTAGGTAATTTAGACTTAGTCATTAGTTAGAATTAGTAATTAGTTTCTCAACCCTTTACCTTGTTAGCATAGGAGACATAAAACATAAAAAGACATAAAAATCATATACCTCAGACTTATTTAACCATACATCATGATAACTACAAGTAAGTTTGGGAAGACAACGAATGGTTAACCTTAAGTGTTCCATGAGGCTTGTAGGCATTTAGTCTGCAGAGTTCGACCAAATCGTGCATGCTACACTCGTATTCATATGGTTGAGTGTAGGGGTACCTCACCACTCATCAGTATGCTAGTAGGATTTGAAGGTGTGCAATGGGTTAGTGATTTACATGTTATGGATCTTGGGGTATATGATGTAATTTTGGGGATGGATTGGTTACTGCAGTTCAATGCTAGTTTGGACTATAGGAAAATCCTATGATTATAATTAGATGATGGTGCTCCAATTGAGGTACAAACTTGTCTAAGGACTGTGCACTTGGATTTGGTCTCCTCTCAGATGTACTATAGGATGCTTCAAAAAGGGCATGAATGCTTTGTGGCTACAATCTATAAAATAGCTATGGTGGACATAAATCAAATTCCTGTGATTCATGAATTCCCTGATGTATTCCAGTTAGAATTACTAGGTTTTCCATCAATGCTAGAGATTGAGTTTGAGATCAAACTTAAACCTGGTACAAAGCATGTTTCAAAGGCTCTACACAGGATGTCTCTCATAGAGCTAGCAAAGCTAAAGATTCAGCTATAGGAATTTCTAGATAAAGGCCTTATTTAACCTAGTGTATCAATGTGGGATGCACCAGTGCTATTTGTCAAAAAAATGGATGGGGGTTTGTGGTTATGCATAGATTATAGGTAGTTAAACCATGTGACTGTGAACAATAAATTTCCTCTTCCACGCATTGATGACTTGTTGAATCAACTTCGAGAAGCTCATTTATTCTCAAAAATTGATCTCAAGTCTAGGTATCATCAAGTGCAAGTTCATGAATAGGATGTGTTACAGATAGCATTCAAAACATAGTATGGCCATTATGAGTTGTATGTGCTATCCTTTGGGTTGACCAATGCATTAGTAGTTTTCATGCACCTCATGAACAATGTGATGTTAACATTTCTAGATTAGTTTGTGATTGTGTTCATAGATGATATCTTAGTATATTCTCCTGATGAGAAATTGCATGTAGAGCACTTGTGAATGGTTTTACAGACTTTGAGGGAGTACCAAATGTATGCATAGCCATCCAAGTGTTCATTTTGGCAATCAAAGACTTAGTTCTTAGAAAATATGGTGTCAGGAGCTGGTATCACTATGGATCCTACAAAGATTACAGTCATTCGTGATTGGCCTAGGCCATAATTAGTAGTGGAGATATGAAGCTTCTTGGGATTAGTAGGATATTACTAGAGGTTTTTGGAACACTTCTCTCACATAGCATCTCCTTTGACTTGATTGTTGAGGAAGGAGGCTATCTTTACTTGGGGACCAGCTTGTTAGGCTGCATTTGAAGAGTTGAAGCATAAATTGGTGACTACTCCAGTGCTAATATCTCCTACACTAGGACATCCATATGATATTAGTATTGATGCTTTAGGAAATGGATTTGGTTGTGTGTTGATGCAAGATGAGTAGGTTGTGGCATATGCATTTTGTCAATTATAGCCACATGAAACTATCCCATGCATGATCTAAAGTTGGATGCTGTGATCTTCTCCTTGAAGATTTGATAGCATTATCTATATGGGGAGAAGGTTACTATTTGGACTAACCATAAGAGCCTCCAATATCTTATGAGTCAGCCACAGTTAAACTTACAACAATGTAGATGGGTGAAGCTGCTTGGTAATTTTGATTTCACTATCAGATACAAGCATGGAAAGACTAATAAAGTAGTAGATGCATTGAGTAGGTTGGTGAGTAAGCTTAATGACTTGAAAATCCAATCAAATTTGCAAAAGTAGATATGAGAGAGCAACGACATTATCCATGGTGTTAAGAATTGAGACACTAGATTACCATTGATGGATCACTCTCTATTGATAATCAGGGAGTATTATGAAGGGATGGTTGAGTATGTGTTCCAAAATCTCTATGAATTTAGTTTATGGATGAGGCCCACTTGAGTAGATACCAAATACATCTAGGTAGTCAGAAAATGTACCAGAGTTTACAATGAATGTATTGGTGGCATGGTATGAAGAGGAATGTAGGAGAGTATGTATCTTGCTATTTAATTTAGCAACAAGTGAAGATAGAGCATCAGAGACCTGGGGGATATCTACATTCCCATGATATTCCTAAGTGGAAGTCGTATTCATTGGTATAGATTTCATTGTTGGTCTTCTATGAGCATGTAGTGGCTGTGATGCTATATTAGTAGTTGTCGATTTGTTGATAAAGTCTACCCATTTCCTTGCCACATGATCATCAATAAGTGTAGTAGAAACTGCACATCTCCTTCTTGTAGAGATAGTGCAGTTGCATGGTGTGCCATGATGGATTATTAGTGATAGAGATGCTTGATTCATGTCACATTTTTGACAAGCAGTTTAGAAGGAGATGGGTACAAAGATGAATATAAGTTTAGCATATCATCCACAAACTAATGGTCAAATTGAGTGGGTGAATCATATTCTAAAAGACATGTTAAGAGCCTATACTTTGTAATATAGAAAAGGTTGGGATTGAATGCTACCATTAGCTAAATTTTAATATAATAATAGTTATCAGGAGAGTTTGTAGGTAGCACCATATGAGATTTTATATGGTAGGCCATGTAGAACACCTTTATGTTAGGGTACCATACAAGATCGTCAGCAGGTGATCATAGATTACAAGTTAGCTTACCAATCAAGTTAAAATGACATATTTAAAATAAAAGAAAATAAAACAAAGTTAAAAAAACAAAAGTAAAAGTAATGTTTTTTTTGCACATGATGTGTGCCAAGGAAAACAAAACAAAAGTTACATGTATAATTTTTTTTACATATGCTTAAAAGCATAGTTTTGTTTTTATGTTTATTATTTTCACACTATCTCACCACCACTTGCAAGAGAAATTGGGTTTTGGATTTCTTTTTTTTTCTATGGCATGAATAGAAATGCATAGGATCCTATTTTCTTTTTTTTTTCTTTCTACTCTCTTCTTCTATTCCACCTTTTTCTAGATTCTGAGCTTTGTGGATGATTTTTGCTTGCTTTGAACCTAGAGTTGGGACTGTTGCGATCATACCTACATGGGTGCAGAACTTGTTGGAAGAAAAATGGAGTCTTGTTGAAGTTTTGAGGGTTTTCTACTTGTTTCAACCTGATGAGATGCCATATCGCATGAGCCACGATATCGCATCCCATGCGATATCGCGTACGCAATATCACGGTCCGCCGCCAAGTCTATAAATAACAGGCGGCTCTCCCTTGTTTCCTCATCCTAGGCTAGAAGTAGGGAAACTCTGGTAGATTGATCACTCCAAAGATAGATTATTTTCCATGTGCCCACAGTAGGAGTCCTAAAGTGAACGGATCTTTATTCGAGCAACATTGTACTTGAACACAAGTTGTGTACAATAATAAAGACGAACTTCCTGGATAAACCTTGCAGTGCATGGAATAGGATTTTATTTATTGCTTTCTCTCTTAGTAATGCAGAATGGATACGACTTGATTATGAGCATTCAAGGATGTGTACGGATAGTCAAGGAATCGGTTGCTCATCGCACTTAGGCTAGGAACGTGGAATGAGTACGACTTGATTACAAGCATTGAAGTGTGACTACTTGGTAACCCAGTGGCGTATCCAGGATCTGCACTTGGTAATCCTAGTGGTAGTCGTGCACACGAATGTGTACGGTTAGTCAAGGAATCGGCCGCCCATCGTACTTAGGCTAGATTAGATTCTCTCAACCCTTTCCTCCTAGTTAAGTGCCTTAGTACGACCACTTCGAGCATGTGCATTACACGTGGTGATCCCAATGACGATTAGCGTTGGGTAGCCATGGTTGCATCGGTTCAAGGTGTGTACGGTAAGTGGGAATAGATGCTGACGCTAGGTAATTTAGACTTAGTCATTAGTTAGAATTAGTAATTAGTTTCTCAACCCTTCACCTTGTTAGCATAGGAGACATAAAACATAAAAAGACTATAAAAATCATATGCCTCGGACTTACTTAGCCATACACCATGACAACTACAAGTAAGTATGGGAAGACAATGAATGGTTAACCTTAAGTGTTCCATGAGGCGCATAGGCATTTAGTCTGCGGAGTTCGACCAGATTGCATGTGCTACACTCGTATTCGTATGGTTGAGTGTAGGGGTACCTCGCCACTCATCATTGGCACCATTGCCAGGGACTCAGTGTTTGTGCGCTAAGTAGGACATAAGAGATCATTTACATTGTTGGAATCTTTAACAAACCTTAGGGTTAATCAAATAGAAATTTTATAATGGTAAAATTAGCACATCAATAAGACATAATGTCTTCTTCTCACAAGAGCACTTCACCTAGGGATAATACAAAGGATAGTCGGCAGTCAAAAACACATAACCCAAATCGGCCGGTTCCTCAACAATATAGGATGGAATATACTTATCTCGATGAGTATATTCCTTATTTTACTTTTATTTTCCATAAAGATGAATAGATGCACTGGAGAGATTTTTTTGGTAACACAGTGTTACCTCCAAATCGATCAGTCCCAAACATGCTTCTCCGTGGCTTAGCACAGATTGGCATGAATCAACTTTATGCTGAATACGTTATGGAAGACTTTAACACAAGCGATTATCATCCCACAAATTTACAACGTATGAGGGATGCAAGGTAGGAGAGCCAACATACCTTGTTGAAAGGCAAAGGCCTGCATGTCCTTAGTGAAATAGGAGATGATGGACCCATTATCACGGGTTCTCTAATGAATGATGTTCCCTCTCCTAATGATGGTGAGGAGGTAGGGTATCAGAACCTATGATCAACGATACATAACCTTGGTTCTGATGCCCATGAACACCAGTTGTTCACAGAGGGAACAACCACTCATAAGGATGGGCACTTAGATCGTCACCATGATCGGGGCTGTAGTAGCCGAAGAGAAGGTAGGAAATATCGCCATGACGATAATTCTCCTTCTTCTTTCCCTTCTTCACATCACTCACCCTCTCCTTCCACCTCTAGGTGCAATCATGAAGAGCATAATGGAGAGGATAAAAGTAAGAAAAATGAAAGACCTCGACAAGAGATTCAAGAGAGAGGACAAGAGCATGAACGAAGGGAAAGTATGGAACAACAAAGACATCATAAGCGTCATGAAAGAGATGATCATGACGAGCCCCTACTTGCAACCTGAAGTATGCTTGACATAATGGAGGTAGTTAGAATTCCCACAAGACATTTAAAAGATAGTCGGATCAAGTGTTTAGACATGAATAACATCCCATGTTTTGAAGGGGAATACAACGCTTATCCACAACATCATTTATAGGCATTCCACGATGCCTGCGCCTTGCAAAACATAGAGAACGAGTGGCAGAAACTTAAGTTTTTTCCCAAGACACTTACCAAGGAAGCAGTGAGTTGGTACCAGTCCTTAGAATTGGAAACCATCAGGAGGTGGAGTACAATGTTAGAACTATTCAATGATAAGTATCAAACGTACTCCAAAGTGTTCAATTTGCGTAAGCAAACCCAAGGATGGAAGCAAGGTATTCATGAACCCTTGGATGCTGCCATGGCCCACTACTACAGATTGTTACATCATTGCCTAGGCCATGGATATGCATAGCAGGATCAACTTCACCACATCATGGATGGGCTAAGGCATGAAACAAGAAGAACCCTTGGGACTTATGCCCAAGGGAGACTATCACAACTTAGAGCCCATGAAGTGCATTGCTTGTTAGAGCAAGTAGCAAAAGAAGAAGGTGAGCTACGCAAAAGGGAAAGTGCAGAAGAATACAACCATGATCCCTCTCTTCGAAAGAAGGGAGTGAAATTTTGTGATGAAGAGGATGAGTCATGAATCGAAGAGTTGGTGAACAGGAAAACCTTGCCAATTCAAAAGTTAACAACAAAAATAGTGGCTAAGGTAGATGATGTATGGAGTTCCTTAGACTCTAGACTTGAAACTGTCTTGAAAATCATAGAAGAGTCTAAGGTGGAACGAAGTAGTGACAAAGGTAAGACAAAGTGGAGAGATTTAGGCCCTGCACATAACAAGGGTAAGGGAAAAATTACTAACTCCGATGTGGCTATGGATTAAGATTCAGACGATGACGATGGATGTGAGATATACCATTATGACCATCCTAAGGGATGTTGTCTAATCATCTCACATCTGCAGGAGTCTGGGGTATATGCACTTAATCCGAGACTTAACCAATGGTAAACACCTTGAAGGTTACCTTATCCCCAAGGTAACCCAAGGCAGTTCCACCAACTCTTAACGTATTATCCAAGTGAAACTCCACCATAACCCATCGGATAGCATTAGCAGTGGCAATACCCACAGTCATGGGGGATGCCATCGTCGAAACATCAATACCCTTACCGGAAACCTAATCCTTATGGATATTATGTGCAGCAGCCGATTTCTCCAAGTGACTCTATGAGTCAAACAACTCCCCACCATCACTACCAAGTTCGGGAGTACTTTAGAAGGACTCCTTCTCCTCCAGAAGACACTCCATACCCACACCATCCTCCTAATCCATCCACACCTCTTCCACCTGTAGTTCCCATAACACCTCCTACTCCAACAATGCAAGGGGAACTTCCTCCTCAACTGCAGCAACGTCACGCTGCGAGAGTTGTAAATATTCAACCTACTGCTGGTTCTGAAAACTGTAAAAAGAGAAAATATTTCTTCAGAACCAAAATCCTAGACAAACTTTCGCAACAACAAGCGGTTGAGTCCATGTAGACTCCTCCGCCATCTAACACTTCGGAACACCCTTCAATCTAATAGAGCTTAATGCATACGATTATATTAACGCATACCATAACCAATTGGATCAAGGTAGGCCACCTTCCTAGGAAACTAACTGACCCTGCAAGTCCCTTAATCTACCTTCAAGTCACTAGAAATGAACCCCATAGGGCTCTTCTTGACTCAAGTTCTGGAGTCAACTTAATTTCATGAGAGATGTATCACGCCTGGAACCTGCCCCAAGTTAAGAAGAACAACATTCAACTAGAGCTGGCAGACCAGTCCATCACCATTCCCTTGGGATTGGTGGAGGACATCGTTACCACTATGTGTGGTTGGTCCTACCCAATTGATTTTTTAGTGATTGAAGTGAACAACAACGAGGGGGACTTCCCAATTATAATGGGAAGGGCATGGCTGAGTATAGTAGATGCATGCCTTAGGATCCGCGATCTTTCCTTGGAAATCTCTAAGATAAATTTTTATGGAAAGATCAAGAAGAGGAAATTTCCATGCATCACATATAGTGATTCATCGAGTGATGACATGGACGAAATGCCTCCATGCAGTAGGTGTGCCCTTGAAACTTTGAAACAAAGATGCCTGTATGTAGCAACCACACAACCAGTAGTAGACACCCCGTGGTTGACAACTACTCGAAATAGCAACCAAATATGCATGGAATGAAGTGAGGAAACCCATGCTAACAATGAAGGTATAGACACATTGGAATATGAGCATCGCCAACTTCCACCCCTTAGTCTAAGATCATCAATTCAGAGAAGTTGGACACTTCTTAGAAATTCAAATAGGCGTTCATTATTTTGGATCTCTTCCTTACAATTCAATCATGGGGGGATGGCCACCTATGCTAATCATATGGGGCCCTCAATTCTTTTAAGCTTTTGTTTTACAACGTTTTTGTTTTACACATTTTTGTTTTACATGTTTTTGTCTTACAACTTTTTGTTTTACAAATTTTTTTAACTTTTCTTGTTTTTGTTTTACAACTTTCTTTAACTTTTCTTGTTTTTGTTTTACATCATCGTTATACTTTTTCATTTTTTGTGCGTGAGTGTGTGTGTTCCACCATGTAAGTTTGTCACCCAATAAGTGTTCGGACTGATGGTATGAACTATTTTCATGTTGATTGCTAATGTTTGGTTTTTAACTTTAAGTCACAATGTTTATACTAAGGTATGTTTCTTTTGATATGGCAGGAAATGAGTTCACTACATCCATTTATCCACCAGTTTCTATGATCTCTCTTGGCTTGGAAATGTACAGTTCCCTTCTAATAAGAACTTTAACGAATCGATGACTGGGCATTTCTCAAACTAAGGAAGGACTCAAGGATTGAAAAGGGTGTGACTTCAAGGGAACTTGATGCATTTGTGTTGGCCATTCTCTTGGGTGCTTGGATGTTTTCTTCTTGAGTTTTCTTGCTATTCCAATGTCACCCAACTATCGAAAGCTAAGACAATAAAAATAATCAAGTCTTTGCATGGAGTGGTTCTCACGCATAAAAACACAAAAATAAAAAAAAAACAAAAAAAATAGAAAAAGTGAGAATTCAAAGCACACCTCTTAGACAAAATAATCATTTGGGCTACAAGCACTAGTTACGGAACTAAAAATGTTCCCTCTAACTAAGGTCCTTCTCACTTTCCATTCTCTCCTTTATTTCATCGGAATGGTGGTGGCTCTTTGGAGATGCATTCTTGTTATTCAAGAGGATGGTTAGCCAAATGCATTGATGCGAAGTCACTGGATGTGGTTGGTTTGAGGCTAGAGTTGGAATGAGACTTGCCAAGTCGCATTAATCATAAAACACACAAGGGGTTGTACACCACTTTGTTCTTGGGATTCCATTCCATGCTCTTCTCTCCATCCTTCTCTCCATTGTTCATCTCATTGCCAGTTGTATCATTAGTGTATATATTTTGGTTGATGCATTATTTTCTTTTTGGTAAATTCTTGTGGTTAAGAATTTAACTCTTGTTCCAAATGATATTCCCAGAGCCTACGGACTCTTTGAATGTGGGTTTGTTAGGTCATTAAGGACATGAGCCTGCTTTGGAAACGACCCACTAACACTCCTATTTGGTGCACTAGTTAAATTCTTTCCCTTAAACATTTTTGCAATTTATTTTATGTTGTTCATTACCATCTTGACATCCATTTCCTCGATGTTATAGTTATCCCTTTTTATCTATCTTTCTTACTCCTTTCCTTTCTCCATTCTAACGCTACCAGAGGTTTGCAATTAGTCATGGGGGTACGGGGCCCGATTTTTTCGATTTTCTCCTAGCCCCAAATTTTTGATTTTCTTCCTAACCCCTACACCTTCGGTAGTCATCATTAATATATCTCTAGATCTGTATCAGCCATACCACAACCTAGCCAATGAACTTACATCGAAGCAAGGTATTAACTACATTGAAATTCATTTACCCTTGCTAATATAAGATTGTGTTGTGTGTGCAGATGGAAATCATGTAGCAACAGACTGGATTTGGAGGGAACACATGGAATGGAGCAGCGCTGGAAGCAGTTATGCAAGGAGCAAGATCTATGGTGCACTTACCAATGGACAACGAAAGGTGCAATCTTGGCGTTGGTAGCAGCAACACTTCTTTCTCTCTCTCTCTTTCTCAATTGCCAACTAAGGCTTAATGTCACTGTAATAAGGTGTTCACCCTTGTTGTCATGAATACCAGTTTTGTCAAGTCTTGTAATGATAATCCGTTCACATGTCATCCCATTAGTTCCATTCCCCTCAATAATCCCATACCTTCCCAATATTTTGTAAGGAACTTGAGGACAAGTTTTCATTCAGTCATGGGAGTATGATGAGACACGATATCGCATGAGCCGCAATATCATGTTGTCCCCTATGATATCGCGTACACGATATCGTGGTCTACTGCCAAGTCTATAAATAAGAAGCGACTCTCCCTTGTTTTCTCATCCTGGGCTAAAAGTAGGGAAACTCTAGTAGATTGATCACTCCAAAGATAGATTATTTTCCATGTGCCCATAGTAGGAGTCCTAAAGTGAGCGGATCTTTATTCGAGCAACATTGTACCTGAACACAAGTTGTGTATGATAATAAAGATGAACTTCCTAGATAAACCTTACAGTGCATGGAATAGGATTTTATTTATTGCTTTCTCTCTTAGTAATGCAGAATGAGTACGACTTGATTATGAGCATTCAAGGATGTGTACGAATAGTCAAGGAATCAGTTGCTCATCGCACTTAGGCTAGGAATGTGGGATGAGTACGACTTGATTACAAGCATCAAAGTGTGACTACTTGGTAACCCAGTGGCGTATCCAGGATCTGCACTTGGTAATCCTAGTGGTAATCGTGCACACAGATGTGTACGGTTAGTCAAGGAATTGACTGCTCATCGCACTTAGGCTAGATTAGATTCTCTCAACCCTTTCCTCCTAGTTAAGTGCCTTAGTATGACCACTTCGAGCATGTGCGTTACACGTGGTGATCCTAGTGACGATTAGCATTTGGTAGCCACAGTTGCATCGGTTCAGGGTGTGTACGGTAAGTGGGAACGGAAGCTGATGCTAGGTAATTTAGACTTAGTCATTAGTTAGAATTAGTAATTAGTTTCTCAACCCTTCACCTTGTTAGAATAGGAGACATAAAACATAAAAAGACTATAAAAATCATATACCTCGGACTTACTTAACCATACACCATGATAACTACAAGTAAGTCTAGGAAGACAATGAATGGTTAACCTTAAGTGTTCCATGAGGCGCGTAGGCATTTAGTCTACGGAGTTTGACCAGATCACGTGTGCTATGCTTGTATTCGTATGGTTGAGTGTAGGGGTATCTTGCCACTCATCACAACCTTTTTGCCTAACAATTGTAATTGGTGAGATGTCTTTACCTTTTCCCTATATTTTTGTGCTAGATTTCTGTATATGATTATGTGGTGTGGGCATGTGGGATGGCTAGCTCAAAGATTGAGCTTGGATATGTTCTTTTTTCTATTTTCCAAAATTTTTTGATTTTGGTTACGAATTATGCATTAATATATATGCAATGTATGGGATGATATGCACTTGTAAAATATGATATGTGATGTTGATGAGATTCATATGATTGGAAGATGATATTTGTGGGACCTATTGGGGCATGAGTGTTTTTTTTCTGGGAATTCCAATATTATTTAAATATTAGTTTATTAATCAAACTTTGAACATGCATAACTTTGCTTCCAGGAGTCCAATTTAGGTAAAATTAGTATCGTTGGGATTGTTATGGAAAGTACTTTCTAATCATGGGCTTAGTTTCCTCTTTCGGCATATATCATTTTGAAGGGTATTATAGTAATCATTTATCTAGAAGTACATGCCATTTGAGAAATATGGTAGTGTCTTATCATATCGAGGTTTTCATGTTGTTTTGTTGAATTGTGGTATTGTTTTCATGGAATGACTGTAACTATTAGTTATGGATATGTGCGGTTATGTTTATTTGGGTGTGTTGTGCTTATAACATGTGTTGGCTTAAACTAGCTAGAATGTGTACATGTTTTCGCAACGATACTTATGATGGTCATTGGTGGGTGGTGCTAGAATGAGGGTGTGGACCAGTTGGTGATGAGGCACCTTGGAGGTAGTATGATTTGACCCCCACTATGATGCATCAGTGAGGCTCCTATCTCAAGCCTCATCTTGAGAGTGGGAGAGCATAGGTGTGTTCATCCCTATGGCTAGTACATGGCATAAGTGTGTTCGTCCCTATCGCTAGTCCTCCAGAAGGCTAGTGGTTGCAAGTCACATGTTGATGGGCCCTAGCACCGGTTGGATAAATAAAATACCTATAGCAATGGCTGTTATGAGTACTCATGGAAACATTTCATATTCTACACTGATCATGGATATGCTAGCAATCACATGGGCTATGTATATGACAATATCAATTTGTGAGTTATATCATTGATAATATGTGTTCTGATTGGATTATGATTGTGTGAATCATGAACTATTTATTATGTGGATCATGGATAGTTTATGGTATATCATAGGTATGATGACATGAATAAGATAGATGATGTTGGACCATGGCTTTCTCTAGGATTGTATGATAGTATGTTAGCATTATGGGTGATATGGTATGTTTGAGCATGCGTAAGACTAACAATTATTATAGGTTGTTTTGTACCCCACTCCTCTTCTCTAGTATAACACTTGTTGACCATCTAGCAGGGGAAGTGTAAAGGCTTTCCACTCAGTTGTGTACTAACTTTATTTAATTATAGGTGAAAGGCACAGGAGCCTAGACGAGAATGGAGAGGAAGAGTAGAGGAGGGGAAAGTCTTTAGTACTTGGTTAATGTATATTTTCATGTACATTAGTATGGACTAGATATCATTGTATGAAAATCTCTATATACTTAGCTATATGATGATAATGTTATGTGTTTTTTTTTTGTATTTTAGTTGATTAGTGTATAGTTTGCTTTATGTAGAGACATGTTTTTTTTAAAGTGAAATGTATGTTTCATTTTTGGTGTGGTAGGAAATTTATGTACCATTTGACCTTCCTTAATATTATGTATTATACACATTATTGATTTTAAGTTATCATGCTTTTATTCTAAGATGACTTGATCCTAGGCATCACCCTACCCAGCTAGGATGAGGTGTTATAGTATGTGCTTTATTTCACCGTCACCCTACACTAGGATGAACAATTGTGATAGCATGACATGGAAGGAAACATTATAATGCCTTTTGATCAATTTGTGCCCATGATGCTGCTTCAAACTCTTAAGAGGTTAGGCATCCAAGGTCTTCAAGAGGAGTATGTTGTGCATAATTATGACTATTGAGACTGTTGTCCCACTAAAACACAACATTGGAGAGATCAACACCAGGAGAAGCAACATGAAGGAAAAATGATTAACCAATCCCTTGTTCCTGCTTAACCAAGATGACAATGAAAACCCTCTTCCTAGGGGCTCTCAACATGAAAATTATCCATCCCTTATTACTGGTGATGGGGCTGTGAACCTCAATCTACATTCCACTATCAAAAAACTAGGTTCAGATAGAGATGGCAGTCAAGGAAGGGGCTCGAACAAGCATCAAGATAATAAGAAAATTGATGAATGTGGCTTTAACAACCAAAGGGGAATTGGCAGACATCATGATAGAGGTAGTCCTCCCCCTCTTCATCCTCTTCATCTACATCTTCGTCTTCCTCTTCTTCTAGTTCTAAAAAAAGCTATAGAAGGAACAATCATGAAGGAGGTGAACAATGGAACAATAATATTAATTGTCAGGCCCACAATGAATGACGAGGTAACAAGGGACACCATCAGTGAAAAAAAAATAATGATGATGATGAGCCTTTACTAGCAACCCAAAGTATGTTAAATATTGCATAGGCTATAAAAATTCCAACTAGGTATATGAGAGATAGTCAAATCAAGTGCCTAGACATGAAAAATATTCTAAGATTTGAGGGGGGATATACCTCTAATCTGCAAAACCATCTACAAGCCTTTCACAATGCATGAACCTTACAAAACATAGAAAATGATTGGAAAAAATTAAAGCTATTTCTCAAGACACTCATCAAAGAGGCAGAAAGCTGAAATTGGTCCTTGTAACTAGAATCCATTTGTAGATGGAGTACCATGCTAGAACTATTTAATGATAAATACTAGACATACTCTAGAGTGTCTAATCTGAGAAGGCAAATCCAAGGCTAGAAATAGGAAACACATGAGCCCTTGGATGCCACCATGGGTAGATATTATTCTCTCTTACACTAATGCCCTAGCCATGGTATTCTTAGAGGAAACAACTCTACCACATCATAGATGGACTCAGAGCAAAAACCAGAAGAGCTCTTAGGGTTTATGCCCAAGGGAGACTATTTGAACTAAGAGCTCATAAAATTCAAAAGCTGATTAAGCAAGTAGCAAAAGAATAAGGTGAGTTGTGAAATAGGAAAAGTGTAGAATAATATAATAGAAATCTTTACATCAAGAAAAGGGAGATCTAATTCTGTGATGAGGAGAAGTCACCACTTGATGAGGTGGTAAACAAGAAAACCTTGCCTATCCAAAAAATATGTTTATGATATTTTGGCAAAGGTTGATAAACTATGGGACTCTTTGAATGAAAAATTCCAAACTAATATGAAGATTGCTAAATAATCCAAACAAAAAAATAGTGATCACAACCATAGGAGGTGAAAAGAAGTTAAATGTGCCTATGAAAGAGGTAAGGGCAAAGTTGCTACAGTAGAAGAAGTTGCGGAGACAAACTCTAATGATGATGTTGCATGTGACATTTATCAATATGATCATCCAAGGGATGTTTTCTTGTGGTTTCACACTTACAAGAGTCTAGGATGTATGCACTAAATCCTCAACTAGCACAGAGACAAGCATCTAGACAATTGCCTTATCCTCAAGGCAATCCAAGGTAGTTCCAATAGCAACAAAAAGCTTACTATCTAAGTGTAGCTCCACCACAATCGTATGAGAAATACTAGTAGTGGCACCAACCACAGTCATGAGAAATACCACTACCAAGATAGAAATACCCTTACAGGCAACTAGATCCATATGGGTACTATGTTCAACAACTTGTTTCTCCATGTGGCTCTGCCAACCACACCTCATTCCAACATCACTATTATCCCTTAGAGTACCATTGAACTCATTCACCATCTACTTGAAGGAAATCCCCATATCCTTACCATCTTCCACATCTATCTACACACATCTCTCTTCCCTCAACTCAGTTACCTCTTACTCCATCTATGTAGGATAAAATTCCCTCACATTCATAGCAATGAAATGCTACTAGAGCTATAAATTTACAATTGGCCTTCCAGCTGAGTGGTTTGGACAATAGATCCAAAAAATTATCATTTTTCTAAACTAACACTCCTCCCAAACCCTCACAACCTAATGGGGCTAGTCATCCTATATCTCCATCATCCTCAACCTCTACATCAAACACATTTGAGGGCCCTTCAAACCAAAAGCCACCTCAAATACACACTGTGATGTTAACTCAGCTGTCTCTAATTGGATCAAGGCTATTAACCTTCTCATGAAAAGATCTAACCTGAGAGTCCTCTTATTTACTTATAGATTACTAGACATGAGCCATGCAAGGCTCTTCTTGATTCTAGTTTAGGTATCAGTCTCATCTCCCATGACATGTATAAGGCTTAGAACTTACCACCTCTCAAGAAGAAAAATATCCATTTGAAATTGGCAAACTAGTCAATCACAATTCCTTTGGGATTAGTGGAAGACATTATGACTATAGTTTGTGGGTGGTCCTATCCTATCAATTTTCTGGTGATCAAGGTAGAAAACTGTAAAGGCAACTTCCCCATCATTATGGAATGTGCATGGCTAAGCACTGTTGATGCATGAATGGGCAATAAGAACCTCTCCTTGAAAATCTCCAAGGAGAATGAATTTGGAAAACTTGAAAAGAAGTGAGTTCCATGCATCACATATAGTGATAATGGGTGTAATTTCATGCACAAAATCTAGTCCATTCAAGTACATTCATTAAAGCATGCAATCAATGTGCACATAAAATAGATATCCAAAGGTGCTTGTATGCAACAACCACAAAATAAGAGGACACCCAGTGGCTAATAGCTAACGCAGATAGTAGCACACTATGCATGGAACCTACTGAGAGCCTAACATGTGCTTATGTTAAGGGCATGGATGAACTTGAGCAAGTTCATCACCAACTCTCTAATGATGAAGTTGATGATACCTATTGAGGAGAGTTGGTAATCCCTAATCATCTCAAGCTAGAGCCCCTAGAGTTAAAAAGTCTACCGACCAGTATGGAGTATGCATTTTTTAAAAATGACAAGCTGGTTATAATCAATGCAAATCTTACTCTTGAATAAAAAGACAAGTGATGAGTGGCGAGGTACCCCTACACTCAACCATACAAATATGAGCATTACATGTGCGATCTGGTCAAACTCTGCAGACTAAGTGCCTACATGCCTTATGGAACACCTAAGGTTAATCGTTCGTTGTCTTCCCAGACTTACTTGTATTTGTCAGGGTTGTATGGTTAAGTAAGTCCGAGGTATGTGATTTTTTATGTCTTTTATGTTTTATCGCCTATACTAATGAGGTAAAGGATGAAGAGACTAAGTAACTAATTTTAACTAACTAAGTTCTAATGCCTAGCATCAGTATCTGTTCCCACTTACCGTTCACACCCTAAGCCGATGCAACCTTCTAGGATTACCAAACACTATTCGTTGTTGGGATTACCAAGCGTAACGCATGTGCTCAAAGCCATCATACTGAATGCACTTAAAAGTGTTGAGGGTTGAGAGAGATTAATTAACTAATAAATCATTTTAAAAAGAACAATAAATAACAATAATTAAAGTCCTATTTAGCTTAGTCCATGCATTGCAAGGTTTATCCAACAATTCGTCTTTATTGTCCTACACAAACTTGTGCTCAGGTACAATATTTGCTCAAATAAAGATCCGTTCGCTTTGGCACTCCTACTGCAGTCACATGGAAATTATTCTATCTTTGGAGAGGCAAAACTGCCAAAGTTTTGCTAAGGGTCTAGATCTAGAGTGAGAAACAAGGGAGAGCTACTTCTTATTTATAGAAATGGTGGCGAATTGCAATATCGCGTATGCGATATCATGTACAATACATCACGTACGCGATATCGCAGTGAGGACACGATATCATGTATGTGATATCGCAGCCCATGCGATATTGTGTCTCATCATACCCCCATGACTAAATAAAAACTCGTCCTTGAGTTCCTTACAAAATATTGGGAAGGTATGGGATTATTAACTTGAATGGAACTAATGGTGAATGGGACAACATGTGAATGGATCATCATTACAGAACATGACAAAACTGGTGTTCAAGACAACAAGAATGAACACTTTATACATTTGACATTAGGCTTTATTTGGCAGCTGAGAAAGAGAGAGAAAGAGAGAGAAGTTTTGTTGCTGCCAACTCCAAGATTGTGCCTTTTGTTGTCCATCCATAAGCGCACCATCCATCTCGTTCCTTGCATAGCTACTTTATATTACCATACAATCTATTGTTGTATGATTGCCATTTGCACACACAACATAGTCTTTATATTAGCAAGGGTGAATGACTCACAATGCAGTGGATACCTTGCTTCAGTGAAAGGTCCATTGGTTGAGTTGTGGTATGGCTAATATGGGTCTGGAGATATATTCATGGTGACTACCGAAGGTGTAGGGGTTAGGAGAAAATTGAAAAAATTGGGTCCGAACCCCCATGACTAAGAGCAAATCTCCGGTAGCGATAGAATGGAGAAAGAATAAAGAACAAGAAAGATGGAGAAAAAGAGACAACTATAACGTCGATGAAATGGATGTCAAGATGGAAATAAACAAAATAGAGTGGATTGTAAAAATTTTAAGGGAAAGAATTTAACTGGTGCACCAAATAGGAATGCCAGTGGATCCTCCCCAAAGCAGGCTCATGCCCTTAATGCCCTAACAAACCACATTCGAAGAGTCCGTAGGCTCTGGGAATGTCATTTGGAACAAGAGTTAAAGTCTTAACCCCCAGAATTTACCAAAAAGAAAACAATGCATCAACCAAAATATATACTAATGATACAATCGGTAATGAGGTGGAAAATGGAGGAAGAATGATGGAAAGAAGAGAATGGAATGGAATCTCAAGAACAAGGTGATGTATAGCCCCGTGTGTATTTCAATGATTAATGTGACTTAGTAGATCCCATTTCAAGTCTGGCCTCAAACAAACCACTTCCAGTGACTTTGCATTAATGCATTTGGCCAATTCATCCACTTGAAGTAACAAGAATGCATTCCTCAAAGAGCCACCACCATTCCGACGAAATGAAGGAGGAGAGAATAGGAAGCGAGAAGGGCCTTAGTTATAGGAAACATGTTTATTTTAGTTCCATAACCAATGCTTGTAGCCCAAATGATTATTTTGTATAAGGTGTGTGCTTTGAATTCTCACTATTTTTTATGTGTTTATGCGTGAGAACCACACCATTCAAAGACTTTGCTATTTTTATTAGCTCAGCTTCCCTATAATTGGGTAACATTGAAGCGATAAGAAAAATCAAGAAGAAAACATCCATTCACAAATGCATCAAGTTTCCTTGAAGTCATACCCTTTTCAATCCTTGAGTCCTTCCTCAGTTTGAGAAATACCTAGTTACCGATTCATTGATACTTCTTATTTAGAAAGGGATCATAAAATTCCAAGCCAAGAGAGACCATAGAAATTTGTGGATGTATGGATGAAGTGGACTCATTGCCTGTCATATCAAAAGAACCATACCTTAGTATTAACATCGTAACTTAAAGGTAAAAACCAAACATTAGCAACCAATAGAAAATAGTTCATACCATCATTAGAGCACTTATTGAGTGAAAAACTTAACAAAATGGATAAGACACACACATACACCCAAATAAAAGAAAAAGTATGAACAATGTTGTAAAAAAAAAGAAAAGTTAAAGAAATTTGTAAAAAAAAATGTGCAAAACAAAAATGTGTAAAACAACAATGTGCAAAACAAAAATGTGTAAAATAAAAATGTGTAAAATAAAAACTTAAAAGAACTGAGGGCCTTGAATTATCAACATAGGTGGCCATCTCCCCCATGACTGAATTGAAAGGGAGAGATCCAACATAGTGAGTGCCTGTGTGAATTTCTTAAAAGCGTCCAACTTCTCCCGATTGATGTTTTCAGGTTAAGGGGTGGAAGTTGACAATGCTCATACTCCAATGTATCTATGCCTTCATTGTGGGCGTGAGTTTTTCCCCCAGTTCATTCCATGCATGTTAGTGGGCTACTCTCTTGATGAGCTATCAACCACTAGGTGTTCTCTTGTTGTGTGGTTGCTACATACAAGCACCTTTGTATTTGAGTTTCTTGGACACACCAGTTGCATGTAGGAGATGCTGAGCATTCCTCTATGTCACACCCTCTAAATCATTGTATCTGATGCATAGAACTTTCTTTTTCTTAATCTTTCCATAAATGTTTTCCTTGGATATTTCCAAGGAAAGATCGTAGATTCCTAGGCATGCCCTCTCCATTATAATTGGGAAGTCCCCTTTGCTACTATTGACTTCTATCACTAGGAAATCAGCTGGGTATGACCAACCACACACAGTGGTAACGATGTCCTCCACTAATCCCAAGGGAATGGTGATGGACTAGTCAGCTAGCTCTAATTGAATATTTCTCTTCTTGAGTGGAGGTAGGTTCCAAGCTTTATACATTTCTCATGATATTAAGTTGACTCTGGAACCTAAGTCAAAAAGAGCCTTATGTGGTTCATTCCGAGAGACTTGGAGGTAGATTAAGGGACTTCCAGGGTTAGAGAGTTTCCTGGGAAGGTGGCCTACCTTAATCCAGTCAGTAACGGTATGTGTTAACATAACCGTATGCTTTGAGCCCTATTGTTGGTTTGAAGGGAGATCCGAAGCCTTATTTTTTGGAGGAGCATGCACAAACTCAACCACTTGTGGTTGTGAGAGATTGTTTGGGCTTTTGGTTCTAAAGAAAGGTCTTCTCTTCGTACGGTTGTCAAAACTAGTAGCAAGTTGAAGGTTTATAGCTCTCGTAGCATTATGTTGCTATGGTTGAGTGGGGAGTTCCCCTTGCATTGTTGGAGCGGGTGGTAGTGGAACTATCGGCGTATGAGTGGCGAATGGATTCGGAGGATGGTATGCATGTGGTACATCTTCTATAGGAGAAGGAGTCCTAAAATACTGTCGAACTTGGTAGTGACATTGTGGGGTTGCATGATCCATAGAGTCATTGGAGAAATTGGCTGCTACATGTAATAGCCATACAGGTCTAGTTGCCAGTAAGGGTATTGTTGCCTAGGTGGTGGCATCCCCCATGACTGTGGGTGTTGCCACTGTTGGTGTTTCCCAATAGGTTGTGGTGGAGTTCCACTTGGATAATATGTTAACGGTTGGTGGAACTACCTTGGGTCACCTTGGGGATAAGGTAACCGATGGGGTGCTTGCCATCTGTTAAGTCTTGGGTTGAGTGCATACACCTTGGACTCTTGCAGATGTGAGATTATTGGGCAACATCCCTTAGGATGGTCATATTGGCATATCTCACATCCACCATCATTTTCCATGTCAAAATCCACAACCTCATCGATGATAGTCATTTTTCCCTTACCCTTGTCACATGCATGGCCTAAATCTCTCCTCTTTTTCTTATCATGGTCACTACTTCACTCCTTAGACTCTTCTACAATTTTGAGAACGGTTTCAAATCTATTATCTAAGGAGTCCCACATTTGATCTACCTTAGCCGACACTTTGGTTGTTAGCTTTTGAAGTGGCAAGGTTTTTCTATTCACCAACTCTTCAAGTGGTGACTGATCCTCTTCCTCACAGAATCTTACTCCCTTCTTTCAGAGGGAAGGATTGTAATTATATTCTTCTGCACTTTCTCTTTTCCATAGCTCCCCTTCTTCTTTAGCTACTTGCTCAAAAAATCGATGAATTTCATGGGACCTAAGTTCAGATAATCTCCCTTGGGCATATGTCCCAAGGGTTCTCCTAGTTTCATGTCTTAGCCCATCTACGAGGTGGCAAAGTTGATCCCGTTGTGCATAACCATGGCCTGGGCAACGATGTAGCAATGCATAATATTGGCCCATGGTCACATCCAAGGGTTTGTGAGTATCCTACTTCCATCCTTGGATCTGTTTACGCAAATTGGACACTCTAGAGTGCATTTGGTATTTATTGTTAAACAATTCTAGCATCGTACTCCACCTCCTAATGGTTTCCGGCTCTAAAGACAGGTACCAACTTTCTGCTTCTTTTATGAGTGTCCTAGGGAACAACTTTAACTTCTACCACTTGTTTTCAATATTCTACAAGGCACAGGCATCATGGAATTCCTGTAAGTAATTTTGCGGATCAGTATTGTATCCCCCCTCAAATCGTGGGATATTATTCATGTCTAGTCTCTTGATCTGACTGTCTTTTTGGTGCCTTGTAGGTATTCTAACTGCCTCCATAATGTCTAACATACTCTGAGTTGCTAGTAGGGGTTCATCATGATCATCTCTCTCATGAAGTCTATGATGCTTACGTGGTTCCCTACTTTCCCTTCTATGCCTTGATTCTCTCGAATGCCCTCTTCCTTACTCTCGAATCTCTCGTCGAGGTCTCTCATTTTGCTTACCCTTATCCTCACCATTGTGCTCTTTATGACTGCATCCTGATGTGGAAGGAGAGGGTGAATTATGTGATCAAGGGGAAGAAGAAGGGGAACCATCACCATGACGATGTTTCCTACCTTCTCTTCAGTGGCTATGGCCTCGATCATGATGATGATCTGAATGCCCATCCTTGTTATGTGTTTCTATTCCCTCAATGAACACTTGGTGTTCATGGGGATCAAAACCATGGTTGTGAATCATAAAGTGTAGGTTCTGATACCCCACCTCCTCACTATCGTTAGGAGGGGGAACATCATTTCATGGAGAACCTATTGAGATATGTTCACCACCCTTAACTTCTCTTATGATAGGCGAAGCATTATGAGGGTCTTTTCCCTTCAATGATGTGTGGCGACTCTCCTGTCGCAAGTCCCGTTGATGTTGTGCTTCTGTGGAATGGTAGTCCCTTGTGTCATAATCTTCTACATAGTATTCAGTATATAGCTGTGTCATGTCTATTTGTGCAAGAGCATGAAGGAGCATGTTAGGGACTGCTCGATCTAGGGGTAACATTATGTTACCTTGCAGGTCTCTCCAGTGTAGTTGTTCATCCTAATGGAGGATAAAAGTAAAATTAGGTATATACTCATCATGATGAGTATACACCACCCAATACTCTTGAGGAACTGGCAAATCTAGGTTACGTTTGTTAGACTGCCGATGGTCTCTTGTGTGATCCCTGGGTGGTGAAGTGCTTTTATGAGAAGAAGAAGACATTGTTTATCTTGTCAGTGTGCTATTAACCATTGTTTAAATTTTCTTTTGATTAATCCTAAGGGTTCATTTAAGCTTCCCAACAATGTGGATGATTTCCTATGTTCTACTTAGCACATAAACACTTAGTCC
>MNCI01007355.1:408303-443879 GCA_015680685.1 Gnetum montanum
AACACCTAAGTTTAATCATTCATTGTCTTCCCAGACTTACTTGTATTTGTCACGATTGTATGGTTAAGTAAGTATGAGGTATGTGATTTTTTATGTCTTTTATGTTTTATTGCCTATGCTAATGAGGTAAAGGGTGAAGAGACTAAGTAACTAACTTTAACTAACTAAGTTCTAATGCCTAACATCAGTATCCATTCCCACTTACCATTCACACCCTAAGCCGATGCAACCTTCTAGGATTACCAAACACTATTCGTTGCTGGGATTACTAAGTGTAACGCATGTGCTCGATGCAGTCGTACTGAATGCACTTAAAAGTGTTGAGGGTTGAGAGAGATTAATTAACTAATAAATAATTTAAATGATGAACAATAAATAAAAATAATTAAATTACTATTTAGCTTAGTCCATGCACTGCAAGGTTTATCCAACAATTCGTCTTTATTGTTGTACACAAACTTGTGCTTAGGTACAATATTTGCTCGAATAAAGATCCGTTCACTTTGGAGCTCCTACTATGGGCACATGGAAATTATTCTATCTCTGGAGAGGTAAAATTTCTAGAGTTTCACTAAGGGTCTAGATCTAGAGTGAGAAAAAAGGGAGAGCCACTTCTTATTAATAGAAATGGTGACGGATTGCGATATCGCATACGCGATATCGCGGGAAAGACACGATATCGCGTATGATACATCGCATACGCGATATCGCAGTGAGGACGTGATATCACAGCCCATGCAATATCGCATCCCATCAACAAGCTATTGAAGATGGTCAAAAAATGATCAATAGCCTTTGCTTGATCATATCATGAACTAACTGGAATTGATCCAAGGATATGCCAGCATCATATTTACATTGACTCAACCTTGAAGCTAAGAAGGCAAACATAGAGGCAACTGAATCCTAACTTGAAGTAAATGATCAAGGAGGAAATAGAACAACTCCTCAAGGTGGGGTTCATCTATCCCATCGTGGATAGTGAGTGGGTTAGCCCACTCGTAATTGTGCTAAAGAAATGTGGTAAGTGATAGGTCTACGTTGAATTTAGGCTGTTGAATATGACAACATTTAAAGATCATTTTTCATTGCAATTTGTGGACCAAGTGTTGAACATCATATCTAGGCATTGCTATTATAGCTTCTTGGATGGTTATTAATGAGTGATGAAAGGTACCGCTATGCTCAACCATGTGAAGCATTCACGTGCGATCCAATCAAATTCTACAGACTCTATGTTTTCCAGTACACTAGTATTCTAGGAAGTGAATCTTACCTTAATAGTCATTTGTTGTCTTCCCAATTACACTTGTAAATCTCAAGGATATGGTTTAAGTGTAATCAAGGCACATGATTTTTATCATTTTATACTTTATGATTTTGGTGCTTGAAATAAATAGGATAAAGAATAAAGTAATTTAATGTCTACTTTATTCTAATTGGCCAACTATTTTTTAACTAGTCCTAATATAAGTATCCAATCTCACTCATCTTACACATCCTGAACACATATAACGTTGCTGAATTACCAAGCATTAAGAACTTATGGAATTACCAAATGTCATACGCATGCTCGAAATGGTTGTACTCATGTGTTTACTTAATCGTTATTTATCTTATCTCACTTAATTACTTAATTAGCTTAATTACTAAGGAATATTGAATAAATAAATAAAAATATTAAATGCATGAATAAAAAATTTAAGCTATCTAGAATGCTACAAGGTTTATCAAGAAGCTTGTCTTTATTATCGCACACACTATTGTGCTCAAGTATAATAGTTATCAAATAAAGATCTATATACTCAATGACTCCTATTACAGGCACTTGGGAAAATATTCTAACTTTTGAATGTAAAAATTACAAGATCTTCACTACAACTATGATATTACTCCCCATAAACATGGCTGTGAGCTCGTATTTATAGTTTTTATTGTTGGACTGGGCTACGTCAACAAGGCCCCATAGATGTAGTAAATGCTACATCGACATAGCCTCATTGATAGGGTAATACCACGTAAATGGAGCTTCATTGACTGGCGTCCATCAATGAGGCCATGTCAATAGAGGTCCATCTAATGCTCATCATACCCTTACAGCTGAATGAAAACTTGTCCTTGAGTTCCTTTACAACATTGGGAAGGTATGGGATCATTGACTGACTCTTGACATAAAAAACTAACATAACAAAACTAAGTGCTTGAGTGCACAAATCAACACATTACAAAAATTATGGAGTTTATGATAAAAAAGAAAACACCATGACATGACTACTCAAAATTGAACAACGCATCCTCTAATAGTATGAAGACAATTCAAAAGATCAAATAGTCCCAGGTGATGGAGGCTCCTAAGATTTTGAAGGACCTTCACTAGCTTCGAGCATGTGCAGTGGCTAAGACGACTATGGTTGTCCTACTATAGCTGCAACCTCTAATGAAAGGTGAAGGGCATCTAATAATGTCTTCATCTTCTCCTACTTACTCTAGGGATCATTCATAGTTTATGCAACATTGCCAATGTGGGCTAGAATGGGGATATCCCAAGGACATGGCATTATTGAGAATAGCTTCTTAGTATTAACAAACTAGGCAACGAATTATTTGCGTTTGACATCAAATGCCTTGAATGTTTTTTGTAGCTTCTGGTAGTCATTCATCCTTTTGGCCAAGTTCTTGACAGCAGATCTTTGATTAGTGTATTTTCCTTTGAGAATTTTGAGTTTAACATTTTCCACCCACAAGCTTTTACTTAGTTTCCTTATGATGCTTGAACTTAGCCTCATACAACAAGTACAAGCTAACCAGCTACTTCTCTAGTTTTGACCATGGTCATCCAGTAATCAACATGGCCAGATTTGCATATTGAAGATTGGCCAACTTCATGTATCCTATCATCTCCTCAATCTACAATTCCTTCATTTGGATTTCCACTTTATTGTAGGCATCTATCCCATCAACGATAGGCTACCACAATTCTCTTCCTTGTTGGAGTTGTTGGAGGATTTCATTTACTTTTACCTATGCTAACTAGATGTGCTTTTTATTAACATCTATATGTAAACTGGCCTAATCTCTGTAATTATCTTTAACTCTCTCAAATTTGAGAGCCTCTGATTTCCAGGCAACTACCTCAATTGTAGTCTTATGGCAAGGGGCAGAAACCTTCTCCATGGAGAGGTTTCTATTTTTAGTTTTCAATCTCCTTGGATTTTTGTTTGCTCTAGCTAGTTGCTCCTGCTATTGATGGATAAAGTTAATCAACTATTGCTTATGTTTATCAACATTTTGTAGGTGATGATTCTCTGCAATTAGTTCTACATTCTCCTAGCAAGTCTAATCCAAGACATGCTGAATTTTATGCTGTGTAGCCTCTGCCAAGGATTGGTATAACACTATTTTCTCCATTGCATCCTCAACCTCTTTCAGTCTAGTGTAAAGCTATTCAAGAGCTTCATCTCTTATCAATGCTAGGTTGAAAAATGCATGCTTAGCAATTTGGCCTTTTAATTCAGCAACTTCAATAGCCAAGCATTTGTTTAGCTCCTTGGTTGTTTTGAGTTTCCCCTCCAAGATAATTTTTTTACCCCTTGCCTTTGGTAGCCTCAATTAGGTTGTAGTAATGTTATCCAAAAGATCAAATACATTTGGAAGTGATTACTCAATTTCCACCAGTCAATCTAGCAGTTCTTCATGTTGTGCTGCATTGATTCTACCACTTGTGATCCCTATGGATGTCTACACATATTTGACTACATTGACATCTAGTATAGATACCACAAGTGCATTGAGGGTTTCAACTATTCTATTAGCAACCACCTCTACTACTGTCTCTTACCCTTGGTGCTGCATGACTAACACTATTTTCTCCTTGCCTTCTTCCAAGCACACCAAGAAGGTTGTAGCATTCCTAGAAGTTTTTGGGAGTGGATGATATTCTACAAGAGATACCATGACCTCTCTAGCACTAGGATTCAACCTCATGAATAACTGCATCCTTTAGTTTGAGAAAATGGATCCACCTCCACCCATCAGGCTAATTTTTTGGGCCACCATATTTAGGTGACTCATTGCTGGTCGGTACATAGATGGGTCGCTGCCACTCATTCCTAATTATTGCTATTTTTTACTCAAGAGCCATTCTTGGTATTCATACAACCATTGATCTATTGCAACAATGTCTAACATATTTTTTTGAGTGGCAAGTGGAGGTGGTGGTTGCTGCTCCTCTTCTTGAATGGTTGTTACAAGCATCTTATCTTTCATCATTTTTGCCCAATTCGTAGTCAAAGCATGCTTAACAACATCATTTGTATATCAAACTATTTCTTCCATCTGAAAAATTTTTTTGATGAGGCATGGGAAGGGAAGTTCCTTCCTTCCATGTTCATTTTTTTTAAATCACTTTTCCATCTCTAGATAGATCAACTATGGAAGGTTGACAGGGAATCTCCCACTCAAAGTAGCACATGCATGGGCAGAAAAGGTAGTGATTTTGTTTGACCTCATCGTGGGATTTAGGTGAAAGCTCACAATCTTATAGTGGATTCTTTCTACTAGTGTGAGTGCACCAAACTCCTTTCAGTCAACACCATAGCACCATCATACCCATTCTTTCTTGATGATGGGGTCTACATGCATTGGAATCTTAGCAAGATTCATCCCTATTTTTGGCAACCCAAGCACTTTAGAAATGGCCTACAACAAGTAAGACACTAAGATGTCCCTAATTTTTATCATTGAACTAGCCTTCCTATTGTTCTAGAATAAAAACGTCTCTCCCATGTACGACTTCTTGATGGAAGTGATGATTAGTCACATGGAAGAGGCCTTTAGTTGGTCCTACACTTCTTTTGGTTCTTGCTCTTGGAAAGGGCCAAAGTTTCACTCCTAAAGCACTATTTTTTGGACCTCCCTTGATCCAATTTGATTTAGGAAAACTTTTTGCAAGGTCACCTCAAGATTTTCTTGTTGGGCTAGTGCATCATCCCATTGAAAATGTTCTGTTGCTGTTGTTGGTTACAAAATCTGACAAATAGATTCCACCTCATCCTCTTCCCTCAGAGGACCTATGGAATGGGTTACCAGTGGTTCTTCTTAGGCTTGTTCTTTGCCCCTTCCCATTGTAGGTCATTTCTCACTTAGTTGAGATGGTCGTCCTTTATACATGTGTTTTTCTTTCAGTGCCATCTACAATCACAACACATCCATTGCTTAGTAGATATAACATGTAACTTTGAATATTTCGAGTACCTTATCTTGTTGATTAGTTACACTTGGCTAATATTAGACCATGGAATATTGATATTTTTTTATTATTTTATTAATTAGTTTCATTATAAGTATCACCAAAGCTCATTGGAAGAATTTAACTCTATAATTTGGTGTTGAAATGTTGATTTTTGAGTTAAACTTTTGTGGAAGTTAGAAAAAATGATGAAAAAATTTGTATAAAAAATGGCACATTTGTGGCCCCCATGACTAAGAGCTTACCTCTGATAGCTACAAGGTTGAAGAACAGAGTGATTTAGATAAAAAGTTATGAAGTTATGGGCTCTAGAAGGTTTTGGGCTCTGAAAATTTAGAAAACTCCCTTGGCATTTTTGAAAAAATGTGATAATTTCAAAGTGGGGTGGTGCATATATATACTATTTTTCTACTACATCCATGAGGACATGTATATGAGGCCTCGTATACATGTCTGCTCCATCGACGAGGCCCTATATACAAAGCCCATAGGGAAATTTTCAAATTTGAATATCTTAAAAAATACAAGGAATTTTTCAATGGATTTGAAGTCCATGGAGTCCTAGAAAAGTCAAGAATATAATGAAATCATTGAAGAGGATTATTGAAAGCTTAAAAATTGAAAAATTATATGGAGAATGTGTTTATTAAACAAAATAGGTAAAGGAGCACATGGTTTGATGTAAAAGATAGGTGTATGAAAGACTCTGATTACAAGAATGCCTAAGGATAAGGTGCTTAACCAACCCAACCAAGAGAGATGAAAGTGGGTCCTTTCCATAGCAGGTACATGTATTGTTTTCCCTTGCATAATCTTAACCTAAGGAGTGCATGGGCCCCATAGGCAATTAATGGTTGATGGAAGTTAAGGACCAAAACTTAGAAAATTCTACCAAGAATTCAATCACATCAAACCAAGACATTGAATCAAGAACATGGATACCAGTAGCAAGGTGAGTTATGGGTAGCATAGATGGATGATAGAAAAGGTGGAATGGAATTTCAAATTGAGATCATAACAAGTCCCTTATGGATTTTGTGTTTAAATGATCTAAGAAGATCCATCCTTAGTCCAGACCAAAACCATCCTCTTTTAGTGACTTTGCATCATCACTCTAAGACCAATCCACCCACTTAAGATACAAAAGTGCTTCCACAAAACAACCACTATTCCATAAAGAGAAGAGAAGAAATCAAGAAGTGAGAGAGGGCCTTAGTTAGAGAGGACCTTCAGGCATGGGTAACATGTCTTTCTAGTTCCATAACCAATGCTTGTAGCCTATTTATTTGCTAAGGGGTGTGCTTTATATTTTCATCATGTTCTTTTTTTATTTTTGTTTTTATTTTTTTCTCCTTCTTTTTTTCTTTTTGGATGGGAACCACACCATGCAAAGACTTTATTTAACTTCTTGTTATTTCTTAACACAAAATGGTAATAAGTCTATGGAAACACTCATGCACCCAAGCAAGTAGAAGAGTACAAAGAGTATTGAGTCCCCTTGAAGTCACACCCTAAGAAAACCTTTGAATCCTTCCCAATTATAGAAACTACCAAGGTCAAAAATTTATTAAAATTTTATTTAATGAAAGGGACCTCAAGCTTTGAACACAAGGAAAACCATAGAGTTTGTGGATGGATGGATGTTGTGGACTCATTGCCTATTCCATGAAAAAGAAATCATGACTTAGACATTGATACAAAAATTCATAAATAGAAATTAGACATTAGCAAATAGAACATTAAGCACAAACCACCATTAATAATGGCTACAACACCACTAGGTCTTGTTGGCACAGAGCACATTTATTAGCTAAAAATTAGAAAATCACACACAAAAAATAAAGTGCTAGATATAAGAAAGTGCAAAATATTCAAGAAAGGTTAAAAAGTACTAATGATAGTGTAAAAAAAAAAATTATGTAAAATAAGAAAACATTTGAAAATCAAAAAGGTATAAAATAAACAAATCGCAAAGGCAAAAAATGTGTAAAATAAAAAATAAAAAAACTAAGGAGCCATGTGTATGATTAGCATGGATGGCCATCTCCCCCATGACTGAGTTAAAAGGAGGAGATCCAAAAAATTGAGCATGGTTTCTCATCTATTGAGTTATTTATTACATTGGATTGCTTTGACTCAAGGAAAGGTTTCACTTGTTAAATGTCAACCAACTGCTTTTTATTTGGGCTCTTAGATTTGTAGATTAACATGGCCTAAAGGAAAAGGTTTCATCAATTATATAAGGTCCCTCTCACAATGTTTGGAGTTTGGTTTTCTAAGGTACATGTGTGGGATTCTAGTAAAGAACCTTATCTCCTGATTGAAATTTCACTTTTTGTATTCTAAGATCATGATGCTTCTTGCTATATACCTTGTGCACTTCATTCAAAGATAGGACCACTAATTTATTTTCATCTAGCACATTCAAGTTGATCAATATTTCTCTTTATGCTAGGCTTAGGTCAAGGTCCAAATCACATGCTATCGAAAGTGTACAGAGTTTGGATTGGACTAGAAGTGTTGGAATTTTTCCATACACCAGCTCATAGGGAGAGTAGCCTATAGGGAGTTTCCACATTGAGTGGTAGGCCCAGAGGGCATTTTTGAGTTTTTTGCTCTAGTCTCTCCTATATTTTTTGATAGTTCTTATTAGAATCTTTATAATCTCCCTATTAATTACCTCTACTTGACCGTTGGCTTGGGGATGATAAACTGTTGTTACTTTATGTTCCACCTCCAAGAATTGCATCAAATTTCAAAAGGTGGCACCTATAAAATGGGTTCCATTATCAAAAATTAGTGCACATGGCATACCAAACATGTTTACAATATGTTGTGATACAAATCAAGTAGCAGCGAATGATGTATAGTCGATGATGGCTATTCATCTACCCATTTGGTACAATAGTCAACTACTACAATGATCTATGCCTTTCCAATGGACATGAGTATGATGGTATCCATGAAGTATATGCCCCATATGTCAAAGGTCTCTAGTGGTTGAATCCATTATTGAGGACCCTCCATTTGAATGGTCATCCCACCATCTCATTAACAGTGTTCACAAGATCGAACAAACTGGTGAGCATCCTTGAAGATTGTATGCCAATAGTATCCTACCATTAGGATTTTTATGATCGTACATCTCTTAGCATAGTAGCCTCTGTAAACATCTTGGAGAACATCCAATTGGTCCACATTAGGGACACACCAATGAACTAGGCCATCGTTGCATGCCTTGTAAAGGTGTCCATTGATTTCCATGAAGTACTTAGCTTGATGAAGAAACTATTGTTTCTTCCTAAAGTCCAGATCTTGTGGTATCTCTTGAGTGAGAAGGTAACTGAGGATGCCATCATACCATTTTGACTTAGTGGGCACTTGGTCATTTATTACTCCCATAAAGAGGAGTTCATCTAAAAATTGATTAGAGAACATATTTTCCTCCTCTTTTTTATTCCATCTTAACTAAGAAAGATGATTAGTGACCACATTCTCAATCCCTTTTCAATCTACCATTGTGAGATCGAATTCCTTCAAGATCATGAGCCATCGTATGATACAAGGGCTCACTGTTCACTTGTTCATTAAGAAGAAAATGGCATTGTGATTTTTGTGCACAAACACTTTATAGCTAAGCACATAATGCATGAACTTTTTAAGAGCATACACCACTACCATTAGTTCCTTCTCAATTGTGGTGTAATCTAACTATGCATCCATAATGCTTTACCTCATGTAGTTGTTGTAGTATGGACAGTTCTTATTGTCTAACTGTATAAGCACATTTCCCAAGGCATAATTAGATGAATCTATCATTATATGCAATATTCTAGACTAATCTGGTACCTATAGAATTGGAGTTTCTATGATTTTTTCCTTTAGTTGTTGGAATGCATGTTCGCACTCCTTGGTCAGATGAATGGAGCATCTTTCTTTGTAAGCTCAACCAATAGCTTTGCAATCTTAGAGAAATTCTTTATAAATCACTAGTAGTAGCCAATGTGTCCTTGCATAGGTCGAATGACATCTTGCAATATGAAAGTTATTCTAGGAACTTGTGAATGTTTTTTTGGCCTAATCTTCTAGCACAATCTAAATTTGGTTATAGCCACTATAGCCACCCAATAAGCTATAATAGCAATGCCTACAAATGGTGTCCAACACTTGGTCCACAAATAGAAATGGAAAATGATCCTTTAATGTTTCCATATTCAACAACATAAAGTCAATGCAGACTTGCCACTTACCACCCTTTTTTGCATAATTATGAGTGGGCTAATCCACTCACTATCTGCAACAAGATAGATGAACCCTACCTTGATGAATTGTTCTATTTCTTCTTGACGATCTGCTTCAACTTGGGGTTCAGTCACCTCTGCAACTACCTTCTTAGCTTCATGGTTGGGTTGGTGTATATACGATGACGACATATCCTTAGATCAATTTCAATTACTTTAGGATATGACCATGCAAAGGCTATTGGCCATTTGTTGACCACCTCCAACAACTTGTCTTTTTGTTTGGAAGCAAGACTTACATTGATTATAATTAGCTTGTCATTTTTTAAAAATGCATACTCCATGCTAGCTAATAGAGTTTTTAACTCTAGGGAGCTTGAAATTATTAGGTATTTCCAAATCTCCCCAACAAGTATCATCAACTTCATCATTAGAGAGTTGGTGTCAATCTCTTCAGTGTTGTGTTTCAATGGGACAATAGTCCTGAAAGTCATAATCATGCACAATGTACTCCTCTTGAAGATCTTGGATGCCTAACTTCTTAAGATTTTGAAGCAACATCATGGGCACAAATTGATTGGGAGGCATTACCATGTTGCCTTCCATGTCACGCCATCACAGTTGTTCATCCTCGTGTAGGATGAAGGTGAAATCAAGTACATACTCATCTGGATAAGTATATACCACCTTGCATTCTTAAGGGACTAGGTGCTTAAGCATCATCATGCTTGTGAGAAGAAGAAATTTTGCAAACAAATAAAATCTCAGTGTGCTTATGCGCTTATATTATGTGTGAGAATTATGTTGACCTTAGGGTTCATCCAACAATGTTAATGATGCTCACTACTTTTAGTTAGTGCATGTTTCAAACAAGAAGAATCCCCAACAACAATGCTAATGATGAGTAGCGAAGTACCCCCTACACTTAACCATATGAATCACAAAGCATTTATGTGCAATCCAGTTGAATTCCATGGATTCTATAGTTTTCTGGTGCACTAGTTCTCTAGGAAATAAACTGGGCATTGAGAACATTCATTGTTTTCCCACCTACGCTTGTGAAGCTCAAGGGTATGGTTTAAGTGTAATTGAGGCACCTGATTTTTATCATTTTATATTTTATGTTTTTGATGCTTGAAATAAATAGGATAGAGAATAAAGTAATTTAATATCTACTTTAATCTAATGGACTAACTATTGTTCAACTAGTCCTAACATAAGTATTTGGTACCACTTACTGTACACATCCTGAACACATATAATGTTGCTCGGTTACCTAGGGTTAAGCACTGCTAGGATTACCAAACGTCATATGCATGCTCAAAGTGGTCGTACTTATGTGTTTACTTAATTACTATTTAGCTTATCTCGCTTAATTATTGAGGAACATTGAATAAATAACTAAAAATATTAAATGCATGAATAAAACATTTAAGCTATCTAGAATGCTGCAAGGTTTATCAAGAAGTTCGTCTTTATTTTTGCACACACTATCGTGCGTAGGTACAATTGTGCTTGAATAAAGATCCATACACTCAATGACTCCTACTACAGGCACTCAGGAAAATATTCTAACTCTCAAATGTAAAAAATGCAAGAGCTTCACTACAACTATGACAAGATGATACCTAAACATGGCAGGTTGGTACATATTTATAGGCAAGAATAGACCCTGTGTCGACGGGACCTAGTTCATGTGGCCAATCCATGACTTATCACTTGTTTATCATCATTTCTTGCTTTTGGATCATCATATAGTTTAAGTGATGGCAAACTAATTTTACACCAACATTTATCTTTATAATTGCCTTTCTTCTTGCAAAATTTACAACATGAAATAAATGAATATGGTGTATCTTGGTTACTTCTTTAATAATAATTAGTCCTTTCACCTATATGACCTTCTCTTCCTTTAAAATTTCATCTTCATCTTAGGTAATCATGCTTGAAAGTTTGGATATTCTAATTCAACTTTCCAATTGTTTGATTTAGCTTCCTTTGAATTTATTTTTAAGGAAATGTGAGATAATTTTATAGCTTTCTTTAATCACTTTGAACCTCTTTAAGTTACTCTTACATTTTTTAGCTTTTCCTTTAAGGCCTTTCTTCTACCCTTACTTTTTTCTCTTTAAGTTACAAACTTAGGATGATAGAACTCAAAATAATTTCAGTAAATGACATAGAACCAACATGATACATTTAAAAACTATATTAGAACATAAGAATGTTTCAAGTATCATTTGAACCACCAACCTCTTTGAAACACCCTAAAAGAAAATGTGGGGTCATCCTGGCTTCACTAGGCTCTTGCAGTCCGCACAGCACTACAGAAGTCCATCAGGAAAAGGACGTCCTGGGTCCAAGATGGCTAGTTCGATAAAATTTTCTACTTTAGGCATGGGCGAGTTCCATACCAACTCGCCCATCCGTCAAAGTAGTCTGAACAGCCGGCAGCTTGCTCAGAAACGGTGTCCAAATTCAGTGATAGTAGCCTAGGTGCACAGGAGAAGCAGTTCAGCAATTTTACTAAGTCACAAAGCTTTCTACGCTATGATGTGTAGTGTAGCAAGCCTCAGAAAACAATGGCTGAATGAGATGTTACGCTACGCGATGACATATGGCGTAGCATAGCAAAAACTTCACTACTCACCTCCCTCGTCCAATCTCAAGTTCTGCAGTGATGTCCCTTCTCGCCAGGAAGCGACAGACCATGTCTCCTACTACGCTACGCTGAGCTACATGGCGCAGCAAGGCGTAGCAATCCTGCGGAAAGGAATAGAAGGTGGTTCGAAAGGCAAAATTAGCGAAGTCCATAGAACCTTTATCATGGCAAAATAAGCTGAAAATCAGCAAAATTGTCCTAGTCGCTACGCCATGCTATGCTACGTAGCGTAGCATCATGTAGCAAGTATGAGACGTATGGAAAGACATGCGGTAAGGTGCTACACCACAATAAGAAAGCCTCAACCGGACCGTTGGCACATGCCTCTAGGAGCTGGTGGCACAGTCACAACATGGTAGGATCATAGTTATTGCTTGCATCACAATGGTCTTGCAAGCTCAACGGTCACAAATGGCTCAAGTAACGCTAGTAAGTTGGCGCAAGTCTCCAACAATGAAGTATTCAAACGGTCACCTCTGCCTAACTTCGGCCCTATAAATAGCCTGTCAAATAGCACAAAGAAGGACGGCGAAAAAAAAAGAGAAAGAGGGGAGTCTCCTGGACTAAAACAAACAAAAGAGAAATACCTGTAATCTCACAATAAGGGAAAGAAAAGGAGAGGCCAGCAATCTATAAAAGAAACCTCTCTCGGCTGGCATAAAGCCCAGGGTCTGGTTCTACCACCTTGGTAGGATCCCACCCATGTTGTATATACGTGAAGTCTGTGCCCAAGTGCACAACTATTCCTATTTCCTGGCATGCTTTGGTCACTCTTGAAACTTTCTGCACTTCGTCACGTCATGCAGCCGATTGTTCCACGCCCTAACCGAACAAATTTGTAGCTCTGAAGCGGTGCATGTTCCTAACTGTATCTTATGTTATCTCTTATTTACTATCTGGATTCTTATATTTTTTTCTATTTTATTTACTTTCAAACATCATTTCATATTATTTCCACACTTACGTTTTTCTTGTTCAGCATTACTTTCGCATTACCCTTGTATCTCTATTTCATTCACTATCTTGCACCACTGTTGCATTTTTTTAGTCCCTTTCTTTTTCCACTGTATCTACCCATAAGCACCATCCTGCAACTCATACAGTCTATATTACAAAAGGCTATATTGACGCTGACGTAAGTCCCTGTCTGATCGACCAGACCATTCAGGGCACCCCATGTTCACACACACCCAGCACCGCCCTCCCATGGGCATGGGGTTGGAACTGTTGTGTCCACCGACCTTCGCGTTCTTCCAGCTGCCGACGTTTTCAGTCTCTACACTTTTCTGGTGCTAGAAGGAGGGCTTTAGTGCCTTTGCCGTGTGTCATGGTAGTTCTGTGAGCCTTCTGTTCCCTGATACACATAAGCGTAGGTGTGACACCCTTTGCAGTTGTTTGCGTTCTGTGCAACGTAGACTGATTGCCCCAATGGTTCCTCCGGAGCCCCATAGAACACAAGGCCTCCAATCGTCGGTTAACTAGCTCATTCTACAGTCTTCTTGCATGCGTACTGCACCCCGCCCCATGTGGTGCAGATCGGTCACCTGGACAGTCCCTCCGGGACCCCGCGAGACATAAAACCTACTTGATCACTAATTAACTTACCCATCCTATTGTTATCTCGCCTGCGTTCTGTACCTCATTCCTACGGCATAGACCGGTCGCCTCGACGGTCCCTCCGGGATCCTACGAGATACGAAACTCACCTAGTCGCTAGTTAATTTGCTCATCTTACGGTAGTCTTGTATGCCTTCCACACCCCAACTTGCATTGGCGTAAATTCGACACCCTTTGCGATTGTTTGCGCATCATGCAGTGTAGATCGTTCGCTTCGACGGTTCCTCTAGAACCATACGAGACAATAGGCCTTCTGACGGTGATTTAATTTTCTCCTTCTGTAGTAGTCTTGCATGCACCCTGCACCCTGGCCAGCACCGGCAAAAATGCGACACCCTTTGAGGTTGTTTCCATCTTATGTGGTGCAGGTCAATCGCCTAGACAATCCCTCCGGGATCCTGCAAGACGAAAAGCCACTCGTTTTCATTTCTTTTTTTATCCTCCTATTCTTCCACATTTTCTAGAATTTTTTGCATAATTTTTCTAGCATTTTCGCATAATCACTTGCTTAACGATGGCTTCTGCCACCACCGCTATCAATATTTCCAACATGGAAGTGCCCTTCGCAGCCCAAGGCACTACTAGAGCCGAACAATGGTTGAATCCAGCACGAGAAACATGCCAGTCTCTTAGGATCCAAAATCGAGGACCTGAGGGCCTAGCCTAGCAACACAAGCATTAAAATTTCCTTTGCAAAAAGGTACAAGCTAAACTGCCCTTATATTTACACAAACTCGAAGAAAAATGTAGCTTCGAGTTTGCTTACTGCAATGGGGAGCAATTCGTGCCTAACCAGGGCATTTCCCTGCCTTTGACACAAGCAAACCAAAGGATGCTAGATCAACTAATTCAGTTGACAAGGCTTAGGGGGAAACAAGACACAACTTCCAACCAGGATGACACCTTTCAAGATGGGCAAGAGGAACTTGACTCCTAATCTTATGAGGGAGGCCCAGCCAACCCCATCCCTATTCCACCAACCCAGTCCTTCTGGGCCAACCTGCTGCCTATCGCCACCCCCTTTGCCACCATGCCTACTCTTCAGCAACCTGCAACTACAACTACAGTGGGTAGCCATGCTACGTTCCCAGCACCTCATCACCCCTATTGCCCAGTTGTACCCATAGCAACTGTGCGACCACAAGCTATTTATCAGCACGCTACCGCAACAAGCAACACACCTATCACAGCTACTCTACCGCATGTCCACACTATACCTACTCTACAACCGCACTTAACTCCCATACAAATTCCTACATATGCAACCATCCCACCCACTGTGATGGGCCCAGGCCCATCCACGTGATGGCCTCCATCCGCTTCCTCATCTGTTCCGCAACTGTCATAGATGTCTCATTACACTCGCCCTCTGGTCTACTTGACCCCCCAAACGGCATAACCCAGTGTGGGGCTATGGGGGGTCCCGTCGGTGATCCAAACAGCCTACCCGGCAACTCAACCTGCTATTACTGCCCCGACGATACCACCCACTAGATGGTGGACAACGCAAAAAACACCTTTATCAGGGGAGATCCCAACGGCACAGCCAATGGGTCAAATCACCACCATTGCCATGCCACCTATGAGGGTTGCCTCTATAGTCCCTCAACCGTCTACCATATCCCCGGGTCTAGACCAAGCATTTCAGCTTATTCAAACCCTAATTGAGGAAGTAAAATGCCTCAAAGCTGTCAGGTCTGATACGGTACAAGTCATGGATTTTTACCAAGATGACCCCATCAACCCTGCAATCCCTACCTTGATATTGCCACCAGGGATGTCCCTCCCACACTTCACGAAGTACAATGGAGAAGGAGACCCCAATACACATCTCATCATCTTTCGATTAGAATCTTTGTTGCTGCAACAATGGCCGCATACGATCATTGGCATCTTTGCCATGTCCCTAGCCGAAAAAGCCCTAGATTGGTATTGCGTGTTGCCACGTTCATCCATTTCGACTTTGGAAGAACTCTTGACCCAGTTTGTGACACACTTCAAGTATAAATTGAAGTCAAAAACCATGCTAGATCAGCTGATGAGCGTGAAGTAAGACCCATTAGAACCAGTCCAAAAATTCATTCAACGATGGAGTGCAACCCTTAATGAAATCCGTGAACCTATCGCAGAGGCTCATTTGTTAGCATCTTTAAGGATGCAGTGAACAACTTCATCAAGTCAAAACTATATTACCTTGCCCCACGCTCACTTAGTCAAGCTTTTGCTCAGATGAAAAGCATACAAGATGCGGCCGAGGTAAGTAAGGACCCAGCTTATGTCACTTACAGGAACAGTTTTGTGAAGAAGGACAAGGGTAAAGCCCCAACGACCATGGTGGCTACTATGCCGCTAAGGCTAAGCCCAAACATAGCAACAGCGGAAACAAGAATAATAAGAAACCAACCGTACCTGTAGCTGACTCAGGGCCTAAGCCAGGCCAAGCATTACAACCCGCCGCGCCTGCACCCGGGACATCTGCATACACTAAACCTAACTTCGAACATAAAGATCATTCAAAATATACTCCGCTGCCCCTCAAACCTTCAAAACTCCTGAAGTAACTGTTGGCAGTGGGATACATTCAACACAAACGGATGTCAAAAGAAGCAAACATGAGGCATCGATGCTACTGCGAGCTCCTTAGAAATCCCTCTTTAGCCCTGTGCAACAAACCTCCAATTCCTAAGGTTTTTAGGCTGGACAATTTTTTCAATTACCATCAACTATGTGGTCATACCACGGATTATTGTCTATCGTTGCAAGATGATATCCAAAGATTGATTGATTTCGGGCAGTTGGTGCTAAATGAAAGTAGCCCAGTACATCCTGAAAACCAATCCATATACGTCTATACCAACCCCCTCAACGCCAACAATACCAGTTATGTCATCAATGCTATCGGTATTAACAATGATCCCATGCCACCCTTTTAGCCGTTTGTGATTCGCGTGCCTCAGCATAGTGCACTGATGCCACCAATGGCTAGTCTAAGTCCACGGTCGCCCTTCATCTTGAAGGTCCCACCACGAGCATCTACCTCTACACCACCCATTGGCAAGGCCATGCAACCCCATCCGCTAACACCTCTAGCTCCATTCGTCATCAAGGGGCCAACGCCTTCGACAGCCCCCATCTCGTGCAACAACATTAAACGACCTCCTTGTCCTACAATGCGAGAAACCTACCTAGTGGGCAAGGCATTGAAGAAGAATACCGTCAAAAGCATCTCCAAAACTATGCCTTCGCCCTTTGAATTTACAACTTCATCACCAAGGAAAAAGATCAACGCAAGCACACAACCTGTGACATCCTCTCACAAAAAATTTGAACCTGGGTCTAGGGTCGTCTCTCCTTGGGAGATTCGTTTGCTAGGACGAATTGAGGAGGAGGAGGTTAAATAGATGGGCAGCCAAGACTTCTTGAATGCCCTCACCCAGGCTGGGCAAGCCCTAAGGCAAAAGAATACCATGCTAAGCCTATACGACTTAGTCATAACATCAGCCCCTCACCGCAAGGCTCTGGTTCGCATGTTAACAGCAATCTCAGTCGATGAAAACATGTCGGCAGATGAGAAAGTGATCCACTCAGTCGTACTCCCCTCTGTACCCATGAAGTCTACACCTCCACTAACTTTAAGCAACAAAGCCCTTAAGGAAGATCCCAAAAAGGGTCAAGTGACTACAACATCTCTCTTCATCACAATTCAAGTCAATCAGTACCAAATCTGAAGGGTACATGTTGATGATGGGGCGGCCACAAACGTCATCTCTTTGTCTATCATAGAGAAATTGGGGTTGGTCAACCAGATCAAACCAACAGCGACATCGTGCCTATGGTCCTTCAACGGGGCACGTGTCCTGGTAAAAGGCACAGTTCATGTAAACTTCATAGTAGGGAATGAGCTCCCCACAGACGCAACATTTGTCATAGTTGAAGAAATGCTTGGGTTTAACCTAATCTTGGGAAGATCATGGTTAGCACAACTCGGGGCAATCTCCTCGCTTATACACTAGGAAATCCATTTACCATACAAGGGTAGAGAAGTGATAATCCATGGCAACGGGGTGGTAACGCAAGCAATTAGTAATCGGAACATAGAGCAAGGTTCAGAGGTTACAACCTCTGAAAATAAAGTACCTATTCATGCATGCACTAATCGTACAGCGAAGGGATCAACCCAACGAAGCGATCCTCAGGTAGAGAATGTTTGGGTGGAGTTACCCTTTCAAGTGGAGGATGGTAACACGTGTGAAGGTCCTAGCGAAACGCCTCAACCTTACGTCCCTGTTAACTCACGAAAGGTCAGGAGACAGCTACATGTGCCATAGCAGCCTTGCGACCTTCCACCCAGTTGCGATGCTTGCATATTCGCTTTCTACTTAGCTCACCAGGGTGTCTTCTTTTCAACATAACATGCAAACAGCCCAAAATTGCCTAAATCTAGCATTATCACCTTTCATTTTATTCATTACATAATAGCCCGAAATGGCCTAAAGCTAACAAAAGGCCCAAAATGGCCCAAAACTAGCATATGAGAGTACGAAAACTTTACATGACATGCATGAAAATACGATATCAGTTTTCTTTTTGAAGTATTGCATTTCAATCAAATTTTTTCGCCTATTGGCAGTGTCTGTAAATTCTTCCAAAAAAATAGGAGAGAGAGGGGGCGTCCGCCCTCGTGCTCTTACAAGCTATCCTTGTTTGCATTTCCTTCATCGTTTATTTCTACCTCATCCACTTGCACGTCATCCGCTTCCATATTGCCCCCCACCGACACCTCATTCCTTCCCTCCATGGGCCTCACATCCTTGTTAAGAGCCTACACCCCAAAAGATAAAGTAGTTAGTGGGGGTAGCAAATGCGATAAATGACAGCTGTAGCAAAGCATCAAAGTGACTAACCTAAAGGGATCTTGCATCCGTCGCAAGAGGTATCTGGTCTAGACCAAGCCTGAGACGACACTCAATCTCCTCCATCAAAATATTGATCCAAGGCTTGTCATTAGGTTTAGCATTCGCGGCGGCAACCTTCTCCTTTTCCAAGGTCATCCATTTTAGAGACCCTGGGGAAAGAGAGGTGGTGGTGGTCTCTCCTGTAGGAAGGATCACCCCCAAATCTGGAGACTCCATGACCTTCACCTACTCTTTAAATGTTGCATAAGTCTCAGAAGCGCCAATGACCTTCACAAACACCTCGTACAAGAATGCCTCCATGGCAGCGTCTTTATACAACCTTCGATGGGTTTCATTTTCTAACTTGTATTTATATTTGTGGTCCCTCTGGGCCTTCCTCCATTCAAAGATCTTGGCACTGATGTCCTTCATATCTTGGTACTTCTGGGCCAACAAATCCATCTGCATCTTCTATTCAACTATTTCGTGGGTGGAGTCCACGTTCTGATGGACAACGGTCCAAAATCTAGCATGATCGGCCACAACCCTTTGCAACTCCACAGGGTCGAGACTATGATTTAAGAGGAAATCGATCCTCAACTTAAGGTTCTCCACCTCGAAAGCTAGTACTGTCTCTCTCTGCTCGCTTTTGTGGGCCTGTTTCCACAATTCCTCATTGGTGTGTCTACATTCCCATAGGGAGCGCGTGGAGTGCAAGATGCATTTGTAGGCCTTATCAAAAATATGATGAGATACTTCAGTCACGTCAGACAAGAGTGTGGGCACCGCTCCAATCTCCATCGGTTGAGCCGGGTCCCACTTGAGCCGAGAGGCTATAGGAAGTATAGCAATCACATTAACATAACATAAATCAATACGTCCAAGAGTTGTAGCGTAGCAGCATAGGAGCTGTCAACACTCCTACTCACCCACACGAGGATTCTCCTATTAAAGGCGTTTGATCATGTCATCAACAAGCCCCCGAACGAACGTAAATTTGTCAGGAATGTTAGCCCACGACTCCACCTGGGGTGGAAAAGATCCTGAGACATTAGCAGTAGCACTTGTTATACAATTAAGCATGACAACAGCAGTCGAAGTGGACTATGGTAGAGTACCTCTGAAGCCTAAACTCACCTGCATTTAGCTATTATCTTGCTTCATGTTGGTGCAAGAAAATTGTGGTAGGTTCTGTAGAAGGCCCAGCCAAGTCCATGGGAATTCCTACCTCAAGTGTTGGTGCTTTTCCTTTCAGGAGGGCAGCATCCTCTTTATTGTGAGAAGACACCTCTTCATTGGAAGGAAGAGGCTCTCTAATGACAAAAGCCCTTACCCTGGAGACAAGAGCTCCAGTATTCCTAGCTGGGGCCCTCTCTTCCAAAATTGGGCCCCTCATGTCCTTATTTGTCATCCCTGTTTTGAGGGCTGTCACTTCCTCGTCACCTTCTTCTTTGCCTTCTTCCTCTGCTTCCCACAAAAGGGTACACACACAATGAATTAAAGTTGATTAACTCAAAATTAAGTATGGAATAGCTGGCATTCTAAATGCTCACCAATGGGGGGTTGCGTTCACCGCAACTTGAACCATAGTCTTCACTCCTCTTCATGAGGGTTTTCCCTGGTGGGGGGAGGTCTCTTTCTCCACAACTCCGCAGGCATAGCCTCAGCCATAAGATGATCACCCTAGGTCACATTGCCGAGTATGGCAGGGGGAGTCTCCCCTATGCTGTCCTGGCCACAAGCGCTACGAACCGTCAAATCCTTAGTCGTTATAGAAAACGAATCCCCTACCATCTTCGGGGGAGCCTGGGCTTGCATGGTCCAAAAAACCTGTCGAATCCATGGCTTGGGAATCTGGTCACTTTCTAGCTCAGACCAGACCCCATCCTCCTGGACCACCAGGAACTCCGTGAAGCACCTTAAACAACCAATGTAGAAGGCATAATGTATGTTAGAGCGGGACTCCGTTTGCTCACAGAGCCCCAAAATCTCACCCTGTAAGCCACTACACAGGAATTCGGCCCAGTTATAATGGGCCCCTTCCTCTAAGACTTCCCTCATTACCCAAGCATGCTCAAGCCCCAAGACCTTTCCTTGGGTGAGCAGTTGAGGGAATGCACGAGCACGAAAGATCGGGTATATCCCCATGGCAAGACCATCCTTAAGCTTTTCCATAGGAAATCCTTTCCACTCCTTGGTGAGCCTTAGCCACTTCTCAATATGCTACTTATGGAGGGTCAACTCTTGTTTGCCCTTCGACATCACATCAGCACCATCAGTAGGAACACCAAACAAATCTATAAATAGCTGGTCATTGATATCAATGACCACCCGCACACCTCGCACGTATGTGTGAAAGCGACTTGCCTACCGAGAAAAGGAATTGACCAGGGAAAGCATCTCGGTAGCAAGAACGCCCGAATTCAGTGCCATAAACAAATCCATAAGCCCGGCCATTCGGATTCTTCTAAGCAAGGGAGCTGGAGCCCCTCGTTCTAACCAGCTCTGGCTGGCCGATACCTCACTGTATTTAAAGTAGACGTTGCCCCTTTGCCCTCTGGTAGTCACCACCATCACTTCACGGGGCTTCTTCGCTCTTGCAGCAATAATCAAAAAACATACAAAAAAATGGCACCTGCTCGTTAATCCACCAAGCTTATACGGTGAAGGGAACAGTGGGAGTTCAACCACTAAGATTGTGTCGAGCATAACTTGCTTGAAAGATTCTCTCCACTCCTGGTCGAGCCAACCCTTCATCTTGAAAGTAGAACGAGGCGAGTGTGCGTAGGTGGGAATGATATCCTTCCCTGCAAAGAGCAATCACACCTGCCCGTAGACTCCTGGCAGAGGAAAATTCTTGTAGGGCTAGTTGTGTTATGGCCAATTCATCCGGCTGATCATGAAACCTGTCGTCGTTAAGATAGAACTTGGAGACAAGTGCACGCTATTAACACTCGACTAAGCATAGTCAATATTGCCCAACAAAATAAAGATGTGAAACTCACCCGCCAACACAGTAAACGGTCCCCTGTGGATTCAGAAAGTACGTCGCCATATGGCGAGCGAGGTATAATGTGTTGTAAGGATGATAACACTGGTACTCTGGCATGTCCCAAGCCAAGAGCCTCAACCCTATGGAGTGTTGGGTAGACCCTCCTCCTGGCCTGCTTGAAGTTGCGTCATCAAAAAGATATCTCAGGATACCCTGATTCACCCCTGGCAACAAAGCCTCTATTATGCCGAATGCCCGCGTCTCATCCAAGGAGGACCAAACCATGAGACTAAACTGGCTAAGGAGGAATTACAAGAAGTCTCACGCCCCATCCCTAAACCAAACCGCTCGATCTCCCAAACATATCGGGGGAGGGGGAATGTTGGCCTTAGGTCTACCCACATGACACAAGACTCCTTTCAGATCCAAAACGATCAATCTAGACCTTAGCCCTACCTTGCATAATGGAAATAGCAGACAGTGACATCAAATATGAACATAATACATGCACAACGTAGCAGCGCCTAGTCGACCATTAGTGTAGCATAGCATGATCCCTATTTAGATGCAAAAGCCTAACGTAGCAAGAACATGCAAGTAACCTAGTATAGCAATAAAATGACTAATGACAAGCCCAAATGGAATATGTGCCTATGTCATACGTAACTAAACCCCCTCCCAAAGGTTTCACAGTTCAATAGCTTAGAGGACCCTGGTCTTACTGCTGCGATAATAGCCGCGGTAGTAATAGCCTTGCATGTAACCGCAACGAGACCCTTGCACAATAGCAATGATCGAAAGAAAGCAAGACCGCGACAGCACAAAAGTCGAAATGACGCATCTGCAGAAAATACCAGTGGAAAAGAAAATGAGACATAAAACCATAGCAAAGGAGGGTAGAAGGTGCAAGGAGAAAGGAACGGATGAGACATAAAACCTCACTAGGTCAATAGTGTGCTCTCCCGCACTGGAACGCACACCCGCGGCCCACGTTTCAAGGTCTTCTTTGCCTCCCCGACCTTTGCGAGCATCAACTAAGTCTTAGGAACCATAGCCCTGATAGCAGATTCACCACCTTCACCTTAGAAATTCGCCTCGATATGGATTTACACACTGACTCCACAACCTGAAATCGTCGAAGTGCTCCGACAAGGATTATGCACTTCTAGGGTAAAAATAGTAAAATTACCAAGATTCAACCCCTATTTATGGCAATAATGGCAAAACGAAGAAAACTTCATTTCTCTCTCTTCGATTAAAGTGGCGCACGACGTGTGGCGTAGCATGCTCACCACGACATCACAACAATATTAGTATTTAAACCTTGGCACGCTTCAAGTCAGTTACTTACCTCCTCAAAAATAAGAATAATATGATAACATTTGTTTTCAATTAAAGGTCTGAAAAGACCTTAAGCTAACCAACATGTCATCATTATATTCCTTAAGGCTCAAAGACAGCAATTTCAACTAGTAATGGCTACAGTCCGCAATGACATCAAACGAAGTAATTACACTTCTTGCGTCAATAATCACCTGGCGCACCTCGACATGAGAGTAGCATATTCCCTAACAATTTTGTGCCTTCATTCCCACATTGACTGCCCGATACATCTCTCTTTTATCGTTCTTTAGTGTAGCAAAGATTTGCATGTCATGATAAGGCAACCCAAAAATGACAACTAGTAGTTCGGCATCCATATACAACTTCGCACTTTACATCAACAATGTCTATGTTTTTGACTATTCTAGATCCCTGTGCCTGGGTGGTACGCCACGTCCCTGAGCAAGAAAAATCTCAATCTTTACATTGCCTTATTTAGCAAGTCGCATCTCGATGTTACTTTACAGATTTACGTTCTGCACAATCTCTGGTGACCCTTACCCAGGCTCTCATCTTGTGATGGCAGGTTAAGCAAGAAATGGAAACCCATCATGCCCTGTCCATGCCTCTAATACTAATAGGGCCACAAGGCAAACTCGCAAGATAGTTAAACCCCAATGCGATTAACTGGGAGTTAGTCATGATTAGTGCTATAGCAACCTTAGAAGCACCCCTGGATTTGCCCAAACACCTGGTCCACGTCCTAGATTTGGAGGTCGGGGATGTAACCAAGGATCCTCTCGTCGAGATACCCATAACCACTACAAGAAGGGAGGTAAAGACATTAAGACTTAGCTCTCTCCTAGACGCACCAATACATGAGGGCATAGTTAAAGCCTTGCAAAAACACGTTGACGTCTTCACATGGCCATATGAAGATATGTTGGGTCTAGATCCACGGTTGATTCAACATAATATCATCCTAGACCCCCACGTGAAAGCAGTCAAGCAAAAGACTCGTAAAATTAAGCCAGAAATCATGCTAGCCGTAAAGGGTGAAATCACTAAGTTATACCAAGCAGGCTTCATCCGCACAGTCAACTATTCAGAGTGGGTGTCCAACATCATTGTGGTTTCAAAGAAAATAGGAGGGATAGGAATGTGTATAGATTTCCGAGATTTGAACAAGACGATGATCAAGGATAACTTTCCACTACCGAGCATCAATCAACTCATCGACACCACGGCTGGGCATGCTTTGCTATCTTTCATGGATGACTTCTCTAGATACAACCAAATCTGCATCAACCTGGAACACCAGCTGTCAACAACCTTCATGACTCCATGGGGAACCTCTTGCTATACCATGATGCCCTTTGGGCTCAAGAATGTTGGGGTGACATACCAACGAGCCATGACATACATTTTTAGTAACCACATCCTAGAAATGATTAATGATTATGTGGATGATATAGCAGTTAATTCTAAAGAGGCGGCCCATCACCTGCACGACCTAGAATTAGTCCTCAAGTGCTGTCAAAGGCACGATTTGCGTCTTAATCCTAAGAAACGTGTCTTCAGAGTAAAGACTGAACGCATGTTAGGATTCATAGTATTGGAGGCTGGAATATAGGTGGACCCAAACAAAGTCAAGGCTATCATCAACCTAGCGCCTCCCACAAACCTAAAATAGTTACATGGTCTACAAGGCAGAGTGCAATTCATTCGAAGGTTTATAGCAAGACTAACAGATAAGTTACACCCCATGCAACACTTTCTGAGAAAGGGATTTGACTTCAAGTGGACAATCTAATGTCAACAAGCCTTCCACAGCCTGAAGAAAGAACTCTCGCACCTACCAACAGTGTACCCTCCGTAGAGGGACAGGCCGTTCTTCATATACCTTGCCACCTCCAATGCATCCATAGCGGCACTGCTATGTTAGAAGTGGGACGATGGCTCTGAGATACCAGTGTATTACCTGAGCCACGCATTAATATCATACGAAGAAAATTACAACGAGGTGGAAAAGAATTGCCTAGCCTTAGTGTTCGCGCTAAAAAGGTGGTGGCACTACCTATTCCGCAGCACAACCAACACCATTTGCAAAAGCAATGTACTCCAGGCTATCACCAACAACCTATATGAAAGTAGTAGGATAGCCCGATGGAAGGCCATAACTACATAATTTGACTTACGCTATGTGAGCCAATCATCGACAAAAGGCCAAGCCATAGCAACCCAACCTACGGCCTCGCCAATCAACGACCAGGCAATCATTGATCCCAAGTTCCCAGACAAATACATAGGTAATGTCATCATCGTCCCACAGCATTTCAAGGCAATCTTACACTTCAACAGCACTTCAACCACGCAAGGAAGTAGCACCGCTGCCATGATCACATTCCTCTATGGGGAAATGTATCCATCCGCCTATCACTTCGCATTCCCGTGCACTAATAACGTGGCAGAATACGAGGGACTACTCAAAGGCCTATTAACTGCCTGCACACTGCATGTACAACACCTGGTGATCCGGGGAGATTCACAACTAGTGGTGAATCAAATCACCAAAGTTTATGCCTGCAAGGCTACGCATCTACAACCCTATTATGACCTAGCAAAGGTTTTACTAAAAAAATTCATGACCACTGATGTGCAACACATGCCACGCAATGAGAACAACATAGCAAACAACTTAGCTACCCTTGCGTTAAACATCCCATCGCATTCCTTGGCGAACCTGCCAACTACGATCGTAGTTAATGGTACGATAACATTAGAGCATAGAAGGTAGTTAATGAGGTACCATTTCGGAGTGATGAGCACATGTTCTACGATGGGATATTGCTGGTGTGCGTGGGTGGTGAGCAGGCATAGAAGCTAGTTAATGAGGTTCATGAAGGGTTGTGTGGTGGACACATAGCACCTAGGGCTATGATAGCGAAAATCAAACACCTAGGGTATTATTGGCCTTACATGGAGCACGACTACTTGTCAAAGGTCAAGACGTGTGACACATGTCAGAGATATGCAAATCTCATACACATAGCGCCTACAGACCTACACCCTACATAAATTACATTGCCTTTCCAATGATGGGGACTAAACCTCATAGGGCCCCTCATGCCTAAGTCTTCCACAGGGCATAGCTTCATTATCACCATCATAGAGTATTTTACTAAGTGGGTGCAAGCTATCCCCCTAAGAAAAATGACATCCCAGCAAATCTACCACTTCATCCTCGATAACATCGTAACTAGATTTGGGCTTCCAATGACTATTGTGACCGACAATGGACCACAGTTCAGCAGTAAGGAAACCTAGACCTTTTGTAGCAACTTGGGCATTAAACAATCATTTTCTTCCCCTTACTATCCATAGGTGAACGAACAAGTGGAGGCTATAAATAAGTCCATCATCAACTTACTGAAGCAGATGCTTAGCAACAGCAAGAGGCAGTGGCACGAGCAAATACTTTATGTCCTCTAGGCCTATCGAACGACCTGCAGAACCACGACAAGTAAGATCCCTTACAGTCTCTTTTACGGATCTGAAGTTGTGTTGCCTCTTGAGTTATAGGTACCCTCACTCCAGATGATCCTATCCAACGTCATGAGCGAAGCCCAGAACAACGAATCGCAAGCCATCGACCTCGACTCAATGGAGGAGGAAAGCATGCAGACACTAAGACGGATCAAGCACCATCAGGATAGACAATGGCAAAAGCACCGTGCAGACCCACATCGACGACTAATGCAGAAGGGAGATCTTGTCCTCAAGGCCATCCATGAGCATGTGAGTAAATTCTCAGCCAACTGGGAAGGGCCTTACGTGGTCGCTAAAGCCTTCGGGAACGGAGCTTTCGAATTGGCTGACATGGACGGCAACGAGTTCGCCAACCTGGTAAACCACATGTACCTCAAGCCATACTACATCTAAGGCATAATGGCAGCATGCTACACCGTCCACTACGACGATAAACTGGCAGCCGCGCCGATCAACGTCCGCAATGATGATAAACTAGCAATGCCAAACAATGTCCGCTACAACGGTAAATTGGCAGCAACTGTTCGCCACGACGTAAAACTGGCACTGTTAGTCCACTATGACTATAAACTAGCATCGTGCACCCACCACAACGTAAAACTAGTGTGTATGGTCCGTTGGGACCTCAAACTAACATAGCGGTCCGCTAGGACCCTCAACCAGTACCTAGTCTACCAAGACCTTAAACTGGGTTCACGTCGCATCCTCAACATGCATCATCACTAGACATACATCGAATGAAGGGGCATGGTACCGGCACGTGGGTAGGACATCATCGTCCCAAGACGCGATTCCCGATGCAAGGAAAATATGGTCCAGGGTAGACGCGTCGTCATCTCCGGTGTCATACTGACCCTTCGAAGACATCGTACGATGTCACATGGGCCCTTCAAACCTACCATCACTATAGATCACCGCCCTGATGGTAGCTCCTGGGCCCGTTCCTGCTTCTGAGGTGCTGATAGTATTGTGGCCCAACCGCAATATTATTGTGCTTTTGTTCCTCATCAAGGTTGCGGCTCCCACAGTGTTCGACTATGTGGTAGCTGATCCCATAACTGAACTCAGCGTGCATGCCTTTGACGAGGATTCCGGTGAGTCCATGCCCCCGGTGCTTTGGGGAATAGCTCCCTCTGCAGGTAGTGCTGCCAAGACCACTGTTGGCCACCCTGCTTTGGGCATTTCACACCAACAATGATACCCAAGGGTAACAATAATGCCAGCAACCCGCCAGGCATTGTCCCCGCAGACGCATCCCTCTACAGTAGCAAAGGCTACAGCATTGTAAAGTGAGTGCCTCGACTAACATGGTTGTTTGAGAGTGTAAATTCTAGCACACGCGTAACATAGCTCGCCATGCGAAAGGCTCCGATAGGTAGGTCAAGATCCTCTATGGATGTAATACAGCTCATCCTACGGAGGGGATACCCGCCTATAGGAGGTTGAAGAACAGCACCAGCCAAAGATGAAAATGCAAACGAGCCACTCAGAGCACTCCGACGAGGGACTCAGCTAAACATCATCTCTGCTCTCTACCTTAACCTCTGCAACACCAATGCAACACCCTCAAACACAACCAGGCAACGTCCTAGTACTCACCAAGTGATAGCCTCAGTGTTTCGCTTGCTGCGGTGTTTTGTATTCTTTGTCAACATCCATCAAGCCTAACCTCCAGACATCAACAAAGAGGGGCCAATGAAACACCCTAACAGAAAATGCGGGGACATCCTGGCTTAATCAGGCTCTTGCAATCTGCATAGCACCATGGCAGTCCATTGGGAAAAGGACGTCCTAGGTCCAAGATGGCCGGTTCGGTAAAATTTTCTACTTCAGGCATGGGTGAGTTCTGTACCAACTCACCCATCCACCAAAGTAGTTTGAACAGCTGGCAGCCTGCTCAGAAATGGTGTCTAGAATCAGCGACAGTAGCCTAGGTGCACAGGAGAAGTAGTTTAGCAAGTTTTCTAAGTCACAAAGCCTGCTACACTACGATGTGTAGCGTAGCAAGCCTCAGAAAACAATGGCGGAATGAGATGTTATGCTACGCGATGACATATGGCATAGCATAGCAACAACTTCACTACTCACCTCTCTCGTCCAATCTCGAGTTCTGCAGTGATGTCCCTTCTCGCCAGGAAGCCACGGACCATGTCTGCTGCTATGCTACACTGAGCTACATGCACAGCAAGGCATAGCAATCCTATGGAAAGGAACAAAAGGCGGTTCGAAAGGCAAAATCAGCGAAGTTCGCAGAACTTGCATCATGGCAGAATAAGCTAAAAATTAGCAAAACTATCCCAGTCGCTACGCCACACTACGCTACATAGCGTAGCATCATGTAGCAAGTATGAGACGTACAGCAAGACACGCGGCAAGGTGCTACACCATGATAAGTAAGCTACGTCGCAAAACACAGCACGACAGGCAGGTGGTTGTGTGACATCAATGCACTCCACCTCAACCGAACCATTGGCACACGCCTCTAAGAGCTGGCAGCACAGTCACGACATGGTAGGATCCCAGTTATTGCTTGCATCATAATGGTCTTGCAAGCTCAACGGTCACAAACAGCTCGAGTAACGCCAGCAAGTTTATGCAAGTCTCCAACAATGAAGTATTCAAATGGTCACCTCTGCCTACCTTCGGCTCTATAAATAGCCTATCAAACAGCACAAAAGAAGGACGGCAAAAAAAAGAGAAAGAGGGGAGTCTCCTAGACTGAAACAAACAAAAGAGAAATACCTGTAATCTCACAATAAGGCAAAGAAAAGGAGAGGCCAGCAATCTGTAAAAGGAACCTCTCTCGGCTGGCATAAAGCTTAGGGTCTGGTCCTGCCACCTTGGTAGGATCCCACCTGTGTTGTATATACGTGAAGTCTGTGCCCAAGTGCATAGCTATTCCTATTTCCTGGCACGCTTTGGTCACTCTTAGAACTTTCGTGCAGCCAATTGTGCCACTCCCTAACCAAACAAATTTGTAGCTCTGAAGCGGTGCATGTTCCTAACTGTATCTTATGCTATCTCTTATTTACTGTCTCGCTTCCTTGTATTGTTTTCTATTTTATTTACTTTCAAGCATCATTTCATATTATTTCCATGCTTATGTTTTTCTTGTTCAGCATTACTTTCACATTACCCTCGTATCTCTATTTCATTCGCTATCTCGCACCGCTGTTGCATTTTTTTTAGTCCCTTTCTTTTTTCACTGTATCTACCCATAAGCACCATCTCGCAACTCGTACAGTCTATATTGCAAAGGCTATATTGACGTCGACGTAAGTCCCTGTCTAATTGACCAGACCGTTCAGGGCACCCCGTGTTCACACACACCCAGCACCGCCCTCCCGCGGGCAGGGGGTTGGAACTATTGTGTCTGCCGACCTTGGCGTTCTTCCAGCCGTCGACGTTTTCGGTCGCTACGCTCTTGCGTAAAAATCCTTGTTAAACAATGAGCTAATCACTTAAGCCACCTCTTGTTAACTATAATACAAACTTAGAGCATTCAAAGTACATCATATGCTTAACAATAAGTAGAAAATATGAAAAATAGTATGGAAAGAAAAAACTCTCCAATTATATGGGCATGTATTAGGTGTACAACCTTACAAATAATGCTTTAAATAATTAAGAGAGGAAAATTAATTATTAGTGAGGATGATCCTAGTCTTAATAACATTTACATCACTTTTAACATATGTGCTTGACCTTAAAATATTAAAAGGATTCTAGGTTGGGAGGTATCAAACCCTACAAATAATATTAATAATAAGCAAAAAAGTTTAAAATAAACCATATGCTAAATACTGAATAGTAAATAGAAAAAAATAACATGAAAATTATAAAATAATTTAATTTTATGGATGTTTACTCAAGTGTACAAACTTAATATTAACATAATACTTTGAAAAATCAAGTGTACAACCTTATCATTTTTTAAAATTTTTTGAGTCCTAACACTTAAGAAATTTTCAAAACTTTGGCTAATAAAAACTAAGATTATAATGATAAAATTAAAAAAATTAGTTAGGTGCACAGAGGATGAGATGTTGTTGGAACTTGAAACATTTTTTAACAATATTTACCCTAAATACATGTAATTAAATTACAACTTTATAACTTAGTATTGCCCATGAGAATTAAAATCATAAATTAGAGTTACCAAATTAAGAGTCTTACAATTAAGCTAATACCTCATTATAAGTATTAAAGATGATCTTTTATAATAAGTATGTCTTATAATTTTTTTAGTTTGTGCTCCTAATTAATTTAAACTTTATTAAGATTGTGGCTTATTGATATTGTAATTATAACTTAAATTCTTTATGAAAACTTAAATTATAAAGCTCTAATACCATATTGTTAAAAGGCAAAATGAAAAAATGAAAATAAAGGAATGCTTTGACTTTGATTTTGGATTTTAATTCCTAATATAAAAATAATTTCTACCATATGGTGAGATGATTTCGCTCAAGATGCTAATTGAAAAACATTTAGATTAGGAATAGATTTGAAATTTTTATAAAGATACCATGAATAATTTGAGTTCATCTTGAAATAATTTCACTTCAATTTTTTTAATTATTTATGCTTTGTTAGTGACCATCATTTTGAGTTATAGTAAGGTGTTTGTTTCTAAAGTTGTAAGAGTTGGGTTAAAGCTTTGGTGCCACTGCTTGAAAAAGGTTAAGCTTTCACTCTTCTATTAATATATAGTCAAGACTTGAAACCCATTTTTTTAAAAATAATATTTACCTCCAAGACATATGGTCAACTTAGAGCTTTATAACTTAACATTAATGCCTAATGATGAGTGGTGAGGTACCCCTACACTCAACCATACAAATACAAGCATTTCATGCACGATCCGGTCGAACTCCACAGACGAACTAGTTGTGGTATCTACACAGTTACTCGTAGATCATAGTTCGCAGTCTTCCCACCTGAACTAGTATTAGCTTTGTCATGTATGGTTTAGTTCAGAGTGAGGTGTATGATGTGTTCCTACACTAATGCTACTCATGGGTATGATGGGAAATAATATCAACTAAGCTAGGAGAGAGGATGAGAGAGAATCTAAACTAGCCTAAGTGCGATGAGCATATGTTCCTTAGTCATCCGTATACATCTTGGACCTCGTGCATGACTACCACTAAGATTACCAAGCGCATGGCCTAGGTACGCTACTGGGTTACCAAGTAGTCACCCTTAAATGCTCGTGATTCAGTCGTACTCATTCCACGTTAGCAGGAGATAAGGGTAGAGAGATATTAACTAAGAAAGTAATAAAGAATAATAAAAATTAAATAATTAAGCTAAGTGGATGCTACAATGATGAGGTAATCTCTATCTTTATTGTCGGTCATGTGCGTGTCCAAGTACGTCACACTCAAATAAGGATGTTGTACAATTACAATCATCACACTGTAGGCATGCACTAGGAGAAAGGGTTGAGAGGAAAAACTGACAAAAATTCCCTACCTTAATACTAAAACTAAAAAACACTTAAACTTCAAAAACTTAAAAACTTCCTTACCAAATTTGCCTACCTCTTATTTATAGACGAAGAGATAGGCTGTGATATCGTGTACACGATATCGCGTCTAGGCTGTGATATCGCGTACGTGATATCATGGGTGCGATATCATGGCCAACAATTCATGACTCATCATACCCCCACAACTGAATGAAAACTCATCCTCAAGTTAAAGTGAGAACAAGCTCCATTGATTATACAATGGATAGGTATGGGATTATTGACTGACTAGAAATGCTGCAGTGTGGAATCAGAACAAAATTGAGACACAACATGAAGAATGCAAAAGAAAATCCTATAACTACAAGATTGGGTGGAACTCATGTAGTTCCTGGTGGGGGTGGCTCCTCCATGGGTGCCTTTCCCTTGTCTTGCACTCCAAGTCTTGGGATTTGATGGTGTTAAAGTATGGCCTAGAGTTTCTCCTCTTCAGTTCGGGGATCCTGTGCCATCCATGTTAATGTTCTAATGTTTGATGGAGTCAACACCTCCCATGGGCATAGTAGTTGTGGAAACATTTTATTTGCTTTGACATCCCAAGCTGCAAACACCTGTCGTTCCTCCTTGTAGGCTCTAGATTTATCTCTGTATTCTTGAAAATCTCTGAGCCATCAAGCCAAGTTTGTTGCGATACCTTTCTACCCCTGGTAGCTTGCTTTAACCACCTCAAGTTCAGAATTTGCAACCTCCAATTTTTACAATGTTTTCTTGTTTTCTGCAAATTTTGTTTCATATTTGGCATAGGTTGTGGCTACCTGTTGCTCGAGCTCTGTTCTTGGATGCCCTGTTGTTAACATGGCAAGGTTGGCATACCACAAGTTTACCAACTCCATGTACTCTGTAAGGTCCTGGATCTACAGGTCTTGGCTCTTAATTTTTGCCTAGTGGACAAGCACGTATGTGTCCAATATGGCCTACTAGTCATTGTGTTGAGCACTAAGAGTGTTGATGTGGGCCTTGGCCATATGGATCTCCTTTTCGATGATTTGTTTATACATCCCAACTTGGTCCCGAAAATGCTCCTTTAGTTTCCCATGTCATTTAGCCTCATTCTACCATGCACTTATTTCAATGGTCATCTTCTGATAGATGACACATACCTCCTCCATCGAGAGGGTCTCATTTTCCCTAGATAAATGGTTCATGTCCTATTTGACCCTAATTAGTTATTCTTGTAATTGCTGAAAATGTTCCTCGAGAACATTCTTTTGTTTCTCCACAGAGGTCAATCAAAGGTTGTCAGTAATAAGTTATTTATTCTCCTCTTGTAAGGCTTTGAGTGTTTTAACGTGCGTGTAAGTTTGCGCTTGTGCCATAGAGGCATCCCAAACAGCCTTCTCTTTTTCTTCCACCATCCTTTTATTCTCTATCAACAATTTATTAAGTTGATCAGTTTTGAAAGTATCCAGCTGGTCTACGGGAATGAATTGAGAAGGATCCCTCTGCACTGCTTGCAAGGTCAAGAGCCTTTCTTGCAATCTTTGCACTTCTGCTTCAACATGCTCGACCCTCATCTCTATCATAATCAACTTCCCCTTGGTGGAAATGAGAGTTTATTGTATTGCTATAACATCCTATGGGATGTCAAACAAGGACATCATTACCTTTTCTATTTGTAGCAATTGGTCAAGTACATCCTCATGTTCTACAAGAGTCATTGAGGTATTGGCCAGAGTTTGAGCATCCCGTGCTCCTGTAAGATCTATCAATGGCACAATAGGCACATTGAATGATTCTTTAATATGGTCTGCAACCACTTTTGCGGCTCCTGCTGCATGCTGGTGCTGCATGGCCACCACCATGGCCCCTTCACCAGTTTCCAACTGCACCTGAAAGGATGCAGCATTTCCTAAAATTTGTTGTGACCAAGCACTCTCTCCTCCTCCTGTTTGAATGGATACTTCACCCCATGCATGATCCATAGAAATTGTAGGCTATACAGCATCGTCGATGACACAGAAGAGATTTGCGTCATCACGACCTCCCCAACTGATCGTCTTAGCGATGGCCCTGAGATGGCTCATCGACGATCTGTAATCTTGTAGCAGTGGTGGTGGTTGATCCTGCTAGCTCTTGTTAGGCCTTGTTTCTTATTGTTGACTGAGTCTTGTGCTTGGAAGTTGGCTGGGTCCTGCAAGTTGAGTTACAGTTGGCCCCGCCGTCTATTCTTTTTCTTGTTCTGAATCCAAAGTCTCACCAGTGATTTTCCTTGCAACTAGTGGCTTTAGCAATTTGGCATATGAAGCATTTTGGGCTTTTCAGAGGACATCATTGGTGTATCCTCTGATACTAGCATGTCTTCATAGCTTCCTGATAAGACAAGGGAAGCGCAATGCAAACTTCTTTGTCTTCTGTTCTTCAAACCGCCTTAGGATCTCCATAAAATATAGATGAGGCAGGTTAGCATTAACCTTCCCCATCAACACTGCACATCCTCTTGCCACATATGTTGAAATTATTTTTAAACATTTTGTGGAGAAGATGTGATAAGTCCCTATTTTGAAATAAATCTTCTCTTCCATCGTCAACTCCCCATAGGTCTTATCTTCCTTGCCATACGCCCTATCTAACCAAACTCATCGCGCATCAAGGTCTGAGCAGGTAGACAACTGAGAAACCTTTGGCCCTGTATTCAAAAGGTTTAATACTTCTAAAATGGCTTAAACAGAGAAATCAACAATCACACCACAAATGTTAGCCATGGTGCCTTGTTCTTTATTGTGCCAAAATTGGTATGTTTCCCCTAAGTACCAGGCACCACTTTTAGAGATGGTAGGCCATAATGGGAATCCTTTGAGGTGATCCCTAATGGCCTTCAGAGCAAATTCTATTAAAGGTCCAAAGTTTAATTCCATGATTACTGTAGTAAATATGGACCTTTCATGGATGGCCTGAACACAATCCTAGGGCAACGTGAGATGTCATCCCTATTCAGATGCTACAACAACTCTTCCTTTCGCTTGCCTTGATTATACAATGGTAGGGTCTTCTTGGTGGATACTAAATGATTGCTCCTTCTACTCTACATGTTGTTTGGTAGGAACTTGTCCTTCACCTCTCCTAGGTTGCTTGATGCCACCTTGAGCAGGACCTTCCTATTGTCCGCGTTTCAAGGCCATCTGCAATCACACAGGGCCAATCGTTAGGAAGGTTGTTACCAAAGTTAGGTTATACCTTACTGCTTTCCTTAATGAATTTTCTTTATCTCCATGTGATGTTACTTATTAGGAAAAAATGTCCCTGAAAGATTATAATATTGAATCCTCTTTACTTAGGTGGTTTCCAAATCTAGTTTCCCGATATAACTAAGTAAATGAAACTATTTTTGGCGCATTTATCCTTAATTTTATAACTAATTACCCTTAATAATGTCCTTTGGGCGATGATGAATTTCAAAAAATTTATGCACTATTCGGTGTGTGCCCTCCCCCATAACTAAGTTGAACACTCTGGGTTCAAGTAGGTTCAAACGGANACACACCGAATAGTGCATAAATTTTTTGAAATTCATCATCG
>MNCI01007355.1:468586-485600 GCA_015680685.1 Gnetum montanum
TGGTTCAGGGAAGGGGCACAAGACCTCTTGCAATTCCTTCTCAACCACTTTAGTGTGATTGTTTGGTCTTCCTTAGAGGAGAAGAAGGCATCCGGCATAATAGAAGCCATGTTGGCAGGGGAAAATTGGGGCATTCTAAGATATTTTTTCGATGAAGCAATCTCGAGCCGACATGGAGGGGGACCCGGCCAACATCCAATAGGGTTGAGATGTTTAGCCTGGATCTGGGACATGCTAGAATACAACTACTACCATGAGTACAACACTTTGTTTCTCACACGTTACATGGCAACGTACTTTTAGAACCCACAGGGGACTGTCTATTGTGCTGGTGAGTGAGTTTTGCATCTTTATTTCGCTTCGTTGTGCAACACCGGCCATACCTAGTCGAATGCTAATAGTGTGTTTATCACCAGGTTTTATATTGATGATGACGGCGTTCACGACCAACTAGGTCTGCTGGCTATGATGCAACTAGCCCTATGGGAGTTTGCTTCTACCAAGAGCCTACGAGCGGGCGTGATTGGTCAGTGCGGGGGAGAATACCATACTTACCTATGCACGCTCAGTGGTCTCTACAATCAGTGTAGGGAGAAGGGTTGGTTGGATAAGGAGTGGAGAGAACCTTTCAAGTAGGTCATGGTTAAAGAAGTTCTGATGGTTGAACTCCTGCTATTCCCATTACCATATAGACCTGGTGGGTTAAAAGGCAGATGTCACATGCTCAAGTTTTTTCACAATCTTTGCATTCTCTGCAATGTTATGTTAAGTGTGTTTTGTGAAATTGTTGCAGGGGCTCATGAGGTGACGGTGGTAACTGCCAAGAGGCAAGGGGCAAACATCTACTTCAAATATGGTGAAGTAGCGGTGAGCCAGAGTTGGTTAGAATGAGGGGCCCCAGGCTCCTTGCTCAGGAAAGTCCAAAAGGCGGGGCTTATGGATCTATTCATAGCTCCAAATCCAAGCGTTTCTGTTGCTAAGATGGTTTCCCTAGGCAACTCCTTCTCTGGGAGGGCGAGCCGCTTTCGTACGTACATAAAGGGCGTGCGGGTGGTCATTGAAATCAATGACTAGATGTTTGCGGATTTGTTTGGCATTCCTGCCGATGGCACCCCCATAGTGTCGAAGGGCAAGCAAGAGTTGACTCTTCAAAAGTAGCATATCGAGGAGTGGTTGAGGCTCACCAAGGAGTGAAAAGGGTTCCCCATGAAGAAGCTTAAGGACAGCCTTACCATGGGGATATACCTGGTCTTTCATACCTATGCATTCCCTCAACTGCTTACCTAAGGGAAGGTCCTGGGGCTTGAGTAGGCCTGGGTAATGCGGGAGGTCATGGAGGAAGGAACCCATTACAACTGGGCCGATTTCCTATGTAGTGGTTTGCAGGCCAAGATTTTGGGACTCCGTGAGCAAACGGAGTCCTGCTCTAACATACACCATGCCTTCTACATAAGCTATTTGAAGCACTTCGCAGAGTTCTTGGTGCTCCAGGAGGATGGAGTCTAGTCCATGCTAGATCGCAACCAAATTCCCAAGCCATGGATTTGACAGGTCCTCTAGACTATGCGAGCCCAGGATCCCCGGGAAATGGTCAGGGAGTCATTATCTGTAATGACTAAAGGTTTGGCAGTTCATAGCATTCATAGCCAAGACAGTGTAGGAGAGACCCCCTGTTCTAGTCGATAGCGTGACACGGGGTGAACATCTCATGGCTGAGACTGTGCCCAAGGAGTTGCAAAGGAAGAGACCTCCCCCAGCTAGGGAAAACCTTCATGAAGAGGAGGGACAAAGACTACGGCTCAAGCTGCATAGGACGCAACCCCCCATTAATAGGCATTTTTATAGAGTATGCTTACTTTGCTATAGTTTGCTACGCTATGCTGTGTTAGCAGCATCTGTTTTGAGCTAACTTGTTTTGAATTGATGCAAATATGCCCTTTTTGCTAGCAAAGGAAGAAGAAGACAAAGAAGAAGGCAATGAGGAAGTGTCGGCCCTTAGGACAGGGATGACAAATAAAGACATGAAGGCCCCAGTTTTGGAGGAAAGGACCCCGGTCCGGAATAAAGGAGCTCCTATCTCTAAGGCAGGGGCTCTTGTCATTAGGGAGCCTCTTCCTACCAATGAGGAGGTACCTCCCTTAAATAAAAAAGACACTAGTCTCCTGAAAGGAAAGGCACCAGCGCATGAGGAAGGGGCTCACATGGACTTGGTCGGGCCTTCCACCAAGGCTACCGCAATCGTCTTGCATGGGCAAGAAGAAAGACCGTAGCCAGATGTTGGTGAGTTGGGCTCTATGCATGCCTTATCATAGTCCACTTTGGCCATTGTTGACATGCTTAATCATGCAACAGGTGCTACTGCTGATGTCTCAAGACCCCCTTCGCCTCGTGCGGAGTCATGGGTCGAGGTCCCTAACAAGTTTGCATTTGTTCAAGGACTTGTCGATGACATGATCAAATGTCTTTAGCAAGCAGACCCTCGTGCAGGTAAGTAGCAGTATTAACTGTCCTTATGTTGCTTTGCTAAAACTTTCGAGTTTGTTGATTATGCTATGCTAACGCGATTACTACGCTCCATGCGTCAAACAGCCTCTCAGCTCAAGTGGGACCCGGCGTGACCTATGAAGGTTGGCGCCGTGCCTACACTTTCGCCTGATGTGACTGAGGTATCTCGTCGCATGTTTAACAAGGTTTACAAGTGTGTCTTGCACTTGGCACACTCTCTGTGGGAGTGTAGGCACGCTAATGAGAACCTGTGGAAACGGGTCCAAAGGGCTGAGCAGAAAGAGGTCAACCTAGCCACCGAGGTGGAGAATCTTAGGTCGAGGAACGCTTTTCTTATAAACCGTAACCCTAACGTTGTCAATTATAAAAGGGTTGTAGACAACTACGCTAGGTTTTGGACCATCGTTCATCAAAATGTTGAATCCACCCGTGAGATAGTCGAACAGCAAATGCAGATGAACTTGCTAGCCCAGAAGTATCAGGATATGAAAGATATCAGCGCCAAGGTCTTCGAATGGGGGAAAACCCAGAGAGACCACAAACATATGTACAAGCTGGAGAATGAGACCTATCGAAAACTATACAAAGACACTGCTGTGAAGACATTCAAGTATGAAGCATTCGTGAATGCCATCGGCACTTCTGGGGCCTACGCTAAGTTTAAGGAGTAGGTGAAGGTTACGGAATCTCCTGACTTGAGGGTGAACCTTCCTACAAGAGAGATTGCAACCGCCTCCCTTTCCTCGGAGCCTTTAATATGGACAACTACGGAAAGGGAGAAAGCTGTTGCTACGAACGTTGAACCCAGTGATAGGCGTTGGATGGACATTTCGATAGAGGAGATTTGGCGTCGCCTCAAGCTTGGTCTAGACCAGATACCCCTTGAGAACGACGCAAGCTCCTCTCAGGTTAGTCACTTTAATGTGCAGATGTTCATGCTATGTTATAGTTTGCATTAATTGCATTTGTTGCCCTTGCTGAATACTTCATTCTTGTGATGCAGGCTCCAGATAAGGGTGCGAGACCCGTGAAGGGAGGAAATGAAGAACTGGCAAGAGATAATGCAGGAGCAGGTGATGCATGAGCAGATAAAGCGGAGGAAAATGGTGAAGGTGATGCAAATGGAGACAACCCATGACAGCCTAGGATTTTTTTTTTATTTCTTTTTGCAAATTTTGAAATGTTGTGATTTTGAAATTTTTTGAAAATTTTGCAAAGATCGCCAATAGGCAAAAATTTTGCATGAAATGAGAAACTTCAGAAAGGAAACTGATTTTGAGTTAACTTATGTACTATGTAAAGCTTTCATGCTTTCATATGCTAGTTTTAAGCCATCTCAGGCCATTGCTAGTTTTGGCGATTTCATGCTGTTGCATAACATGTCAGAGCGAAAAGAAATAATGCTAGTTTTAGGCCATTTCGGGCCATTGCCAAAAGAGGTAGTTCATTAACAAAGCGACAAAGCGACAATGCTAGTTTTAGGCCATTTCTTGCCATTAGCGTAGCAGGCCAGAAATGGCATGTTAATAGAGCGGAAAGCGACAATGCTAGTTTTAGGCCATTCCGGGCCACAGCGTAGCATGCCGAAGGGATGGCATGCTAACAGGGCGAAGAAACAGCGAATGCATGAGGGATGGCAACTAGGTGGAAAGCCGTAGGGCTGCTATGCTATGCGTATCTACTTCTTGATCTATCGTGGGTTGATCAGAACATAAGGTCGAGGTGTTTCACCAGGGCCCCCATTCTCATCATTGTCTTTCGCTTGGAAGGGCAACTCAACCCATGCATTTTTAATTTGAGGGTCAGCTCGCTGGGCCAATCCCTCCATTGGATGATTAATGCATGCATGAACAAGCACTTTCTCCTCAGAGGTTGTAACCTCTGAGCCCTGTTCCATGTCTATGTTGTTGATTGCTTGCATTGCCACTTTGTCACCGTGGATTATCACCTCCCTACCTACGTATGGTAAGTGGATTTCCTAGTGTATAGGCGAGGAGACAGCCTTGAGTTGCGCTAACCATGATCTTCCCAAGATCAGGTTAAACCTGGGCATCTCTTCGACCACGATGAATGCTACATCTGTGGAGAACTGGTCCCCTGCTATGAAGTTTACGTGAACTGTGCCCTTCACCAAGACGCGTGCCCTGTTGAACAACCTCAGGCATGACATCATTGTTGGTTTGATCTAGTCGACCAATCCCAACTTATCCACAATAGGGAAGGAAATGACGTTTGTGGTAGCCCCATCATCAACATGTACCCTTTGGATCTAGTGTTGGCCAACCCGAATTGTGATGAAGAGAGGTGTCGTAGTCACTTGACCCCCTTCGGGATCTTCCTTAATGGTGTTGTTACTAAAAGTTAATTGAGGTGTTGCGAACTCTGTGGGTATAGAGGGAAGTATGATCGAGTGGATCGCTTCCTCTTCCACTGGCATATTCTCGTCGATCAGAATCACTGTTAACATGTGGACTAGAGCCTCGCAGTGGGGTACAGATGTCATGATTAGGTTGTACAAACTCGGTGTAGCATTTTTCTGCTTTAGGGCTTGCTTGACCTAGGTGAGGGCATCCAAGAAGTCTTGGCCGCCCTTTTGTTTGACATTTTCCTCCTCTTCGATTCGTCCCAGAAGACGAATCTCTCGAGGAGAGATGACCTCAGACCTAGGTTCAGATCCTTGTCGACAGGGTAATGCGGGCTATGTAGTCGCATCAACCTTCATCTTTGGTGATGAAGGTGTAAATGTAAGGGGCAAAGGCATAGGCTTGGGGATACCCTACACGATACTTCCCTTTAACGTCTTGCCTACCAAGTGGGCTTCTCACCTTGTGGGGCGAGGAGGCTGTTTAATGATGTTGCATGGGATAGGGGCTGTGGAAGACGTTGGCCCCCTAATGATGAATGGTGCTAGAGTTGTTAATTGATGGGGCTGCATGGCCTCGCCAACCAGCAGTGCAGAGGTAGATGCTCGTGGTGGAACTTTCAGGATGAAGGGCGGCTACGAGCTTGAGCCAACCATTGGTGGTGTTGGTGCACTATGCTAAGGCACATGGATCACAAATGGCTAGCGGGGTGGCTCGGGATTATTGTCGATGCCGATGACATTGATTACATAATCAGCATTATTAGCATTGAGGGGATCTATGTAGACATACATAGATTGATTTTCAGGGCGTACTGGGTTGCTTTCGTCTAGCACCAGCTTCCCCAGGTCGATTAATCTTTGGATGTCATCCTGCAACAACAGACAATAATCTGTGGTGTGACCACATAGTTGGTGGTAGTCACAGAACCTATCTAGCCTGAAACCCCTAGGAACTGGAGGCTCATTGGGTAGGGCCAAAGAGGGATTCCTAAGGAGCTCGCAGTAGCATTGATGTCTTGTGTTTGCTTCTTCCGACATCTGCTTGTGTTGGATGTATCCCGCTGCCAATAGTTGCTTCAGGAGTTCTAAAGGTTTGAGAGGCAATGGGGTGTATTTCGAGCAATCTTTGTGCTCAAAGTTGGGTTTGGTGTATGCAAATGTCTCAGGCGCAGGTGCAGCAGGTTGTGGTGCTTGGCATGGTTTGGGCGCAGGGTTAGCCGCAGGTATGGTTGGTTTCTTGTTATTCTTGCTACCGTTGCTGCTAGGTTTGGGTTTAGCCTCGATTGCCACAGTGGCCACTGTGGTTATTGGGGCCTTACCCTTATCTTTTTTTGTGAAGGTGTTCTTGTAAGCAATGTAGGCCAGGTCTCTGCTTGCCTCGGCCGCATCTTGTATGCTTTTAGTTTGAGTGAAAGCCTGACTAAGAGAGCGTGGAGTGAGGTAATACAGTTTGGACTTGATGAAGTTGTTTACTGCACCCTTAAAGACAGCTAACAAGTGAGCCTCTACGATGGGCTCACGAATTTCGTTAAGGGTCGTGCTCCAACGTTGAATGAATTTTTGGACTGGTTCTAGTGGGTCTTGTTTCACGCTCATCAACTGATCCAGCATGGTTTATGACTTCAAGTTGTATTTAATCATGTCACGAACTGGGTCAAGAGTTCTTCCAAAGTTGAAATGAATGAACATGGCAACATGGTACCAATCTAGGGCTTTCATTGCTAGGGACATGGCAAAGACGCGAATGATCGTATGCGGCCATTGTTGCAATAGCAAAGACTCTAACCGGAAAGTGACGAGATGTGCGTTGGGATCTCCCTCCCCGTCGTACTTCGTGAAGTGCGGGAGGGACATCCCGGGTGGTAACGTCAAAGCAGGGATTGTAGGGTTGACAGGGTCATCCTGGTAAAAGTCCATAACTTGCACTGTATCGGACCCCACAGCTTTGAAGTGTTTTATTTCCTCAGTAAGGATTTGGATGAGCTGAAATGCTTGGTCCAAACCTGGCGATGTTGTAGACGGTTGAAGGACCCCAGAGGCAGCTCCCACATGCGGTATGGTGGCGGTGGCGGGTTGACCCATCAGCGGTGCCGTTGGGGCCGCCCCCGCTAAAGGTGTTGCTTGCGTTGTCCACCACCTAGTGGGTGGTATTGTTGGAGGAGCAACAGTGGGTTGGGCCGCCGGATAGACCGTTTGAGTCACCGGCGGGACAGACCATGGCCTCGTGCTAGGATTCACTATTTGCGGGGTTAGGTAGGTCTGAGGGCGAGTGTAGTGAGACATCTACAACGATTATAGAACGGACGAAGAAGCGAACGGGGTCCACCACGTGGACTGGCCTGGGCCTATCATTACAGGTGGAATAGATGCAAGTGTAGGAATTGACATGAAAGTTGTGTGATTGTGAAGTAGGTACAGTATGAACATGTGGTAGGGTAGCCATGATAGGCATGTTACGTACTGCAAGAATATGCTGACAAATAGTTTGCGGTGGCACAGTTGCTGCAAACGCAACCGGGGAATAAGGGCGATGATATGCCGGGAATGTGGCGTGGCTACCCATTGCAGTTGCGATTGTAGGTTGCTGAAGCGTTAGCGTGATGACAAAGGGAACGGTGATAGACAACGAGTTGACCCAGAAGGACTGGGTAGGCGGGACAGGAATGGGGTTGGCTTGACCTCCCTCGTCAGATTGGGAATCAAGTTCCTCTTGTCCGTCTTGAAAGACATCGTCCTGGTTGGATGCGATGTCCTGTTGCTCCCTAAGCCTGGTCAATTGGGTTAGTTGATCTAGAAGCCTTTGGTATGCTTGTGTCAAAGGCAAAGAAATGTCGGGGGTAGGAACAAATTCCTTCCTGTTGCAGTAAGCGAACTCGAAGCTACGTTTTTTTTCGAGTTCATGTAAATCCAAGGGCAGATTAGTCTACACCTTTGCACAAAGGAAACTGTAAAGCTCGTGTTGCTGGGCCAATCCCTTAGGTCCTTAATTTTGGATTTTGAGTGACCAACGTGCTTCCTACGTCGAATTCAACGATTGTTCGGCACCAGTAGTGCCTTGAACCGCAACGGGAACTTCAACATTGAAGGGGACTTCCACGTTGAAGGCATTGGCAGAGGTAGTTGGAAAAACCATTGTTAAGCAAGTAGTTATGCAAAAAGGAAACGCAAAAGCTATGCCAAAGAGTACAATCGAACAAGAAAGTAGAAAAAAGCAGTAAAAGAAGGTTTACGTCTTGCCGGATTCCAGAGGAACCATCGGGGTGACCGACCTGCACCACACAAGGCGCAAACTACCATGACAGGGTGTCACGTTTTATGCCTGTGCGAGCTAGGGTGCAAAGTGCATGCAAGACTACTGTAAAAAAGGAAAGACGAGTTAACTGGTTGTCGGAGGCTTTATGTCTCGTAGGGTTCCCGAGGAACCGTAAAGGTGACCGATCTACACCGCATGACGCGTAAACAACCATAGATGGGTGTCAAGTCTACGCTAATGCTTGTCGAGGTATAGAAGGCTTACGAGACTACCGTAAGACAAGCAAGTTAACCAAAAGGCTTTTTGTCTTGCAGGATCCCCTAAGGACCATCGAAGCGACCAGTCTGTATCACAAGAAATGGGGTGCAGAACACATGCAAGACAACCGTAAGACAGGCGAGCTAACTAGCGACCAAGCAAGCTTTATGTCTCGCAGGATCCCGAAGGGACCGTCGAAGCGACCGGTCTGTACCACGCGAGATGGGGTGCAGAACGCATGCAAGACAACCATAAAATGAGCTAGTTAACCCCCGATCAGAGGCCTTGTGTTCTGTAGGGCTCCCGAGGAACCGTCGAGGTGATCGATCTGCACCGCACAAAGCACAAACAACTGTAAGAGGGTGTTGCGTTTACGCTCATGTGTATTAGGGTGCAGAAGGTTCACAGAACTACCGTGACACACAGAAAAGGCACCAAAGGGCCCTTCTTCTAGCGTCAGAAAACTGTAGCGACCGAAAACGTCGGCAGCTGGAAAACACCGAGGGGTCGACGAGCGCGACAGTTTCGACCCCGTACCCGTGGGAGGACCGTGCTGGGAATGTGCGAATACGGGGCACCCTGAACGGTCTAGTCGATCAGACAGGGACTTACATTAACGTCTATATAGCCTTTTGCAACATAAATAATGTGAAATGCAAAATAATGCTTAAAAGTAAACAAAGCAGAAGGGAAATGATGTAAGATGCAACAGTAATGCGAAATAATGCTTGAAAGTGAATAAAATAGAAAAAATAATGCAAAACGAGACAATAAGCAAGAAATAGAGTAAAGTGTAGTTAGAAACATGCACCGCTCCGAAGCTACAAATTTTCTCTGTCAAGGTGGATACAATCGGTTGCACGGAGTGACGGAGTGCAGAAATCTCGAGAGTAACCAGGACGTGTCAAGCAAAAGGGGCTATGCACTTGGACGCGGACTTGGGTACAAACAATGCAAGATTCTATGAAGGTGGTAGAATGGAGACAAGACAAAACACCAGCTAAGAAAGACTCACTATTTGCAGTGTCAAACAGATAACTTTGATGTTATAATGCCGGAGAGAGATGAAGTCTCTGTTTTAGAATTCAAAAGTTCCCACCCCTTGAAAGCTGTTTGCTTCAAGAAAAATGTGAACTCTTTAGAGATTGCCAACCTTTTTAAAGATCATGACCTTTTTTGCATGCTGTTTGCCGGGGTATTTATAGGACTAAGGGTATGCGAAAGGGGTGGTTTGAATGCTACGTGCCTCGGGCCTTCGTTGTCTTGCTGACACCACTCGTGCCGTCTATGATCGTTGGACCTACAAGATTGGTGTGATGCGAACCTGTCATGCAATAGCTGCGAACCTGTCATGCAATAGCTGCGATCCTACCATGCCGTAATTGCGCCATCAACGTTTGGAAAAGTGTGCCAACGGTCTGATTAGGTGAAGTGCATTGATGTCGCACAACCACCCACATGCTTAGCTGTGCTTTGTAACACAGCATGCCTGACGTAGCGTAGCACCTTATCGCGCGTTCTGTTATATGTTGCACGTTTGCTACGCTATGCTACACTACGTAGCGCAGTGTAGCATAGCGACTGACCTTAGCTACGAAAGTTTTGCTGATTTGCAAATTTTGTCTCTCGTGATGCAAGTCTTAAGAACTTCGTCGACTCCGCCCTTCGAGCTACCTTTTGTCTCTTCTGCAAGATTGCTACACCTCGCTGTGCCATGTAACTCAGCGTAGCGTAGCAGCAGACATGGTCCACCGCTTCCTGATGAAAAGGGACATCGTTGCAGAACTTGAAATTGGGCGAGGGGAGTGGGTAGTGAAGCCGTTGCCATGCTACGCTGCGTGGCGTAGCGTAGCGTAGCACTTCGTTCCCCCATCATCTTCTGAAGCTAGCTATGCTACGAGGCGTAGCGTAGCGTAGCAGACTTCGTGACTTAGAAAACTTGTTGAACTATTTTTTGCGCATCCAGAGTACTGCTGCCAACTCCGTGCACCGCTTCTGAACAGGCTGTCAGCTGGGCAGGCTACTTTGGTGAACAGGCAGAATGGTGTAGAGCTTATCCATGCCCAAAGTAAAAAATTTGCCGAATTGGCCAGCCTGAACTCAGAGCGTTCTCCTCTTGAAGAACTGTTGTAGTGCTGCGCGAATTGCCATCCCAGTGAAGCGAGAATGACCTGGTATATTTTTTGGGGTGTTTCACCACTAGGATAACACCTCATTGTTCATTATTTATATTTTAACAATACTCTTTTACATTATAAAATAAAGGCATCATTACCATGAAGATGGGAAGAAATAACTAATATATATCTACTCCAAATTAATTTAGATCCGCCTTGAAAAATCCATATATAAAGCACATGCAATGTAGAGTCAAAAGTGAAAATCTAGTTAGAAAAAGATTCCAGGTAACTTGAAAGTGAAGCCGCATTTAGCGTTGATAAAAAAAATATACTCTTTTTCAATAATAATTGTTTAATAGGAACCCAAAGATTTTTTTATCCATGCTTCCGAGTCAAAAGGCATAGCATTGGATTAAAGAAGCAGATACCACCTCTGCTAAGCTAACAGTAAACGAAAGACGTCTAACCTGAAATAGAATGCAGTAATAACTGCTAATCACACGAGACACGAATTCACTGCAAATATTCAATCTCACAGCCGGCTCCAGTTTGCCAGAATCACTCTGAAAATAACTGGGCAACTACGCATTTATGACTTACTATTTTTTGATGTTGCCAAATACAGGAATCGTTAAAACCCCACTCTGAATTAAATACACGACGGCACGCGCGAAGATTCGGTTCATGAAGCAGCAGCATTGCTACCGCCAACTCCACTAATCGAAGCTCAAACCCATTTTTTCAAAGCATTTCTTCACTACCCAACGGATCAATTTTTGCCCAAAAACTCAACCCGATTTTTGGCCTGTGACCCTCTTTAAATCTTCTCAGGATTACCAGTTGCTGCATGCAAAAATCCGAGAACCGAGGCACGGTAAAATGAGGCTGAGAAAGGAAATGCAGAGGGAAAAGCTGCAGAAAATTCAAAACCACGACGACGACGACGACGTTACAGAGGAAGGCTATGATGAAGAAAACGGTGGATTTGAAGCAGAAGAAGAAGAAAAACAAAAACAGCAGCAGCAGAAGCAGCAGTGGTTCAAAATTGGAGACCTGGTGGAAGCTCAGACGGGGAGTCTGGATTTCCAACATACTTGGTGGCAAGCCAGAGTTTTAGGCGCAAAGAAGAAGAAGATTCGCGTGGAGTATTTGGATTTTGTGGAGGAGAATGATGATTCTTGCCTGGAGAAAGAGACTCTGAGCTATTCGCAGGTAAGGCCTGTTTCGCCCGATCATCGAAAAAGCTTCTTCGCGAATGGCGCCCGGGTGGAGGTTTATGAAAATCACGGATGGTGGATTGGCTATGTCGTTCGTCGCGATACAAGCGCACCAGATGTTTTCTGGGTCTACTTCTTAGCCCATAGCTGCGAGGAGCCTCACCATGTTTCGAAAATCAGAACTGCTCTGCAATGGGATTGGAACCGCAAGTGCTGGTTGGATTTTTCAGCGGTAGGTTTATTGCTTTTTTTTTTGTTTTCTGCAGTTGGTTTTGTTTTGTTGCTTTTCTGTTTGTGGGTTCCGTTTTTAAAGGTTTTTTCCAAGGTGTTTGTGGCCTATCTCTGTTCTTCCATGTGTTTAGTTGCATGGGTTTTGTCGATTCTGTGTCTTTCGCCGGTTTAAATGCTCTGTGTTTTTTTTCTTCTGGTGGGTTTGAGTTCGGTTGTTAATGTTGGTTGTTTGGCGATTTTCGCGAATATATTTGCAGAAAAGGGATTTTTTTCAAAATGCAGATTGTTTAGCGATTTATAGGTAAATCTCTGGAAACCGGTTGAAAGAGAGTTATATGTGCTCTAATGCAATTCTGGATTAGTTATTTTGGTTTCTTCGCCCTATAGATATTTTAGGCTTTTGCTTACCGTTCTTCGGCCTTTGTATTGGATTAACTACTGCAGTTGTAATTGTTAGATAGTAGTTGGACTTCTATCGAAATTCTTAGGTTTGTATTAGGATTTAAGCAATATCCTGTCTAATAATTTCAGATGGGATTTTGCTTCAAAATTTTTGTACTGCAAATTGAGTTGATTGGTAATCCCTATTTAATAAGATAATCTGGGCTATGATGCTTTATTTCATTAAGCTTATTTTGTACCATGACACTATAACTAGGTTGAGTTTGTATTGCAGGGAAGAACCATACTGTTTAGGAGTAAGACTGATCATTCTTCTTCCCAGGCAAGCAAGAATGGCCATTCAAATACTTTGTCAAGGGCAACGAATACTCAAACACCTGTACCTAGATTAGCTGAAATGTCTATTAAGGAAAGCAGACAGAATTTTGCAAATCCTGGGACTTCTCGGAGAAAACTTGCATATTCTAAGAATTATATGTGTAGTTCGGAGGGTCATTCAGATGTAGATTCCAGTGAAAGAAGTGATAAAGATTCTCCTAACTCTGGAAGGTTAACACTGGCAGATATCAGCTCAAGTAAACCTAAACATAAGCATTTTAAGTCTCTGATTAGCAAGAAGGAAAATCCTTTGGCAAGGATAATATCAGGTGACGATAAATATTTACCTTCACAGTCTGGAACCAGCATGAAAAGAAAATCGTCTATAGATGATGATGATTATGAAGAACTTCCCCAGCAACACTGTTCAAAATTAAATGCAAAGGCTGGATCCCAGAAGTCTAAGTTTGATGCATGCAAGCAATATCACAGCATTATAAGAAAAATTGTACAATCTTCTAATGAATATGGTGATTTTGCAGGGCGATCATCAGACGAGCATGATGATTTTGCCAAGCAATCTTCCTCAGATGAGCATGTGGATTCTGATTATCTTCCTCCACGGTCGATAAGAGTGAGAGAAAATAATTTGTCAAAAAGAAGACGGAAATCTGCTGATTCTACCCCAGATCAAGGAAACTCAGCAGGGACCTTAGACCATCAGGGAGATTTTTCTTTATCTGTTTTCAAAAGGTCAGACTCGGTTAGGAAACAGCAAAGAAATCTGCCTCGTGCTTGGAAAGAGGCTATTGCTAACTCTGAGCTACAGAATAATGTAGATGCTCTCATAAAAAGAAATGACAAGATTTCAGATGTTGGGTGTAGTGCATTACAGATATGTTCCCGGAGAGTCTCAGGATCATCAAAAGCTAACTCAGAAGAAGCTTCTAGAAATCCTCTACCTTCTGGGCATGCCGAACATTTAAACTCAACAGCAAATACCAGTGATACTGTTACCAAGTATTTTGATTTAATAACCAAATATTCAGTGAATTCTAGGGCATTGGTATTGGAAGTACTGAATTCGGTGGATGATGGAATCAATGATTCAAATTCAGGTTTAGCTGCTGCAGCAACCCGTGTGAGCTGTTTTGCTTATTTATCTGCTATAACTGCATTTGATGGCCAGGGGAACTTAATAAAGAAGGAAGATAAATTTTCAGATGCCCTTAGAAAGTTGTTGAGCAACGGAAATAGTGCTGAAGAAACTATGCTGAAGGAATTAGCTTCAGCATTTTGCCCAACTTAAGGTATTTTGATTGTAATCTCTGTTTTTGACTTTGATGGCTGAAACAGCAATTGAGGAACAGTGTGTATTCTTGTTTCTGTTTACTCCAAATAGGTAATATAGCTCACCAAGATAAAAATGTTGCACTCTAACGTTTGATCCCGATTTGTTTAGCTATTTCTTGAGAAAATGATAATCATTTCATGGTAATCTGCGTTTGGAAAAGGGCCTTATAAAGGCTGGAGCACTGTTTGTAAAACTGTGAACTTTTAAGATGCCATATAACTTTCATCATTCTGCTGACAATAAAAGTTTTGCAAGGTACTTGAAACATAATTTGTAAGGATCTATCATCCTAAATATGCTGTTTCTGGTAAATACGATCCTGTGCGATGTGTTTGGATATTTGAGATTTTCCATTCTCTGGAGCCTTTTGGTGAACTATTGCAATTTTGGAATTTGTATTTGAGCTGATAGACTTAGTAATTAGTTTAAACAAACCCATTGAATAGGCTTATTTTTTCATACGTCTATCACTTGCAAGCTTACATCTCTTCAAATTACTAGATGGTTATTGGATCATACGATTTAATAATGCCGAAATAGCAGCTCTGGCTTATTTTAGGAAAGTTTTTAAAACCATGGTCACAGAACTTTTTCTGCAAATTACTAGGACGGATATTAGATTACATAATTAGGTAGTATTGAAATAGCAGCTCTGGTTTTTATTTTCACTTTCAGGAAAGTTAATGAAAATCATGGTCAAGAAATTTTGGTCTTTACAGTTCATTCCTTGGGTTCATTTTTATCCAATTTACAACTTACCACTGTTATGACTTCCACGGTTGAATTGTTTATTCTTGGGCAACATGGACCCGCTGTTATGTGAAGCTTATATCCTTTTTATGACAACCTTGTATCCATTTTTGGGCCATGGAGAGTTTATGACAATAACAGTCTGTGATGATGCTGTGTTGTGCGAATTCGGTAGAAAAACTAACATAACATTGATAATTGTGCAGACGGTATAGTAGTATCGGTGATTATTGTGAACATGATAAATTCTCTATTGCTTTTGTTGCTTTCCAAATATTTTGTACTGAACGTCACTGCTTTGCTGCTACTCTGCCAGGATGCATTTTGTGCTTTTCTGTGTGGGATGCATAGATGCACTTTTCATCTCAAGATACTGCACAGGGTGAGGACAACAGCTTTATGTGTATTTGTCATCCCATTAACTGATAAGGCTCAACTTAAGTTAGTGCTTAGACATAGCTATTCGGTTGGGGCTCATCTATGAACTTCCTGTTTTGTAGGACAAGCAAGCATTGAGCCCCCGGTGATAGATCCATCCTTGATATATATATAGTTCATGTGAAATATGTTTTGTTATGTTAGGATGATATCATTTTACAATTGATTGAATACCATGTGGTTTGAAAATTTTAATGGAAAAACTTGTTAACCAAGCTGTTACGGTTATCTTCTGTGTAACTCAACTTCGTAAGCTATGGGACAACTGTGATTTGGCTATTGTGAGCTGTCGTACCAACTTCAAAAGCAAGCTATGGGTTTAGTGGGGTGAGCCGTTGTACCACCTCATTTAGCAATTGAAGGCTAATCAGCTCTTGATTAGCCTTAGGAATAGGAATGGGTGTCGGATCTTAAAAAATTTATATATTAAAAATAAAAATTCAGAGTATTGTAGCAAGGATAAATACCAAATTAATAAAAAAGGACTGCCAATGGTTTTGGGGATGTCTTTTTAGGTTTTTATACTTGCAACCAATCTTTGAAAATGTCTTGGAGTAGGAAATCAGACATTCAATGAAAAGATTAACATTACATGGAGGGAGAGGAGGTTCCCACTCTATTAATAGAATCAATATTATCAAAAAATATTATTTCCATATTTTGACTAATAGTTGAAAATGAATTATTAATGGTTTAAATATTTTGAACATGTTATCCATTTTGAAGATTGGGATGTAATCACCAATAAATAGACTTCTTTGATGTTTTTTATTATGAAGAATCATTTGAAAACCATCTAAATCAACAATTGGTTTTTCTAAGACCTTTAGAAACAAATATGTGTTTCCTCATAATTATTATTAAACTTGATTTGACTAGAACCTTCCTCAAAGGTGCATTTTGTTGAATAGCAGTTAAAAAAAGGGTGAGCTAGTTGTTAAAATATAAACAAAAGATATTGTTGTAGGATCTATAGCATTTGTAGGAAAAGCTTTAGCAAGATCCACAATATTTGTAGAAGAAACCTTAGTAGTATTTGTAGTAGCTTAGTGTTAATGTGTTTATAGAACCTTTTTTTTGTAGCATAAAAGGGCATGAATCAAAACAAAGATCTAGCTCTTCATGGAGTCGAATAGTACAAAAGAAATCATGTAGCCAACCCCATTTTGTTGGGATAAGGCTACAATGATGATGATGATGATGATGAATAGGATATGAATAAAACATATGACACTCTTGATGACAATAGTAACATGACTTTGGAAGATTGTAATAAACAACCTTACGCAAATAATCAATTTACTAGCGCACAAAAAAATTTCTCACTTAAGCAAATCAAGATCCACCTCAATCATATATAGAATTCTATGATAACCACTAGTTATAGCTAGGGTTTCAAAATGTTTGATTGGCTCAATTTGAGAGATAATATCCCTTTCAACTTTTTCAAAAATCAATGAAAGATTTAGTAGTTTAACAAAATAAGAAACTTTTTTTGCAGCATAAAAGGACATGAATCAAAACAAAGATCTAGCTCTTCATAGAGTCGAACAGTACAAAAGAAATCATGTACTTGACCCCATTTTGTTGGGACAAGGCTACAATGATAATGATGATGATGAATAGTGATGAGCGGCGAGGTACCCCTACGCTCAACCATACGAATATGAGCGTTTCATGCACGATCTGGTTGAATTCCAAGGACTAAGTGCTTATGTGGAACAAGGATGGGTTGATTGATCGTTGTCTTCCAAAACCTACTTGTATGTCACGATTGTATGGTTAAGTAAGCTTGAGGCATAT
>MNCI01007355.1:494141-529246 GCA_015680685.1 Gnetum montanum
AACCCTTGTAGTGCCCATTGACACTTTAAGTGTGATTACACAAGGGCATAATAGGTTGAAACCTGCTTTGGGGAGGACCCACTTATGTAATTTTGTTGTAATCTTCATTAATTCTCTAGTTCAAACACACAATTTCTTACCCTCAGCTTAATTTTTCATAATTTTCTTTCCCCATTATTATCCCTCTATCATTTAAATGTTCCAATGTACCATTACATTCCCTTTTTTCGTAACCGCCAAGTTGATAATTGCTAAAGTTCACATCATTATCTTTAAAAGTGCCTTTCGAATCCATGTAATTACCCTTGAATATATTAATCCTTGCTAATGTCCTCAATAGTTAACATTAATTTCAAGAAAAATCATTAAAAATTTTGTCTTTTTCATGTCTCCCACATCACTAGGGACAAGATATCGCATCCTATTTACTTATAAATAGGAACCCCTACCGCAACACTTAGTATCATTTTGCAATTTACGCAGGGGAAATTTTTGAAATTTTTCTCTACGACTTGCGATTGCATGACCCTTGCTTTTTCACTCATATCTCGCGCGCTGGTGCTCCGATTTTAATTCCGTTTAAACCTACTTGAACCCAAAGTGTTCAATTTAGTCGTGGGGGAGAGACACTTGCCGAAAAGTGCCTAAATTTTTTGAAAATTTTCACCACCCAAAGGACATCAATTAGGGTAATTAATACTAACGCTTAGAAAAATTGTGCCAAAATCATATGACCTTAGGTACACCGGGAGGTTAAAATGAAATCCACCTAAGCCATAGGACCTATTATCATGATTTTCAGGCACAATCACATGAAAACATAAGATCTTCAATTAAAGGCATGTAGTGAGGTATAACTTGAATTTGAAAACAACCTTACTAACATTTGGCCCATGTGATTGCAGATGGCCCCGAAACGTGCGTAGCGAGAGGGTCCTGTTCAAGGTGGAGAGAAACAACCTCGGAGAGGTGGAAGATGGGTCCCTGTCGGACAACATGCAGAACAGGAGGTGCAATAATTCAGCATCCATTAATAAGAAACTCCTACAAGATGGTCTAGGCAAGCAGAAAGAGGAGCTGCTCCTACGCGACAACAACTCACGTTGCCCCCAAAATGTGTTCAGGCTATCCATACGAAGTCCACAGTTGCTACGGTGATCGTGGAGCTTAACTTTGAACCGTTTGCAGAGTTTGCTCCTGAGACTATTAGGGATCACCTTAAAGGGTCTCCCTTATGGCCTATCCTCTCTGAGTGCGGTGCCTGATACTTAGGTGAAACGTACCTGTTCTGGCACAATAAGGAGCAAGACACCACGGTTAACATTTGTGGTGTGACAGTAGACTTTTCTGCGTAGGCAATTTCAGAAGTGTTAAACCTTCCGAATTCAGCCCCCATGTTGCTCGGTTATCTACCCGATCAGACCCTGATGTGCGAAAGGATTGGTTAGAGAAGGCTTATGGCAAAGATAAAACTTTTGGAGAATTGACAACGAAAGAGCGGGTTTATTTCAAAATTGGAACCTATCACCTCTTCCCCACAAAAGGTTTGAAAAGAATATCTACATATGCGGCAAGGGGATGTGCAGTGTTGATGGGAAAAATTAACGCTAACCTCCCCCATCTATATTTGACGAAGATCCTAAGGCAATTTGAAGAATGAAAGTTAGAAAAGATGGCATTGCCTTTTCCCTGCCTTATCAGAAAACTATGCCGACAGGCTGGTATTCGGGGATACACAAATGACATCCTCCGAAAGGCCCAGAATGCTTCTTATGCTAAGTTATTAAACGTGCCAACTCCAAGAAAGAGCACTGGTGAAGAGCTGGGACCAGATGAAGAAGAAGAACAGATGACTGGACCACCTGCAACTCAACTTGCAGGACCTAGTCAACCTCCAGCCACAGGTCCCAGCCAACAACAAGAAGTAGGACCCAGCATAGGCCAAGATCAACCACCGCCACCGCAAGACTACAGACCGTCGATGAGCCATCTTAGGGCCATCACCGAGACAGTTAGTTGGGGAAGTCATGATGATGCAAACCTCTTCCATGTCATCGATGATGCTGATCAGCCTACTATTTCATTAGATCGCACAAGGGGTGAATTATCAATTTAAACAGAAGGAGAGAAAGCATATGGTCACAACAGATATCTGGAAACGTGGCATCTTTTCAAGTGCAATTAGAGACTGGTGAAGGGGCCACTGTGGTGGTTATGCAACACCAGGATGTTGTGGGAGCTGCTGAAGTGGTCACTGACCACATCAAAGAGTCCTTTAATGTACCTATTGTGCCACTGGCAGATCTTTCAGGAGCACGGGATACTCAAACTCTTGCCGAAACCTCAATGACTCCTATGGAACATGAGGATGCACTGGACAGAATGCTTCAAACAGGATAAGTTTTGACGTCTCTGTTTGACATCCCCCAAGATGTAACAGCAAGTCAATCAGACCTCATTTCCACAAAGAGGAAGCTAGTCATCTCCGAAGTAAGGGCTGAACATGCTGAAGTTGAAGTGCAGAAATTACAAGAGTAGCTCGTAACCTTACAAGCAGCACAACGGGATCCTTTGCAATTTGTTCCCGCAGACTAGCTAAAAAATTTCAAAACTGAGCAATTAACAAAGCTAATTGCAGAAAATAAGAAGGTGGTAGAAGAAAAGGAGATGGCCACTTGGGATGCCTCCATAGCACAACCGCAAACTCATGCGCATATTAAGGCACTCAAGGCCTTAGAAGAAGAGAATAAGCAGTTGGTTGCAAATAACCTTCGGTTGACTTCTGTGGAGAAACAAAAGAATGTTCTTAATGAACACTTTCATCAGTTGCGAGAATAGTTCATTCGGGTCAACCGAGATGTAAGCCGTTTAGCTAGAGAAAATCGAAACCTCTCAATGGAGGAGGTATGCGCTATTCACCAAAAATTAGCCATCGAGATAAGCACGTGGTAGAATGAGGCTAAACGACACGAGAAGCTGAAGGAGCATTTCCGTGATCAGGTGGGGATATACAAAAAAATCCTGGAGAAGGAGATCCATATGGCCAAGGCTCAAATCAACAACATCAGTGCCCAGCACACTAATTGGAGGGCCATATTGGACACATACGCCTTCACCCACTAAGCGAAAATTAACAACCGGGACTTGCAGATCCAATACTTGACCAAATACATGGAGTTGGCAAATCTTAGATATGCCAACCTAGCCATGTTAACAGTAGGACGCCTAAGGTTAGAGCTCGAGCAGCAAGTAGCTTCCACCCACATCAAATATGAAGCAGAATATGCATAGCACAAGAAGCTAGCTGAGAAACTAGATGTCGCAAATTCTAAACTTACGGTGGTAAAAGAAGGCTACCAGGGATAAAAAGATGTTGCAACCGACTTGGCTCGATGGCTAACTGAGCTTCACAAATACAAAGACAAAGCCTTAGCCTATGAAGAGGAACGATAGGTGTTCGTGGCATGGTATGTCAAGGCTAATCAGATGTTTCTGCAACTACCCTGTCCATGGGAGGTGCCAACTCTATCAAACATCGGAACATTAGCATGGACGACACAAGACCCTCGGACCGAAGAGGAGAAGCTCCAAGCCATTCTTTAGTGTTGTCAACCTTCAAAACTTGGAGCACGTGATAAGGGGAAAGCACCCATGGAGGAGCCACTACCACTAGGAACTACATGAGTTTCACATTTTTGTAGTTGTAGTATTTTTCTCTATGTTGTATCTTCCCAAACTACAGCATTGTTTCATTTCTTTTCCCAGTTAATAATCCCATACCTATCCACTATGTAATCAATGGAACTTGTTCTCTTTTTAACTTGAGGATGAGTTTTTATTCAGTCATGGGGGTATGATGAGACGCGTTTCGCATAGGCCACAATATCGCATCCGCCACGATATCACATCCCCCACGATATAGCGTACGCGATATCGTGTCTTCCCTACGATATTGCGTACGTGATATCGCAGTCCACCACTGAAACACCACAAAATTTGGAGCTTAGTACTTTTCCAACACCGAGCAGGTCCCTGGGACCCATAGACGACCACAGCTACATTTGGTGTCAAACATGGCAACTTCGGAGATCAGATGCTTAATTTTTACTAAGTATGCAGTCTCAGTGTATACGTTGGGCGTATACACCCGAGTGTGCATTCCCAGCGTATACACTCAAATTCTCAGTGTATACGCTCAGCGTGTACGCTCAAATTCACAGTGTATACGCCCAGTGTAGACGTCCAACGTTACGCCTAGCATACGTGCCTCACATGTACGCTCAGCAAAGTACAAAAATGTACACACCTGGCATGAAACCTCCAAAGATGACATGAAAATAGCACTACAGAGCAAGATTTGGCACAAGGCAGCAACCATCAGCGTATACGCCTAGCACCCACCAGCGTATACGCCAGCGTCTACGACATCTACGCCCAAGTTCGCATACACCCATCACCTCTAGCGTATACGCCCACACTCTATGCTCGCTGCAAACAGCGTATACGCCCACTAAATGTAACATATTGTACACTTATATTTTACGCTTTTGCACCTGATCAATGCGCCACGTGTCTCCTAACCCAAGTCTAACGCCAAAACCTGTATAAAAGCCTGAATTTTTACGAGATTCAGGGCGGTTGGCAAAATTTCTAGAGCACACCAAAGAGCAGAGACGCTGCGAACCAAAGCACAAAACCTTTTACGCTGGAAAACTCTGTACGCTGGGCATACAGCCTCTACGCTGTGCCTACAGTGTGAACTAGCCACAATCGTCCTTACATCCACTGGGGCTTTTCGTCCTCCTTGTGTTCTAGTCACAACTGCGTTAGACCAGTGCATTGTACTTTCATTTTGTAATGCCATTGTTACATTTTCTTCTCAAAATTACAGTTTGCATTAATTGTTGCATGTATTATGTTTGTGCTCATTTACGTTACGCTCTGTTTGCATCGGTTACACTGTTTATGCTCTGATTTACGCTCGTTACACCGTTTACGTCTAACCCAGCGTATAGCACTTCGGTGTACGTTCGGGGAAATCCTTGTTTGATCCGTGTGTGGACCACCCAAGGTACTCTACCTTCGTTCATTCCAACTTGCCCTCAAGTGAAGGTAGGGTCTTCTGTGCGCGTCCTGTGATCCCACGGCCTCTGTTTCCTTCCAGCCGGAGACTGACAATTTTGGACGGTACAGAAATTATCACTAGAAGGAGGGCCTCTACCTAAAACATTACCTACAAGCTTCCTAGCGTTTACACTGCTGAGCGTTTATGCTGCCGACCATACGCCATTTCCTTTTGAAATCCTCCCAGCATTTACGCTGCTCAGTTTAAAACCCAGTCTACAAACTATCTAGCTTCTACGCTGCTTAGTATTTACGCTGTTCAGTTCAGACCCTTCCATCCACAAGTCTCCCAGCATCTACGTTGTTTGTCACATGAGGGCTCTGTAAGATCCCCAGCATCTACGTTGCCAAGTATACGCTACACGCTTTACGCTGAAAATTTTGCCTACGCCATACACAAGACTGCTAAAGTTTACGCTGCGCATTTTTACGTCGTAGACTTGTCTACGCTGCACACTGATTTCTCTGAGATTCTGTTTACACCATTTGTTTACTCTGCAAACTCGTTTACGCTACTGTCCATTTATACCGCACTCTGTACGCTGTAAAACCTATTTACGCTGCACATTGACACTGTATACACTGCTCAGCGTATACGCTGCACTCCTTACACTGTAGACTTGTCTACGCTGACCCTATATGCTCCATCCCTATACGCTGTCTACGCTATCATTATACGCTAGACGTTGAAGCGTATACACTGCACCTTACCACGTAGGTTTACGCTATACTAAGTACACTAATTTCACATCCCTATACCGTGTCATACCCTCAAAAGGTCATCATGAACCCTGTAAACACCACTGCTGCAACCGCTCAAGTCACTGACATTGTGGGCACCATGGCCGTCCAACAGCCCGCGGTCCAACCCACAGCGGGGCCTCGTCAGTCCCTTAGGCTGCAAGGGAGGAACCCATCACCCCACGTCATAACCCAAGACCAATACAACTTCATATGCATGAAGATACAAGCCGTTCTAGCCGTGGACCGAACCGAAATAGAAGTTAAGAGGCAGTACGAGCTTTTCTACAAGGGAAGGCAAGAGTTTATTCCTTCCCCATACGATGTCATCCCTGTCCCGGAGGCTTACTCTGAGCTAATCACATGACTCGTCCTGCAAAGGAGTCAATCTCGGGATCAGTCGGTAGTAGATCCTCAACCGGAAGAGGAGGATGATTTTGCTACCCAAACCGAACATGAAGACTCGTATCACACCCTTAGCCCGCAAGCCCACGTTAACCCCCTGTTTCATCCAGGCACAGGGGAAATCATGCCCCTCCAACCCCTCAGGTTCACCCAGGTGCAAGTACCTCCCTTGGAAACATCAATGCTGGTCCATGTTCCTCCACCGATTGACCTACAATTCAGCATACTCCCTCTCGCTATCATCCCTGCCGCAGCGGCCGGCCCATCCTCGCAAGCACCACCCCCGCACAATAACATGGGACCAACCTTCTCACCTCAAGTGATAGGGATGTCACATGTGATACCAGCATCCACGTCCGCTCACTACATTCCCCACATCCAAACACACGGGGTCCCTTCAACTGCTGTAACCCAACAGAGAGTTCCTCTGCAAAACATAGCTGGACAATGGGTAGCGATGGGTGTGCCATCACATCAACCCTCTCACCACAACGTGTGACCCCATACGATTCCATCGGCTAACATTCCCCAAGTACAGACGCAACCACTGCAACAACAACCCCTCCTTTACAACGTGTCATCCCTAGTGCCACCCACTATAAACGTGCCACAAGCACAACCGCCGACCGCACAGCTTTCAGCCTTTCAACCTACCATCCAACAGTCGAACCTATACAATGTGCCACACCCCCAAGTTGCCATGTCACCTAGTGCCCAAGACTTGGCAGATGCCAAAAAATTAATGCAAGAACTAACTGACGAGGTAAAATGCCTCAAAACCGCTGCCGACGGAGAGCTGAAGGTAGTGGACTTCTACCATGATGACCCCATCAGACCTTCCATCCCACCTCTAACCTTGCCCAAAGACATATCATTGCCCACACTAACTAAGTATAATGGAGAAACAGACCCCAATGCACATCTTATAACGTTTAGGTTAGAATGCGCGTTACTCCAGGCATGGCCCCATGCCATTTTGCGAGTGTTCCCTATGTCTCTCGCAAGGAGAGCACTCGATTGGTACCGGGCCTTGCCGAGGAATTCTATATTTTCCTTGGAAGATTTGTTACATCAGTTCGTGACCAGATTCAAATATAACTTGAAACCTGAGGTGACCTTGGATAGCCTTATGCAGGTTAAACAAGCATCGCTCGAACCTATGCAAAAATTTATCCAGAGGTGGAGCACCGCTCTCAATGAGCTACACGAGCCAATCTCACAGACATATCTACTCACAATTCTAAAGGGGGCTGTTAATGACTTCTTCAAATCCAAATTATACTATCTTAATGCGCGTAACCTTAACCAAGCCTTTGTACAAATCAAAAATATAGAAGAGGCGGCTCAAAATAGCCATGATCTTGCATACTTAGCCTTCAAAAATCAACATAGTAAAAAGGACAAAGAAAAGGCTAAGGCAACTATAGTGGCAATAGCGGAAACGCAACAACAAAACAAGCCGCCAGTAGCCCCTACTAACTATACTAGACCTACTCCTGTGACTACACCAGAATCATCATCATCGTAGAACCCAACACAAAACCGTACGAGAAATTTTGAGAGGAAAGAACCTTCTCAATATACTCCACTGCCTATGAAGCCATCCCAACTATTCGATCAACTATTGAAAGTGAGATTAATGAAACATAAACAGTTATCCCCTGCGGCCATCCAGAGACATGATCGGTTCTGTCAACTTATTCAGAACCCAAGCCTAGCAACGCCGGATGAGCCTCTAGTGCCCAAAGGTTTTAGAATGGATCGCTTTTGCGATTATCACCAACGCAACGGGCATGGCACAGATTACTGTTTCACCCTGAAGCAGGACTTACAGCAAATGATCGACGAAGGCCAAATCACCTTTGATGAGGCCAACCCGATCCAACTGCAGAATTAGGCTATGGGGGTGTATAAAGACCCTATGAACACCAAAGAGACGCCATACGTTATCAATACAATCTACTTTGATGATGAACCCGAGACACCTAACATTAACACCGTCTACTCTAAACACAAAAAACAAACACCTACAAGCCGTTTACGGTCTAGATTCCTCCCACTTCATCCACATCCTTGCCTCAACCACCGTGCACCCCGTAGCAACCATATGTTGTCCGAGTGCCCCCGGTCGTAGCAACATCTAGCACCTTGACATACGAGAAATCGTACGTGGCACATGTACCTCCTACTGTCACTCCCTCAAATTTATCAACCCCTCCTACCCGGCCTACCCCTTTCGTAGTCCAAGTACCACCCGCAGTTGCAACAGCGGAGGTCCAACCTCCGCCTAAACCAACCCCATACGTCGTTAGGATACCTGGAAGTCCTAACGTTTACCAAGCCTCCACCTCACATATGCAAGGTAAACCTAGTCTTTACGTCATTAGGGTATCCAGCCAATCTTCTGTCCAACCACATCCGACAGTCCAACCGCAACCTCACCCAGCTCCATATGTGGTAAGAATCCCAAAGCAACCCGAGGCTCCCAGACTGACTCCACATCCACGCCACGCACAAGAACGCTTAGCAGATAAGCTTACATGTGAACACTTGGAGAAGGAGCATCAACGGTTAGTTGTAGGGCCACCTAAACTCACTCCACTTAACGCCATACCCATGACGCCACCCAATAGTCAACCAAACGTAGGCAATGAGGGTGAACCATCCAAAAAACATGATACATCTAAAACAATGGCTCCGAGCGAAAATGACAAACCAACAAAGCATGAAATAAAACTGTTGGGGCCAATGGACCCAGTCACCGCTGATGCAAACACCCCCAACAGTAGGAACTTGGCGATGGCTTTAACACAAGTCACACAAGCACTCAAGCAAAAGAACACCTCGCTAAGCTTGTATGATTTAGTTCTTACATCCCAAACACATTGTGAAGCTTTGGTACACATGCTAACGTCCATCCCAGTAACCGAGAACTTGCCCCCAAACGAACCATCCATTCATGCGGTAATGTACTCGCCCCAAGGGGCAACTTCCAAACCACTAAGCTTCCACAACGATAACATCAAGGCAGACAAGAAAACAGGGGAGATAACAACAGCCCCCATGTTCATAACAATACACATAAATCAGTTCAAGATACATAGGGTCCACGTAGACGATGGAGCTGCCACAAACGTGGTACCGTATCCCATCGTTGAACAACTAGGGCTGACTGAGTTAATCAAACCAACTGCAACTACATGTTTAAAATCATTCAGTGGATCACGCGTGATGGTCAAAGGCATAGTGACCTTAGACTTCATAGCAGGGGACCAGTTTCCCACATCTGCCAACTCCGTGGTGGTCGATGAAATGCTAGGATTCAACCTAATATTAGGAAGACCCTAGTTGGCCCAACTGAAAGCGGTCTCATCCCCATACATCAAGAAATTCATCTACCTTATGAAGGCGGTGAAATCATCATACACGGGGAAGTAGCTACACCTATCATTTCATCACACATGGACACAGACCAAGGCTCATAGGTTGAACTCGAAAAGCCTAACTGAAACGACATAAACGAACAACAACCGGTAGGCAGTAATCCAAATCCACCTAAAATAGAAACACCTGCACCTGACATTGTACGTACTCCTTCTCAATTAGAAACTAATACAGAACTCGCCAAAAATACTAAAACATCTAAAAACACTGACACAGAAGCCATTCCATCAGATGTCCCTTGGGCTGAATTACCATTCAGCGTGATCAGCGAAGGGGACGCTGAATACAGAATCATACCCGTTGACACATCGCCTAACATTAAAAAGAAAAAAATCAAAAAATCCCTAAAGTAATACCATCTCGATACGTCCGAAACGACGTTAAACTACGACTCGTCTGAAATGACGTTAAACTACAACAAATCAGAAAAAACATTAAACTACACTCCCTATCCAGAACGACGTTAAACTATCATGTCCACAATGACTTAAAACTAGCCACGATCAGAAATGGTCGGTCAATCGAAAAACCCACCCACGTTATCCGAAATGTTACTTATTTACAACTGGGGCCCGAAATGGCCTTAAACTACACATAGGGCCCGAAATGGCCTTAAACTAGATCACACACTTGCACTTTGTTTTCCTCTTTCGTTTATCATTACGATTTATAATTACATCCACGCATTACACTTCAAAAATAAAAAATAATAATAAACCAAAATATTTTACATTGTCGTGTTGTGTGTGCAATCAAACTCAAAATCAACAAAAAAAATTTTACATGCAATGTTGTACAATTATAAGTGTCAACTCTTTCCATCCATCTCAAAATTCTCAATTTACAATTCCCGTATCAATTTGAGTCAGCATAGTTCCAAAGGCAAAACTAAAAACTAAGCATCCGGGATGAGAGGATCGTCCCCTTTAGATCCACCGGTGTCGGGGGCCCCTGCTCCACTGGGGCCAGCTTCTTCGGCATCGTCACCGCCTTCATCCTGAAAATACAAAAGAGACAATCAATGTAAGAATAAGAGAATGCCAAAATTTCAAACATTATTCAGCAAATCAATTTCATAATGACAAAATGCTTACCATAGGAGATCCCCCCAAGCCAAATTCCAGTCGACGAAGGATTTCCTCTTCCGAGACACTAGCCCAATCTATCTCATTGAGGCCTAGGTCAACGTTTGCCAAGGCCTTTCCCTTGTCAACAGCTAACCAGGTAGGACGTTTCAGAGGAAATTCACCCACAGACACTTCCCCAGAAGCAGTCGTAATCATCCTTGTAGGCGACTCCATCTCAACAGTTGTGTTTTGGGCAAAAGTATCAAAGGCAGAGCACAAACCCAAACCCTCCACAAACATTTCTAGTTGCCGCTTTTCAACGGACACTTCTTTCAACGACTTCTTGTAGTGATGTTTGTGATTCTTCACGTCCTGACCCCACTTGCAAACCTTGGAAGCAAAGGCTTTCCAATCTTGACATTTGAGGTTCAAGAGATCAATTTGGGCTTTATGCTTCACCATTCTCCAAGTCAGTGATGCATGACGATTTAGTAGATTCCAATATCTCATATACGTAACCTCGAACGTTCGCCAAGAGCGATCACCGCTTAGTTTGACAGTGGCAAACTCGTACTAAGCCTTAAGGTCGTCACGTTCAGCTGACAATTCGGAGACTTCATTTTCCTTAGTCTGAATTTGCAGCCACAACTGTTCAACAGAATGCCTACAAGTCCATAGTGACTTGGCATTGTGTACTAGACCTTCCGCCACCTCATCATAAACAGGCCTTGGCACCTGCTCCACCTCTAGGGATAGTGAGGGTAAACTCTCTATGCTGATTGTCTCAAAGGGATCCCACCTCAACTTGGTGCCTACACACGCGAAAAGATCAAACGTTAAGACAATAGAAATAGGGTGTGACACTCTAAAACGGCAAGCGACTTAAAAACGTTATACCTATTTCGGGGTTGACCTCTTGAATTCTTTCGACAACTTCTTCTGCGATCCCAGCCACAAAATCCATCTTACTTGGCATTTTTGTCCAAGTAAATGGCTCACAGGTGCGGGATGAACTAACCTCCGTGGTCCTCTCAGGGGGAGCCGTCTTCATGGGTACGTCTAAGCGCACCGTCCTGGTTTCGCTGCCTTCGTCTGGAAGAAATGAAAACATGAAAATAAAAGACCATACAAATGATAGCTAACAGAGCAATATAGAAAAAAGAGACAACATACCGTGCTCCTTGTCACCTTTTGGGGGATCCCCTAAGTCCAGATTTCCCTGAAGAAAGCTGCGGAACATTTGATCGACACCACCCTGGTCATCCAACAGCTCAGTTTCTGTGGTGTCTCCCTTTAACTCCTCCATTCCTCCTCCCTGATCCTTCTCCACATTTTCCTCTTCATTATTCCACTCTGTGTTGGTTTCCTCCTCCTCAGTAATGGTTTCTAACGCCTGCTTCCTCACTTCTCAAATCAAGCCAAAGACATCAGTGACATGTAAGCGATTGAAGAAAAAATTATGAACAAAATGAAAACAATAAAATAATAAGCTGACGAAGTCTACATATCGGGCATCTTGAATCTTATGTGCTTTACTCGTGGCTCGCTCACATTCGAAACTTCCCCAGTTGGGCGTTCGTATCTCTTCAGCTTCGATTTGGCCTAGCCAACGGTTTCTTTGATAACCTGCTCAACTCTTCTTGCAGTGAGGGGCACATCATTTGGCTCTAATCCCAGACTATCACGAGTATGAATGGAGGTACCTGATGATCCCCCAGTCGTAATAGACATAGACTCATCAATGCCCTCAGGAGCATCTTGGGACTTGGCTGTTTCGAACAAGTGGTTGATCCATGGGCGGGATAGTTGACCCCGATCCCGTAGAACAAACTTGTTGTCCGCACGAACTACCAAAAACTCGGTGAAGCGATGAAGGTAACCAGTGAAGAAGGCAAAGGTGAAGTGGGATTGCGCCTCGACATTCGAGCGCAATCGCACTATCTCCTTGTGCATGCCAGACAACAAAAATTCAGCCTAGTTATAGCGCATGCCAATTTCCAGGATAGTTCGCATAACGCGTACAGCCTCAACCCCAAGACTCCATACCTAAGAAAGGGTTTTGGGGAATACCTGTGCCCTAAACGGGGGATATAGTTCATTTACCTCCTCAACCTTTGCTTTCCCCTACATCGGGAATCCCTTGGCACCCTTGGCCAGGCCCAACTAGTCCTCTAATTCACGCACCGTTTGGAGCTCTTTATGAGCCCTGTCTAAAACTACACTTATGCCATCTGCCAGTACCCCAAATAAGTTTGGAAAGAACTCTGGCAACAGATGGAAAACTACCTTAACACCCTTAATCTGGGTGCTGTAGTGAGAGACAGACTCATTAAAGGAATCCACGATCCTGATCATTTCTGCGATAGATACATTAGGACTTGGGGTCTTGAAGAGCTCCATAAGGCCGAAATTGTCTAAGCAACGAACAATAGATGGTGGGGCATGGTTATGCAACCATTTTTGAGCCTTAGTCACCTCCCCGAACTTCATTGTTAGGGTTGTCTCGGTTCGCCCAGTTGTAACAGGATCCCCGCTAGGAGGTACATCAACTGCAAGTGCAATTTGAGATTGTCGTATCAGTATAACTCTCGATAGTTAAAACACGTTAACACATCTAGGAAGTGTTGTCATTTACCATCAGTGGTAGACTTGGATGTGCCGCCTGAACCAGAGTCACGAGGGAAAACTGGCCCCTGGTCCGACCAATCTTTATCTAGCCATCCACGAGCTTGGCACATTGCCAACGCTCTAGAGAATCGTTGGTGAAAATAGACGATGTCCCCCTTCATTAGACCTAATACAGCTTTACGAAGGGTGGGATCCACCATAAAGGCCTCTAGAGCGGTACGACCTAAGGCAAGCCCATCATCCTCGACACATATTCCGTCTGCATTAACTTTAGGCCTACAAACTAACTGATGTCAAAACTGAGGCAAATGCCAAACGATGAAAAGAAGCAATAGACTTGAACGGTCCTACCTGTCCACCTAGTACACTGTGCTAGGAGGGTTCTGGAACAGCGTGTGTGCACGCACGGCTAAAAATAAGGTGTTGTCGAGGTAGTTCTGCCCTCGTGGTAATCTGGCCCACACGTGCGCTAATAGGCGTGTGGACCTGGGCCCACGGGAAGAACCGTCCTCATTCGTAAGCTACCCCTCGTCGATGTCTTCCATGAAGACAACGACACCCTCTGCAACTCCTGGCAGCATTGCCTCAAGCACGCTCCGTGCCACTAGTTCACTTAGATGCGACCAGATAACCACTTCAAAATTGTCCAGTATGAAGGGCAGGAATTCACATGCACCTTCTCTAAACCAGACCCCATTGTTATCCATAGTTAAATATGGGGTAGGCTCATCAGCATCAATGGGGTCAAACCATGTTAGCACCCCAACGAGTTCAACAACAAGGAGAAAAGGCTTACTATCCCTGCAAGCAATCAGGATGCCATGATAAATCAGCCATGCATCAAAACAGCACGAAAGACAAAAGTTCACATCATAGACTGACACTTAGAAAAATTTCATAACTGTTTACACTCGGCGTATACGCTGCTAAACCTAGCGTATACACTGTCAAAATTTGTTTACGCCTGGCGTATACGCTGCCTGACCTCTTACGCTGTCACCTGAACCTCTTACGCTCAGCGTATACGCTGATGAAACCCTCAGCGTATACGCCACAAAAGTGGCCAGCGTAAATAGTCTACGCTAAACACTAAACAACAGTTTACACCAGAAACATGAAAAATGAGTCTACGTTGTCATACTTAAAAGGACAACTGTGTATGCTTAGCGTATACACCGTAGAAACCCTCAGCGTATACGTTGTCACAGCGTAGATCATCTACGCTGATAAAAGAGAAAGCTTACGCTGACAAAACAGAACTTTGTGCATAGAAAACTTATTACGCCATAGAGCCTTCAGCGTATACGCTGATACAATCGTCTACGCTTCGCGCAAGAAAAAGGGGATTACAGTGTGCACTCAAAACAGATTATGCTATGACAGTCTACGCTAACCCGACTTTATGCTGTAAACTTTACGCTCAGCGTATACGCCAACGTCTCTACCCTAAAATTTACGCTCGATGTATACGCTGACATCTCTACGCTAAACTTTACGCTCGGCGTATACGCCGAGATCCTCTACGAGATTGTCTACGCTACAAAGCACGCACAAGCAAAAATAACTAACAGAGACAGGATCAGAGCCTACCTGTATGATGATCCAGGCCATGATGGAATCCTTAGCCGGGGCAGGTACTGCAGCATGGCTTTGCTCTCCTCTGCGAAGGTCAAGTCAGGACCCTTCCTCCCCTGGCCTTCCACTTCCTTGCCTTTACCCATCTTGGCATCTTCTACGCTGTGATTAACGATTTACGCTGAAGGTTGAAACTCTTTACGCTGACGCTGGAACGTCTACGCTCTGCGCCTACGCTAAGGTTTGGTCTTTGACGTCTACGCTCAGGGTTTGGGTTATATGCTCACGATCAGGTTTACGCTTATGCCAAGGTTTGATAGTTTATGCTTACGCTGGAAGCTTACACTGCAGAGTTTACGCTCACAATGCAAATAACAACAAATGATCCCCCCCCCCCTTTATATAGCGCTCCGCCATCACCAGCCGCTGCCGCTTACGCCGCCGCCTCTCGGTTTGCTACTTTTTGCTACTTTTTGCCTTTTTTTACTTATTTTTTGCCAAAAATTTGCTCAAAAATAATAAAAAACTATAAAACAGAAATCACTACATCCCGGTTCCCCTGTGACCGCCATTCCAGGCGTTTTCACCCAACATTCCAGCGTAAACTGCCAATACGGCCCAGTATGGCCTTAAACTGCCATGATGGCCCGGTACGGCCTTAAACTGCCATGACGAACTCACCTACGGCCCGGTATGGCCTTAAACTGCCATGTGTCCCGGTGTGACAATAATCCACCATCATGCATGTACACATAATCTAAAATTACCAAAGAACATAGAACGATACCCATGAGCTCATTCAGCTCTCTGTTTATTGGCAGGAGCAAGGCTGATGGATTGCCAACACTTAACCAAACCATTAATTATCAATGGACCATATGGCAAAATTGCAAGGGACATCAACATAAACCTCATCCACTTAAGTTCATCAATGGACGATGCAGTCATAGCCTCAACACAGCAAATAATAGACAACTACAAAGGTATGACAAAATCCCTTAACATAGAAGCTAAAAATATCACCGAAGACCTGTTGAACGAAACCCCAATAACCATGCCTGATGGGAAAATTAAAATACTGAAATTAAGCACATTACTAAAATCGCAACTAGCCAAAAACATTGAAGACATGCTTAGGGAAAATATGAAAGCATTCGCTTGGTCTTACACGGACATGCCGGGGTTAGACCCTTGAATTGTCCAGCATAACATTATCCTTGATCCGAAATTGAGACCGGTAAAACAAAAGGCACGAAAGGTTAAACCCAAAGTGGCATTGGAAGTTTGTAATGAGGTCACCAAACTTTATCAGGCTGGTTTCATTCGGGCTGTTGATTATGCCGAGTGGGTATCCAACATGGCCATTGTTCCGAAGAAGAACGAAAGCATTCACTTATGCATTGACTTCCGGGATTTAAATGTTGCAACCATAAAAGATGATTTTCCTCTACCCAGCATCGATCAACTTGTTGACTCGACCGCTGGGCACGCACTATTATCTTTTATGGATGGCTTCTCGGGATACAATCAAATATGCATCAACCCGGAGCATCAGCTTCGAACAAGCTTTATGACACCATGGGGAACATTTTGTTACACAATGATGCCCTTTGGTCTCAAAAACGCTGGGGCCACCTATCAAAGAGCAATGACATTCATCTTTAGCGATTACATGTTACACTCGCTCAACAATTATGTAGACAACATTGTGATTAAGTCAAAAACATCAGAACAACATATACAAGACCTTGACCTGGTATTAAAACTTTGTTTAAAGTATGAATTGAGACTCAACCCAAAGAAATGTGTCTTCGGTGTCAAGACAAGAAAAATGCTTAGATTTATAGTCTCAAAAGTAGGGATACGAGTAGACCCCGACAAGGTTAAGGCCATAACAAACCTAAACCACCAGGCAACCTTACCGAACTTCGAGGTCTACAAGGTAGATTACAATTTATCAGGTGCTTCATAGAAAAACTGACAGACAAACTAAAACCTATGAACCACCTGTTACGTAAAAACTTCCATTTTGAATGGACTCCACAATGCCAAGAAGCATTCGATAACATTAAAGTGGCACTTGCACGATTACCCACAGTTTATCCACCTCAAAACGATAAACCGTTTTACATCTACCTCACTACTTCGAATTCGTCAATCGTGTCTATGCTTTGCTAGAAACAAGATGACGGAACCGAAGCCCCCATATATTACTTAAGCCATGCATTAGTTGCCCACGAGAAAAAGTATAATGACGTGGAGAGGTCCTGTTTAGCTTTGGTCTTTTCTTTGAGAAAATGGCGACATTACCTCTTCCATAACCAAGTTAATATAATTTGCAAGGATAATGTGCTTAGGGCCATCATAGGAAACATTTACGAAACGAGTCGAATAGCCCGCTGGAAAGCCATGATAGTTGAATTTGACCTGCACTACATAACACAATCATCAATTAAAGGTCAAGCCATAGCAAGTCAAATGGCCACGTCACCAATGCACGATCAAGCGATAATAGAGCCAGAGTTCTTGGATGAGAATATAAGCGCAATAGACATAGTACCCAATGACTACGATGCTATTTTAAACTTTGACAGAGCATCCACCTCTCGAGGGGGAAGCGCTACCGCTGTCATCACCTATGCCTCTGGGGAAATCCGACCCTTTGCTTATCGTTTCAACTTTCATTATACCAACAACATAGCAGAGTACGAAGGACTCCTTAGAGGTCTCGTGGAAGCACTGGCTTCAGACATCACACGGCTTGTAGTCAGAGGAGACTCACAACTGGTCTTAAACCAAATCACAGACGTTTATACATGCAAAGCCCAACATTTACAACCATACTGTGACTTGGCAAAACACTTAATAAGGCAATTTGAAAACATCAATGTGCAACACATTTCTAGAAATGATAACACCATCGCGGACGCGTTAGCCACGTTAGCATTAAACATATTGCCAGACATGTTCCATGCATTACCAAGCTCCGTAACCAGTTGCACCGAATCAATAACCAATACTCTTAACACGTTGCCGATCGCATATGTTAGTACAACACGCGCGATAGAATGGTATGATGACATAAAAGAATACCTTCTACATGGCGAAACACCACAACATCTAACAAATGCGCAAAAGGATGCGGTACAAAAACGTTCTAAGCAGTATACCTTGGTAGGGGGCATATTATGTCGTAGATCTTACGAAGGCATATTGCTAACATGCGTTGGTGGTACCAATGCCCAAACTATCATCGAACAAGTACACGACAGACTATGCGGAGGACATATAGCACCAAAACCCATGGCAACAAAGATCAGATGCTTAGGCTATTATTGGCCACACATGGAATACGATTTTCTCTCCAAGGTTAAAACATGTAGTACTTGTCAAAAACATAGCAATTGAATCCATGTCCCACCAAATGAGTTGCATATAGCGCAAATCACATGGCCTTTTCAAAAGTGGGGATTGGACCTTATTGGCCCAATAACACCCTCATCTTCTACAGGGCATGGTTTCATCATAACTGCAACCGAATATTTCACGAAGTGGGTAGAAGCTGCTCCCCTTCGAAAAACTACATCTAAACATGTATGCAATTTCATTCTTGAAAACATTGTAACCCGCTTTGGCATTCCCATGACAATCATCACTGACAACGGGCCACAATTTAGCAGTGCCGAGACCAAAACCTTTTGTGAAAGTATAGGGATCAAACACTCGTTTTCATCCCCTTACTATCCTCAGAGCAATGGGCAAGCAAAGGTGACAAACAAAACAATTATTATAATACTCAAAAAGATGCTTACCCAAAGCAAGCGAAGATGGCACAAACAATTGGTATACGCATTGTGGGCATATCGTACTACACATCGGACTTCAACAGGTAAAACACTATATAGTCTTGTTTAAGGTTCAGAAGTTGTTTTACCTTTGGAATTACAGGTACCATCTTTAAGGATCACACTTTCTGGACTCCTCAACGACGGACAGAACAATGATCTGCGCATCATTGACCTGGACTCGGTGGAGGAGGAGCGCATACGTGCGCTCGATTAAATCGAATGGTACCAAAAATAGTAACGGCAGCGACGTTGGCATGACATCCATTAGCGCCCCATCAAAGAAGGTGACCTTGTACTTAAGGCAGTTTGAGAACACCCGGACAAAGTCTCAGCCAACTGGGAAGGGCCTTACTTGGTCACCAAAGCATTTGACAACGGAGCATTCAAGCTAACTGATATGGAAGGGCATGAGCTTGCCAATCCAACCAATCACTTGTTCCTAAAACTATTCTACATTTGAGTACAAGCTCAGGTACGTGAAAGTCCTGGAATCACGACTTTAAACTGATACCATAGAACATTCCTAGATCATGACTCGAAACTGATACCACAGCTCGTCCCGGCATCATGACGATAAACTGATACCACACTATGTCTGCAATGATGATAAACTAGTGCCCGTCCGCTAAGACTATAAACTAGTTTATAGTCTTAGCGGACAGGCGCTAGTTTATAGTTCGCTAAGACTATAAACATGTCTGCAATGACGTTCACAAGCACACATGGCAAGACTAAATCAAACCATTCATTAGTACATCCCTATCTCCCGATACACTCTTTATCTATCCACCGACACACTCTACTCAGCCACACCTTTGATACGCCTGGTACATTTAAAAATTTGAGCACGCTGTTGCATACTGTAACACTTTAAAGTGGTTGTGACACACAACATAGCACCTGAGCATGAGTACAAAATCAAAACAAAACTTCTTCCAAAAACAAAGCAAGACCCTTCTCACTTCCTATATAAGCCCCAAGCGGGAAGGCAGCTGTCTTGGAACCAAGTACTTATGTTAAAAGTAATCTGGAAACATACAATTACATGGCTTTGGCTCTCCGTCAATAGGTTCCCCTTAAAAACTAAACAAGGGCCCTGTTCCTCCGAAGAATGTAACACATCCACCCGTGGCTTTGGTCTCGCCAGCAAGTTCTCTTGAACACTACCCAAGAGTCTTGTCCCGCCAAAGGACGCACATCACATGTCTAGATTCCAAGTCTGCTAAATAATGGCTATTGACAAGGATCAGCATGACACACACCAGAGCATCCCCTTTTCACCAAGCACAATCCCTTGGGAATTTACTAGTCCCATTCTCCCACCAGTTACAAATCCCACTTTCCCAATCCCATGTACTACTGAACACGGTGCGATGACGTCTAGTAGAGTGACAACGGACAAAGTCTCTATCAAGTTGCTTGTGGTGTTTTGCACTTCTTTTTCGATGCTTCTTGGATCGATTCCTCCAAACGTCAACAAAGAGGGGCCAATGAAACACCACAAAATTTGGAGCTTAGTACTTGTCCAACACCGAGCAGGTCCCTGGAACCCACAGACGACCACAGCTACATTTGGTGTGAAACATGGCAACTTCGAAGATCAGATGCTTAATTTTCACTAAGTATGCAGTCTCAGCATATACGCCCAAGTGTGCATTCCCAGCGTATACGCTCAGTGTGTATGCTCAAATTCATAGCGTATACGCCCAGCGTAGATGTCCAACGTTACACCCAGCATACACGCCTCACATGTACGCTCAGCAAAGTACAACAAATGTACACGCTCGGCATGAAACCTCCAAAGACGGCATGAAAATAGCACTACAGAGCAAGATTTGGCACAAGGCAGCAACCATTAGCGTATACGCCCCAGCGTATATGCCCCAGCGTATACGCCCAGCACATCAGCGTATATGCCCCAACGTATATGCCCAGCACCCACCAGCGTATTCGCTCAGCGTATATATCAGCGTCTACGACATCTACGCCCAAGTTCGCATACACCCAGCACCTCCAGCGTATACGCCCATAGTCTACACTTGCTACAGACAGCGTATATGCCCAGCATATATGCCCACCAAATGTAACATATTGTACACTTGTATTTTATGCTTTTGCACCCGGTCAATGCACCATGTGTCTCCCAACCCAAGTCTAACGCCAAAACCTGTATAAAAGCCCGAATTTTTACGAGATTCAGGGCGGTTGGCAAAATTTCTAGAGCACACCAGAGAGCAGAGACACTGCGAACCAGAGCACAAAACCTTTTATGCTGAACAACCCTGTACGCTGTGCCTACAGTGTGAACAAGCCACAATCATCCTTGCATCCACCGAGGCTTTTCGTCCGCCTTGTGTTCCAGTCACAACTGCGTTAGACCGGTGTATTGTACTTTTATTTTGTAATGCCATTGTTACATTTTCTTCCCAAAATTACAGTTTGCATTAATTATTGCATGTATTTTTTTGTGCTCATTTACGTTATGCTCTATTTGCATCGGTTACACTGTTTACGCTCTGATTTATGCTCGTTACACCGTTTACGTCTAACCCAGCGTATAGCACTTCGATGTACGTTTGGGGAAATCCTTGTCTGATCCCCCTGCAGACCACCCAAGGTACTCTACCTTCATTCATTCCAGCTCACCCTTAGGTGAAGGTAGGGTCTTCTGTGCACGTCCTGTGATCCCACGGCCTCTGTTTCCTTCCAGTCGGAGATCGACGATTTCGAACGGTACAGCCGCAATATCTATAAATTAGAGGCGGGTCTCCCTTGTTTCGAATCCCAATTAGAAGTAGCGAAGCTCTGGCAGTTTGATCCCTCCAGAGTTAGATTTTTTCCCGTGTCTACCCACAGTGTGGTGAATGTAATTGTACGATGTCTTTATTTGAGTGTGCCGTACTTGGACATGCACATGACTGGTAATAAAGATCGAGATTACTTCATCATTGCAGCATTCACTTTGTTATTTATTTATCTGTTATTTATTTAATGTTATTTACTATTTTCTCTCTCACCCTTAAACTCCTAGAACGTGGAATGAGTACGACTTGATTACGAGCATTTAAGTGTGACTGCTTGGTAGCCCAGTGGTGTAGCTAGGATCTACGATTGGTAACCCAGTGGCGTATCTGGGATCTACACTTGGTAATCCCAGTGGCATACCTAGGATCTATGCTTGGTAGTCCCAGTGGTAGTCATGCACGAGGTCCAAGATGTGTACAGTTGATCAAGGAATCGGTTGCTCGTCGCACTTAGGCTAGATTAGATTTTCTTATCTTTTTCCTCCTAGTTTAGCTTAGTTAATATTCCTTTCCACTACCTTCAAGAGTAGCATTAGATTAGGAACACATCATACACCTCATCTAGACTAAACCATACATGACAAATATAATACTAGTCCAGGTGGGAAGATAGTGAACTGCGACCTAAGGATAATGATCTAGGTGCCACAACTAGTCCATCTACAAAGCTCAATCGAATAACGTGTGAAACGCTCATATTCGTATGGTTGAGTGTAGGGGAATCTCGCCACTCATCAACTGGTGAATGTAGTCTTGGCTTAGTCTTCTAGGGCTATTTGTATTTGGTTATATTTGCTATATCCATCCAGAAAACTATAATAGCAATGCCCTACAATGGTTTCTAAGACTTGGTCGACAAATGGTAATGGAAAGTGATCTTTGAATGTTTCCATATTTAGTAGCCTAAAATCTATGCACACCCTCCATTTGCCTCCCTTTTTAGGCACAATAACTAAGAGGCTAACCCATTCACTATCAGCAATGGGGTATATGAACCCAGCCTTGAGAAGTTGTTTGATTTCTTCCTTAACTACTTGCTTCAACTTAGGGTTCAATCGCCTCTACGGTTGTCTTCGAGGCTTCATGGAGGGGTTAGTGTAAATTCTATGTTAGCATATCCTAAGATCTATTCCAATTAATTTGGGATATGATCAAGTGAAGGCTTCTGACCATTTATTTATTACCTTCAGCCATTCTTCTTCTTTTTTGAGGAGCAATCTTGGCAATGATAATTACCGATTTTCCATTTTTAAGGAACATGTATTCCATATCAATGGGCAATGATTTCAACTCGAGGGGCTCCTGCTTAAATTTCTCAAGGTTTTCCAACTTCCCCCAGTTGATATTTTCAAGGTTAAGACTTGGAAGTTAGCAGTGGACTTGCTCTAATGCATCTATGCTATCGATGTAAGCACAAGTCAAACCCTTAGTTGGTCCCATGCATATGATTGAACTACTTTCTTGATCAGCTTTCAGCCACTAGGTGTCTTCCTATCATGTGGCTACTACATACATGCATCTTTGTATGTTAATCACTTGTGCACACTGATTGCATGCAGGCAATTCTAAACTTTGCACAAATCATGACCTCTGCACGCAGTTACATCGTGTGTCACTGTATGTGATGCATGCAACTTTCTTCTTCTCGATCTTTCCGAATGTATTTTCCTTTGATATTTCTAGGGAAATATTGCAAATTCCTAGGTGTGCATCAATGGTGCTTAGCCATGCTCTTCCCATTATGATTGGGAAGTCCCCCTTACCATTGTTTACCTAAATCACTAGGAAGTTAGATGGGTACGACCACCCAAAAATAGTGGTAACAATGTCTTCCACTAGTCCCAATGGGACAATGATGGATTGGTTGGCCAACTCTAGATGGATGTTTCTCTTTTTGAATCGAGGTAGGTTCCAAGCCTTGTACATTTCTTGAGAAATCAAGTTGAAATCGGAACCTGAATCCAAAAGAGCCTTGCACGACACATTTCCAGCAATTTGTAAGTATATTAAAGGACTCCCAGGATCAGAGAATTTCTTAGGAAGGTGGCCAGATTTGATCCAATCAATGATGGCATGTGTTAGCATGACCATATGCGTTGAGTATGGTGATTGGGTTGAAGGGGGCTCCGAAGTTTTGATTGATACTAACGCATCTAAGGAATCAGTCGCTTATGATTACAAGGGCTTGGTTGGACTATTGGTTCTAAAGAAAGGTCTTTTCTTCATGTGGTTGTTGGAACCAATAGTAGGTTAAGAGTTAACAGCCCTCACGACATTACATTGCTACAGCTGGGTAAGGATTTCACCTTGCATTGTGGGAGCATGTGGTAGTGGAGCTATTGGTGGAAGAGATGCGGTCGGATGAGAAGGATGATATACTTGCAGAATATCGCCTCTAGAAGATAGAGTCCCATAATACTGGTGGGCTTGGTAGTGAGGTTGAGAAGTGACATGACTAGTAGACTCACATGTGGAGATTGGCTGCTGCACATAATATCCATACGAGTTAGGTTGTCGGTAAGGATACTGTTGCCTTGGTGGTGGCATTCCCCATTATTGTGGGTGTTGCCACTATTGATATTGCTCAATTGGTTGTGGTGGAGTTCCAATGGAATAATATGTTAAGGGTTGGTGGAACTACCTTGGGTCACCTTGAGGATAAGGTAACCTTTGGGGTGTTTGCCTTTTGTTTAATTGTGGGTTGAGTGCATACACCCCAGACTCTTGCAAATGTGAGATTATAGGGAAACATCCCTTAGGATGGTCATATTAACATATCTCACATCCACTATCATTATTTGTTTCCGAATCCACAACCTCTTCAATAATGGAAACTTTGCTCTTATCTTTGCTACATGCATGTTCAGACTCTTTCTTTTTTCTTTTTTGACTAACTTGCTCTCTAGTCTCCTCTACTATTTTAAGAACAGTTTGAAATCTATTGTCTAGGAAATCCCACATTTGGTCTACCTTTGCTGAAACTTCTGGTGTCATCTTTCGGATAGGAAAATTTTTCCTATTCACCATCTCTTCGAGTGGTGACTCTTCTTCATCCTCACAAAATCTTACTCCCCTCTTCCAGAGGGAAGAATCTCGATTATACTCTTTCACACTTTCTCTCTTCCATAGCTCACCTTCTTCCTTAGCAGCTTACTCCAATAGTCTTTTAATTTGATGGGACCTAAGCTCGGATAGTCTCCCTTGGGCATAAGTACCAAAGGTTCTTCTCGTTTCATGCCTAAGCCCATCCACAAGATGACATAATTAATCCCTTTGTGAATAACCATGGCTAGGACAACAGTGTAATAGTGCATAATATTGGCCCATGGTGGCATCCAAGGGTTCATGTCCTCCTTGTTTCCAACCTTGGATTTACTTTCGCAAGTTAGACACTCAGGAGTACATTTGGTACTTGTCATTAAATAATTCTAACATAGTACTCCACCTATGAATGGATTCCAGTTTTAAAGATCGGTACTAGCTTTCCACTTCTTTAACTAGTGTCCATGGAAACAACTTAAGTTTTTTCCATTCATTCTCTATATTTTGTAAGGCACACACATCATGGAATGCTTGTAAATGATTCTGAGGATCAGCATTGAATCCTCCTTCAAATTGTGGGATGTTGTTCATATCTAATCTATTTATCCTACTATCTTTTTGATGCCTTGTTGGAATTCTAACAACCTTAGTTATGTCCAACATACTTCAAGTATCAAGTAGGGGTTCATCGTAATCATCTCATCCATGGCATCTATGATGCTTACATTGTTCCCTACTCTCTCTTCTTCTATGTCATGACTCTCTAGAGTGCCCTTATCCCCTTTCCTGGTTGTTTCGTCTATGACTTCCACTTTGCCTACCTTTATCCCCATAGTCTTTTTCTTTATGACTGTGTCTAGATATTGAAGGAGAGGGTGAAAGAGATGATGAAGGTGAAGAAGAAGGAGAACCGTCACCATGAAGGTGTCTACTACCTTCTCTTCTATGGTCTTGGCCTTGATCGTGATTGCGATCAGAATGTCCACCTTTATCATGAGTTCGTGTCCCTTGTTCGGATCCTTTGTGCTCATGGGTATCAAAACCTAGGTTATGAATAGTGGAATGAAGGTCCTGATACACAACCCCTTGGCCAAAGTCAAGGGGAGGAACATCATTGTGTGGGCGATTGCCTGAGGTAGGTTCACCACCCTCATTTTTTCTTAAGACATGTGGGCATCCTGGGACCACTTCCCCTTCAAAGACTTATCATGTCTCTCTTGTTGCAAGTCCCTTTGAAGTTGTGCCTTTATGGGACAGTATGCTCTTAAGTCATGATCTTGCATAATGTATTCTACATGTAAGTGTGGCATGCCAATTCATGTGAGAGCATGAAGAAGCATGCTCAGGACTGAGCGATCGAGAGGTAACACTATGTTACCTTCTAAGTCTCGCCAATGCAATTGTTCATCTTGATGGAGGATAAAGGTGAAGTCTAGTATATACTCATTAGAATGAATATATACCACTTGAACTTGTTGAGGAACTAGCAGATCAACCTCATGTGTATTATGTCATCAACTGTTTCCTATTTCAAACCTAGGTGGTGAGGCACTTTCGTATGAAGAAGGAGACATACTTGTCTATTTAGTGTGCAATGTATTCTTGTTTATTATTTTCTTAACCAACCCTAAGGGTTCATTCCAATGATGTGAATGATTTCCTATGTTCTAGTTAGCACACAAACAACTAAGTCCCCAGTAATGACGCTAATGATGAGCGGCGAGCTACCCCTATGCTCAAGCATATGAATACGAGCATTTCACAAACAATTCAGTCGAATTCCCAGGACTAAGTGCTTATGCGCCCTTGTGGAACAAGGACTGGTTGGTTGATCGTTGTCTTCCCAAGCTTACCTGTATGTCACGATTGTATGGTTAAGTAAGCTTTAGGCATATGATTTTTATAGATTTTATGTTTTTATGTCCTGCACTAGTAGGGAAGGAGAGAGGTAACTAAGTGACTAATTTAACTTAACCACTCATTAACTAAGTTCTAACTAATCCTAACACCAGCATCCGTTCCCACTTGTCGTACACATCCTGAACAAGTGCAACACTGATGGGATTACCAAACGCTAATCATTACTGGGTTACCAAGCATTACATGCATGCTCGAAGTGGTCGTGCTTGTGTAATTTAACAATTTGCTTAATTGATCAAAATGAATTGTTGTTCTAATAACAGAAATATAAAGTGCATAAAATAAAATAAAATAAAATAAATTCATAAGAAAATAAAATAAAAGAAATGCGTAAGAAAAAAAATCTCAAGTGCTGCAAGGATGAATTAAAGAGTTCGTCTTTATTACCGTACACAAGGTGTGCTCAGGTACACAGTGCTTGAATAAAGATCCATCCACACTTAGACCTCCTACTACAAGCACTTGGAAAATACTCTAACTTTCAAACAGACTACAAGAGTTTCGTTACTTGACTGCTAAAAGACTTCTTTTTCCCAATTGTGCACCTGGGCACTATATTTATAGGCTTGGGAGCAACTACTCTAATAATTACAGTAACTACTCTAATAATTAGAATAACTGCTAAAGTAATGGCTAGAGTAACCACTCTAATAATTAGAATAACTACTAGAGTAACTGCTAAAGTAACCACTCTAATAATTAGAGTAACTTCTAGAGTAACCGCTAGAGTAACCACTCTAATAATTAGAGTAACTACTAGAGTAATCGCTAGAGTAACTACTCTAATAATTAGAATAACTGCTAGAGTAACCACTAGAGTATTCACTCTCATCAAATAGGATATAAATAAAACATATGACACTCTTGATGACAATAGTAACATGACTTTGCAAGATTGTAATAAACAACCTTATGAAAATAATCAATTTACCAACACAAAAAAGAATTTCTCACTTAAGCGAATTTAGATCCACCTCAATCATATATAGAATTCTATGATAACCACTAGTTATAGCTAGGGTTTCAAAATGTTTGATTGGCTCAATTCAAGAGATAATATCCCTTTTAAATTTTTCAAAAATCAATGAAAGATTTAGCAATTTAACAAAATAAGAAACCCTTCAAAATTCAGAAGATGATAAATTAAAAGAGAGAGATCACTTTTGAATGATTAATAAAGCATGATGATGATTGAAAACACAAATATAAAGGGCCTTAGAAACTGTCCCTGAATCAACAAATTCTATCTACAAAAATGAGTTTGATAGATAACATATATGGACAACATTCAATCATCAATATTTTCAAACTAGATTTAAATGACTCAAAAAACTTGAGAAATGAGGTAAATAACTCAAAATTTGCATAAAAACCTACCTTTCAGAAATTTCCTAAGTAATAGATTCATATAAATCATCAAGTAATTCATAGAATGACAAAGAAATGGTGGATCCTCTTTAAAAATTACCTACTAAATCTGACAGCATTGCATGTAATTCCAAATAGAATTAGCCCTAGGCATCATTCAGGTCATCTTAGCCATTTTAACTTAGGTCGGCTATACAAGTTTATTTTCCATTTTTTGTTTCATTTACTTTTATTAAGAGTAAAATAAGCATTTAATATCCAAATTTTGAATATACGTCTTTGTTGGTTCCTCTTTACTTTAATAAAGTGATCACTTCTAATAAGCATCCTCTAGTGTTTATAACATCACTAAACTATCTAAGATAACTTTCCTTAATATTTTCATATATAGACATCAATTCCAAACTTCTGCTAATAAAAGAGTTAACTCAATCTTTTATAGGCACATCCAATATCTACCTTAGCATACATATATGATGAGACGCAACTTGCACTGGGCCACGATATCACGTCTTCTCCTGCGATATCGCGTACGCGATATCGCATCCCGCCACCATATCTATAAATAAGAGGCGGCACTCCCTTCATTTCCCAATCCTAGCTAGTGTAGCGAAGCTCTGGCAGATTGATCACTCCAGAGTTAGAATTTTTCCCCATGTGCCCGCAGTAGGAGTCCTAGAGTGAACGGCTCTTTATTCGAGCAGCTTGTAACCTGAACCCAAGTTGTGTATGGCAATAAAGACGAACTTGTTTGGATAAACCTTGTAGCATGTGGTTTCATTTATTGCTTTCATTTACTGCTTTCCTAGTGCGTTCAAGTACGACTTGATTACGAGGACGTGTACGGCTAGTCAAGGAATCGGCTGCTTATCACACGTAGGCTAAATAGGTGCCTCAGTACGACCACTTCGAGCACTTGCTTTACGTTTGACGATCCCAGTAACGATTAGCGTTTGGTAAGCTGCAGTTGCATAGTTCAGGGTGTGTCCTGCAAGTGGGAACGGATGCTGACGCTAGTTAATTTAGACTTAGACCTTAGTTAGAGTTAGTTTAGTTTCTCAACTCTTTCCCTCTGATAGCATAGGAGATAAGCCGAAAATACCAAAAAAATCACATACCTCAGACTTGCTTAACCATACACCGTGACACATACAAGAAAGCCTGGGAAGACAACGAACGATTAACCCCAAGTGTTTCTTGTGGCGTTAAGGCATTTAGTCTGCGGAGTTCGACCGGATCACGCGTGTACGCTCATATTCGTATGGTGGAGTGTAGGGGTACCTCGCCACTCATCAATATCTTTGTCACATACATACATTATGCCTAATGTTTTTTAATAGGCTAGCATTATGCACCATAAAGAATTGTAGGTCTTTCAGCTTAGGCATGATTCAAAAAACTGTTAAAACATGGTTACTAGACATAGCTCAATTTGAAAACATTATTTTTATGTATAACAATTTGTCATCTTAATTTATGCTTATGTCATTGTTATGCTATACTTGCCTGGGGGTATGGTCATTAATGGGTAAGTGTAATCAATATAACAACTTGTGAGGTTAAATTGTCTTTAAGATAGCTAATGAGAGGTTGTAGAAGTGGTTTACTCATTGTTTGACAAGGATTTGGAGACAATAAGTTCATAGTTTAAAACACATTTCAGGCATTGTTCAATTCCTCTATTATTCTTCTAAAGTATCATGTTGCCGATACATCTTAGAGTGTACTCATAGTGATATGTGACCCCAAAATTTGTTTTAAAGATTTATTTATATCATACATGCCAATAAGTATGATTATTAATATGATAAGGATATCTACATAAAAGGTTGGTTAGAAGTCCATACTTGAATCCTAAACCAACTACCATGGGTAGTTTCTAGAAGTATACTTATTTTATTCTTCATGTTACCACTATCTTTGTGAATTTGAATTAAGTTATCCTTTTTGAAATTTGATATATTTGAAGTGATTGAAGTTTGGAAAGAAAATATTAAAAACTTTGAGTTACTTAGTTTTAGTAAAATAAAAGTAGGAAGTGTTAGATCTCACAAACAAAGAAGACCATCATGATCTTTTTAATATATAGGATGAGATATAGTAGACTTTAAATTAAAAGGTAAATTCTATATATGTAGTGACTTTAATGCAAGGATTATTTCTAAGAAAATTGATATTCTAGAGTGGCTAAATAATTAAGAATGTTTAGATATGCAAAGATATAGTCAAATTAGAAATGGATTGGGAAAAAAATGTAAGAGGGCACTAAAATAAATCAAGCAGGAAAACACATGTTAGAATGGGAACTCAACCTTGATCTTATTATTTGTGATTCAAAAATTTCCATTAAGTTTAAGACTTACTTTCGAGAAGGAATGAAGATGTTCATGAATTGATTTGTTGTTAACCACATCTAGGGAAGTTTTCGTTAGATTTGAAATATACCATTAATTTTGGAATTACTGAAAATCTATCTTTTTTTATTCCTCTTTAATTAATCATATCTTAATATTGTAAAGTCTAGTTGCTATTAATTTTTCATTCAATAACTATTTCATATTGAAATACAATAATGAAATCAATCATATTAGACATTGAGTTTCAATTATCTAGAAAGATACTTGATCTTATGAATATTAAAAAACAAGTCATAACATTTTAGCATGAAAACATTACCAAAATATCCTAATTTGTTCATCATGCATCATTCCAAGAGGATGAATTTGATCATGAAATTGTCAGTATGGATTTTATTACTAATGTTGTTCAATTTTCTTCTTATTTCATTGTAGCATGTCCTTAATTGATATCGTTGCTTTTGTATGTAGTCTTACCTTTATCTCATTTTATACATTGTCATTCCATGTATAAATCATAAAGCCAAGTTGTACTCTTCTAACCTTAATATCTTTGGGATTATATATCTACTTGCAATCCAACCATCTTTCCTTCATTATTGATTTTGGTTTGACCCATTCCATAATTATCTTGTAAATATCATTTCCCTAGAAATTTATATTCCCAGCCTTGCCCACCCATATATTATCTCATTAATTTTCCTTTTCAAGCCTCACCAACACCATCATTCTAACCCTAATATCATAAAATGGATTAAATGTCCTATTTGACTTCTTTTCAATAAGCCAATGTATGCATCTTCTTATTCCATCACATAAATTTCTTTATTTTCCCATTCTTAATCTAGAATATCTTCTTGAATAGTTCTTGGCTAGAAATATTGTGTAATGGTATTTGTACATAATGTTGTCTTGTGAAAAGCATGTTATTTTTTTGAAGACATTCCATCACCTATTCCCATGCCTTTATGTGGGATCCAATGTAATTAGCAATCATTTTTATGTACTTAATTTGATCAAAATTTGATTCTAGTATCTTTGGTTCACCTAATGGAAGATTTAAACATCAATTCATAGATTTCCATAGCTTGACTAATTTGGACCAGTTGTTTCTCGAATATTTCTTTTTCAAATCATTATTAGAATTTCCCTCTCTATGTAGAATTTAATATAATGAATATGTTGTGTTCTAGAAAGGTTCCTTACCTCATTTAATATGTGTCATTCTAGGTATTTTTTTAAGTCATACACCATATCAATGTAATATGGGATGTAGTTGCTGTCACTGTCTATATCTATAACATGATACATATTCATAAGTTATAATAATGAAAGTATGTCTTTTATTCTCATTGTCATTAATAGTCTTTCAAAGCTTCCATAAATATCTTCATGCTTGTGACCTATTAGAAGGAAGCTTAACTATATTACCTTGAAAATTCTTCTTGCAATTAGTAATGACAAGTAGAAAAAAAAACATATTTATTCTTGTTATCCCCAATATAGTTAACCATTCATAGAAATAGTGTATTAGATAATGGCTTAAACACAATATTCTAATTGTAATTCCATGCTGCATCTAAATGATACTATGTTAGGATTTACGGGGTTGAATTCCTCTAATGAAAATTCTAATAATATATTAAAAATTGATGAAAATAACTAACATTTTATTTACCATAATTTTTAGTATTATAACATGAGTTATGGCCTTTTACCACAAGCTTACCATGAGTCATGGTAGATTTTTAGTGCTTCACCACAAGCTAATCATTGGTTGTGAAGCTTTACCATGAGTTGATCATAGGTCATGGTATGATACAATGGTCAAAAAATTTGAATTTTTAAATATCATGAGTCATGGTATTTTCACCACAAGTGATAAATTTACCTTAGAAGAATTCTGAATCATGAGGTAACCATGGATCATGGTTAATAATTCTATATCAACCACAAGAAACACATGAGTTCTCATTGATACCACAAGTTGTCATGATTCACCATGAGTGAACCATAGGTCATGGTATAGGAAAACTTATTCTCTGTGATAACATGAGTTATGATGAACTCGTGGTTTGAAAACCAACAATACCATGACTTGACTATGAGTCATGGTCAAGTTGAAAATATTTAACTTATGAATACTTTGAAATCAGATTTGAATGGGAATTAACTCACTGGAGTTTCCTTGAGATGTTGAACAACTTGATATGAGCAATAGGTCTAAATGAATTAGATTTTTTAGTGAATTAATTGATCCCACTTGAATGATCTTTGATCTTTTAATCTAAAGGCTAAACATGCACTATAATAAATTTGGTAAAACTACTTGGATGAAATTGATGATGATGATGAATTGGAGATGGGATAAATTAGGAAATTATTGATGAGAAAATTGGTGACTATTGCTAATTTTTGGATGATGAATGAATGTGATGGATAAGATGCTAATAATTGAAAATTGATGAAATGATTGTAATTGATGATGTTGTGCATTTATACTGATGAATTAGAAAATTTGTAACATAGTAAATCTTGTTGCTAATGCACCATTTCAATTATATTATGTCTATATATTTATAGCTAAATGATGGGGCCATAATGATATATGATGGGACAAAGATATTTTCATGAAAATTAGGTTGGAAATAAAAGGAACATGAGAGATTCAGATCATTATTTAGTTACATCTACCCATCAATATTTTTGCAAAATCAAAATACATTGAAATTTTCTATCTTATCCTATATGCCATAATAATTCAAATATAATCCACATGGATTTGGTTCTTATTTTACAAATTTGCTAATTTTTCTTCACTTGAACATTGTATTCTCTTGATATTTTATCATTGACTTCATACTTTGACTTGATTTTGTTATCCTTCCATATGTAAATATGGCCTTCTATTACCTTGAACTTGGGCTTTTTGAATTCATTTTTTTTCTTGTTTGTAATCCTCAACATGGACATGTGAGATGAGTGGATTATGAGTGTTCAAAGTACATGTTAGAACCAACATGATATTCATGAACAAGGATCATCACCTGGACCCACAATGCTCATCCTACCAAGTGAGCTCTAGGAGGGTTAGTAGATCAAATGATACTATTCATAACCTTTCAAAATAAAATTATTGAGTAGTAAAGCTTTCAATGAACATCTTGTGAAATTTCATTATCTCTACATCAAATCACCATACCTATCAACAGGATCATTCTCTAAATCCCTCAAATACTTTGATAAAGATGTGATAATGAATTAGTAGTTTATTTGAGCATAAAATGGATTGAATTTCTAGAACCTTCATATCCTAATTTTTTAATCAAAATTCTTGTAAGGGATATTTAAAAATTTTCTTTCTTAAGAACACCCTTAGGTTAAATTAATAATTTTAACAATGATATCTTTAACTTATCCATTCAATCATGAATGATTCTTAGGTAATTATCTAGACACCTTGATGCAAGATTCCTATGAATATAGTATGTGTTCTTGCATATAGTTACATAATCATAATGATTTTGAAGTTCTCTTTGTGGATTGTTGAACTTGGAAGGGGTGAGGGGGGTGGGGGTGGGGGGATGAATAAGTTTCCCAAATTAAAATTCTTTTGGACAAAGCACACATACCAAATTTAACGTGGTTTCCCAACTTGGATAGTCCACACTTAAAGGGTAGTCGTAAGTACACCTTCAGACTTTGTTGCTCTCAAATGTGGTTTGAAGGGTACCACACCCTATACAAGCTCTAAGCTCTACTCTAGAGTGATTTGATGCTACAAATCCACTCAACCTTGCAAGGTTTCTACAAGTTTAAAATGTGGTTTCTAGCATTCCATAACCTTTACAATCTTGAGCTCTGCTCTGGAGTGTTGTAACGCTACACCAACACTCAATCCTGTAGGATCCCAAAAAGCTCAATCTTCTTGTAAGAATCACATCAACCCCATAGGGCAACAAGGGAGAACACCAATTACAAGGGATGAATGTAACTAAGTATGTTGATCCCTGTACTTGAGGTACAACACACTTTACAACAGACAAAAGATAATACAGTGAGGAGCAACAATGATTTCAATGATTACACAATGGTTGTACAAAATCTTACACTCTTCCCAATGAGAATGATGTCTTCTTATAGCCACTGTGCTTCCAAATTCATCTTGGAACTCATGCAACAAGTAGCTAACAGTCATGGAAGACATCTTCTTTGTGTCTGAGATGTCTTTCTTCATTTGGCCTCCATTTTTGGAAAGACATCTTCATCTGGTGAAAGACATCTTTTTGTAACTGGCCTCTATTCTGTAAAGACATCTTTATCTAAGGAAAGACATATCTTTTTGATGAAAGATGTCTTCTATTTTTTAGAGACATTTTCACCTATGCTGCCTTCAATTCTATCAAGATAGCTATTATTTCTTGGAGATGTCTTTCTTTGCTTTTTTTTCATTTTGAATTCTTTTTTCCTTGTCCACAATCTTGCACTTCTACTAGCTCCAATTGAAGAATCTAAAGGGCCATTGATCTATGTGTTGGCGACCATTTGGGACACGACCACCAACGAGTGTCCTCGAACAGGATTTAGGTGCTTGTTGGTCTCTGGAAACACCAAGGCCCAGATACCTCCAAATAGACTCAGTAGTTAATGTGAGTATGTGTGTGTGCTATTGTGGCATGCGGTTGTGAAAAATAAAACGATTGCATTGTCTGTAAACTACAAATGACTTATCTTAAAGAGATTCAGCCAACTTTGCCAAGTACTGTGAGTTGTTGAGAGTTC